>CM062836.1:16667660-16830689 GCA_031772345.1 Himalopsyche anomala | reverse complement strand
TCCTATGAACGGGGCGTATCGAGAGCGATTAGCTAACCACTAGTCCTGTCCTAGCCTTTTCCTTCTATTCCCTACTCTCTTAGGAAAAAGAGAGGTTGAGCAACTGAGTAACAAGCAGTTCTCGTAGAAACACTTTTGTTGAGATAAACTCCATTAGGAGTACATATGCTTCACAATGGGAGCGGACATGGTTAAAAAAAAAATTAATACAATTTAATAAAATTAGAGTATATTTTTTGTGTACCATCGAATAAAAATCCACGTTTTTGCCATCTCTGCCATACAGCATGGTTAAATTATCAACCCAATACAGCTCGGAATCTTACCAAGAGCATGAGAAATAATTTTATTATTTTTTTCCAGATATGTGTATTACATTATGGAAGGCAGCTGCGAAATCAACGGGTCGTGGTATTCAAACTTTATTGAAATCCCTTGATACCATTAGCATTGACATTTAGCTTTTAAGCTTACGTTTCCCTTCTGTTGACCTAAGACTTAATATTAAATAAAATAACCCCACGCCTTCCGCTCCTGTACACTCCCTTAAAGGTTACTTAATAATCAACTCACATAGATAATAATATGTATTATTATTTTACATCTATCATCGATTATCGTACTCACATAGTCTCGGATCTGACGCACCTTCGCCGCTCACTTTTGAATGCAACACGGACCTTACAAAACAATAACATACTTGCCAATATTAACAGTGTGGTTCGAAATCATTTCAATCACTGAATAGCTTATGCTTGTCCATATATTAAATCATCTCTACCATCGTTGCAAAAAATGTCGATTCGAATTTATATAACGTTTTTTGGCGTTTCTTGTTGTAAGATATTCAAACTACGCCCTTTTTTAAAGTCATATATTTGATTTATCCATGTCCACTCCTAATGTGGAGCATATGGCCTCCTATTGGAGGTATCTAAACTGAAGTATTTCAAATGTTTGTTACTCATTTGCTCAACCTCGTTTTCCATAGAGCAGTGATTTCCAGCATGGGACGAGGCGTGGACTATTGCAAAGGGAGGCACGAACAGGCCAAAATATTTATTTACCCTTTAAAACTTCTTTATATAACAACTATATGAAATAAAGGATGGGGAGGCGCGAAGATATTTTTTTCTTCAAAGAGAGGCGCAGTAACATAAAGGTTGGAAACTACTGCCATAGAGAGTAGTAGCGTAGAAGGAAAAGGCTAGGATAGGACTAGTGATTAACTAATCGCTCTCGCTCATGCCCCGTTATTTTTAAATTGGAATGGCGGTGAAATTTTTGATTGAAAAATGCTATTCGTACTGGGATTCGAACCAGTGCGGTCCAGCATGGAAGCAACGACGTTGAACACAATCCCATGAACCTGACATAATATGCACATTGTTATTGTAAAACAATAATTGAACTGTGACAAAACGTCACTCATGAAAAACGATTTTCGACGAAAAATAACTTTACACTCACGAAACTTTAAATCGGTGTGCTCACGACTTAACAATATGGAAGAATAATAATTGTTAATTTGTAATAAAACTATACATTCTATTTAATCAATTGTTTGCCTTGTAATGAATGGTATTTTTCGATCGCCATGTCTGAAATAATAAAAAAATCACAGGTATATCTAATCAGAATCGGATAGCTTTTGATGAGGACGTAGATACTAAACAGCAATCAAAATTTCATAGTTGTGGAGTGTAAATACAATGACACTCTTATTTAAATTTTTTGACGATAGATTTTTTAAATACTCCTGTATTTTTTTACATAAAACTCTTTCGATACAATAACTTCAAATGAGGTTTGGTTGTGGACGTCACCAAAGAAAGTGTATTGAGAGTGATTGTAATGATCAGGATCAGTTTCAGTTATTTCATTTCATAAATGCTCACTATCAGCAAAGATAAAATTAATTACTGCTAGATACCGATGTTGAAGTATTGAAAAATATTTATATCAAAGAATCCGTTAAAACTTAGAATTAAAATTAAAATCCGAATTTAACTTAGTCACTCAATCTCTCTTTTTTCGAAGAGAGTATAGATAGAAATTTTAGGGCTAGGACAGAACTAGTAATTAGATAATCGCTCCCGTTTATATCATAAGAATCGGATGGGTAAGAGGAACACAAATTTATAGATCGATTAAAGAATCAACCAATAAAATTATCCGTACTGGGATTCAAGCCCATATGCACTGTAAACGACGTTCACCACGCGTTTAAGATCCTGTATCTGGTACGGTACATATATGAGTATCTGGTATCCTGTATCAGATATGAGTAAATGTAGCAATTTACATAATATCCACTAAGTAAAATGCCTGTCAATCATATTGATTTTAATTATAATTATCTTACAACACTTTCACTAAATTGATATGAAATCTATGAAAATCGCACACTAATTATTCAAAACCTCCAAGTGGTTCAAACCTACAGTACTTCAAAACTGTAGATAACTTGAGTTAATTGACTTCGAGTGGGAATATATTAATTTAAATATTTCGTAGCCGCATGTGGAGGGAAAAATTGAAAATTCCGACAGTGACATCTTTTAATGAAAAAATCGTCAATTGTTTTTTTTATGAACATTGGTTTAACTGAAGCACCTATCAATTAGTAATTATTTTGGTTTTTATATATATTAAATAATCTCGTACTTATACTTAATAGGGTGGATAGGGTGCGAGTGGCGTCTTCAAGCAGAGACGCATTTTTTTATTAAACTGGTTCATATCAACTAAAATATTATTAAAGGCATCATCGGTACACTGGCAGAAAATCTTGTTTTCAAGATAATTCGTCATTTTCGATTATTTTATCATCTCTATTGATGCATTATATATATTACTTATTATTCCAAACACTTCATTAAATTCGATAATGATTACAAATTAGTACGTACTAGCTGTAAGCCCGTTGACCTCAACGGGGGGATTTTTGTTGCATTTTTAAGAAGTCAGAAAATTACAAACCTATTTATTGAATAAGCCAGAAATTCTAAAAATAAAATAAATATATCTCGGGGCATATATCGACAGCATGCCCTGTAGTATTTAAATTGTAAATTATATAATTTTTGGAATAATGTTGAGTTTGCTAACAATTATTTTTCCTATTAGCAGAAATATACCTCGTAAATTACCTAATTTTTGGAATAATGTTTAAGTTTGCTAACAACTATTTTTCGTAGTGACAGAAATTTCGTAAAATATTAAATCTTTGGAATAATGTTCATGTTTGCTAACAATCATTTTTCATAGTAGCATAAATCGACCTCGGCACATATATCGACAGCCCTGCAGTTTTAAATTGTAAATTACTTAATTTTTGAAATAATGTTTAAGTTTGCTAATAATCATTTTTTCACATGCAAAATGGTATAAATTAATTGCACATTTTATCAAAACAAAACTATCAAAATGTTGACTGATTCTCCAAACAGAAATTGTTTTTTTAAATATATATAATGATTTTTACTGAAGTTATTTTACTACACATTATGCTTTCGCCAACAACTAACTATACCACATATGTACCTAGATTAAAAACAAATCTTGAAATATTGCGTCTTATATTTATTTTTTGAAAAACATATTTCGCTAGTCAATCGGATTTTGTTATTTTGGTAGCATTTATTTTCATACGATCAAGATGTACTGTGATTTAAAAAGAAAGTTTTCAAAAAAAAAAATGTTATAAACCCAAAAAAAAGCGCTCTAGGCTAGATTCGAACCGGCTTCCTACAGGCTACCAGCCGGGCGCTCTATCAAACTATTTCGCTTACTTTATTTATATTTGTATTTGAGCATAAATTTACCTTGTCCAAAGCATAGACTCGTTTACTCGTTATTTAAAACAAAAGATACAAAACTTTTAAATTATCGGGATAAATTCTAAATACCCTCTGTTAAAAAGTAAAATATTTAATAGCCGTCAGCATATGACACACATGGAATATTTGCATTTAACTGTCGAAAATATATTATGTAAAATATGCCACGTTCATTATTTGACAGAAGTCACGATATTCCATTTTTGAATCTTGAATACAAACAATCGAAGTCAGTTTGTGAATCACAAATATCGTTCCATTTTCAAATGCTTGATTTATATAATGTATTTTATCGCTTCTGATATTTATGACGTTAGCTCAGTTGATAGAGAGCTCGACTGGTAATCCAGAGATCTGAGTTCGATCCACGATCGCGGCGTTTTTTTGTATGAGAAATTTCACTGATTTGATTTGTTTCGTCAAATAATAAACCAGTGTATTGGGAAAATATGTCTTTAGTATGAATAAAAATATTGCGTCAGCGGAGCTGGTGAGGAGGGTGGGGGAAGGGGCAGGGGGAGGGGAAATCGCGGACAATCATGCAATCATGCAATCATGCAATCATACGGACATTATCGAGTATTAATATATAGATTCAAAAGTTTTTTTATGGTTTTTGCAAAAAATAACTTCATATACTGAATTTGTTAAAATCTATCTTTCTGCATTCATAACTCAAAACAGCCGTTTTTATATATAACTTTTTTCAACAATAAGATTTAAATATCGGATGAATATATAATATATATAAATCATGTATTTCGGTAATTTGAATTAAAAATATCAAAATTTGTTTAAAAAAAAAGTTTAAATAAAGACGCGGAGAAGAATTACAAATCAAGAACTCTCTGAAAAATATTGTAAACTCTTCAATCGACGCGTTGCTAAGGGTAACAGCCATAAATAATAATGCATTTTTCAGAAAAGCGATTCATAGATAAGCTGAAAGATTTCCGGAGTGATATATTTAGTAGATTTTTTGGGTAGTGACAATACCTATCTCAAAATATTGAAAATGAATTGAGTTGCCTGGTTATAGTATTGAGGTGGCGATATGTTTTTAAATGTCAATAAAATTAATTAACTATTCAGTATTATACACTATTCAAGTTAATATGATAAGCGATGCAGCACAGAGCAACACAGGATTGGTAGGTGTAGGCAGTCAATACAGACATGTGTGAACAGCGTATACTGTGATAGCTGCGTCACGCAAGTAACATATATGAATGACAGATATCGATCAACAATAACTCTTTTGATGTCTTTGAAGAGAATTCTACATTAGCAATATTCTATAAACAAAGAAAAAATAATTTATCAGTAATTTTCACAGCAAAATTCAAAATAACACGTCCAAACTTACCCGCTTCAAGCTTCTGTTTGACGCGGGTAGATTACTGATTGTTTTAAAAGATTTTAAAGTTTAAAGATTTTAAAAGATTCCTGCTTGTTAGGAAACAATCAGGAATATTTTATTAGACCGTGTTCAGAAATGCGTACAAATAGAGAATCAGGTTTACTCATATTGTGTAAGAAATATAGCTCATATAAGTGATATTTACCTCACTTGAAAAAGTTGATCCAACTGTCAGATTTGACATGTCTATATTTATATATCATTACTTGAATTATATTTGATTGATTCACTACGGCTTTGTAACCCAATCTCGCATAATTTATTCAAAGGTATCATATCCCGCATAATCACAGATAATTTTCTCTTAAGTATTTTTTTTAGTTTATGGTAACATTGTGATAAGATTTAAGTGGCATTTATCGTAATATACGTGATCTCTTGTAAGGTAAGGTGCCTTTCCCTATGATTTTACTTCCGTCATTTCGATACAATTTACATAGCCGTAAAAATATTATGAATAGTGAATGCATAACTTATATATATTAGAGTCAAATAATGTATGTATAAATCGTATTTTTTGTACAGTTTGTAATACTGCTTATAATCAATAAATCTAACATTAATCAATTTTAATTAATACGGAACTCTTAAAAAAACCTGTATAATATTAATTAAAAAATCTCTGTGGGTCTTGTTATGTTTAACTGTCAGTTAATGCAACGTTATTATTTTTATATAACAATTCAAAATGTCAACAAACTGTAGTGATTAGTGTAGGTTTTTTTAAACTATGTCCGCCGAAAATATAGATCATATGGAGTCCTTATTGAGTGAGTCTTAACAGAGGCTTCTACGACACCTGCGTTTTACTCAGTTGCTTAATTTCTCATATCTAAAGAGAGTAGTAGTAGGAGGATAAGGCTATGATAGGGCAAGTTGTTAATCAGTGTCGGATTAAGCACATGGGACGCCCTAGGTGCAATAAAGTTTGGAGCCCCTGTTTTTCGGATAACATAACGTGAGAAAGTTCGAAGTTAAATGGTAAAAATTTATAAAAATCTAAACAAAAAGTATATGGGTTGTATTATTTCAGATCACTTATGTTCAGAGACCCCTATCGCGTGCCTCATTTACTTATAGAGTAATCCACCACTGATTAATACTAATTAAGGATTCTTTAATTTTGTTTTTGAATTCAATTGCCGCGGTAAGCTTGCTTGTTTTTAGTTGAAGAAACTATTCTTACTTTGATTCAAGCCCATGGCCATCTCAATCAAAGCTAACAACGTTGTCAATCGATCAAGGACTCAAATATAAATAAACTTAAATTTGTCTTTGACATAAGTCATTTTTTCTACTACAAAACAAAACGTTTTCATTGATTTGCCAACATTTTATGATTATGAAAACTTCCGTCTTTGCTTCCGATGCCCTCACATAAAATGACAACATTTAAGGACATGTAATCTATTTATTCTACATGAAAAGTAAGGTTAACTTTTGATACGATTGGAAGTTTTAAATGAAGATTTGCGATATGATAAAGTCTTACATAATTCAATCGAATGGCTGGTGATCCCATAGCAAGTCTATCTGATGGCCTCCCGCGGCGATCATCGGGCAATGCAGTTTCGACTAAAGCTAACAGCAGGGGGCAAAGGGCGAACCTTCTGGCGCCTTAAAACCGGTCTACTGGCTAAGGGAAGGAAATCCCTGACAGAAAAACCGGGTTGATCCAACCTGCAGAGTCCTCGTGACTCAGGCCTCGGAAGCGCAGGGTTAATCACCCTGCCTTCTTAAAACTGTATGATTACTATAACACCAACTCTTGACAGTGCTGCTTTAAGGTTGCGAATCATGGTACATTACGATAGCGCAGAGTAACCGTATACTGTGCTTCGAAAACTTTTGACTTTGTCAGGAATACGGAGATTAGAGAGAAGACTAACCAGCCTCTTATTACGTCCAAAATAAAGAAGACGGCGATGGACCTGGCTTGGACACGTGTTAATGATGCCCCATGAGAGCCTGAACCCTGCATGTCCCTTCTTCCAACCGGATGGATCCCGGCGTCGTGAAAGGCCACCGATGACCATCAGATGACCAGGATGTACTCAGCGGAGTTGCGGGATGACCAGAAAGGAAGCAAGGAGACTAGTTAGGGATAGAGAATCTTGAAAGAACTTCGTGGTGACCATATGCTCCGTATAGGGAGAGGATATGGAATAATAATAATTAAAAAAAAAAAAAAAAAAAAACAAACAACAACAAAATTTATATACCCTTTAAAAAGTTGCGTATACCTCAGAATTACAAGGTAAATATCAAAACATCATGTCAGTATCACTAACACCTTCATTGGTTCAAAAATATTTTGATATTTGCTCTCTTTAATAACTTGTTAAAAAATACAATCAAGATTGACTAGCATTACGAAACGTTTTCCATTATACTTCACTCTCGACGTCAATATCGGATTTATGATCGCAATTTAACTTTCTTATAAGTTTTATTAATGCGTTAAATCAAAACCTTTCTAGCATACACATAATAAACATTTCTTTTTCGATAATACAAATAGCTTATCGGCCATGATTGTGTTACATTTTCGTGAACGTATTCGAATTTCGAAATCTAATAATAATGTTCGAATGTGCAACGTAATAATGTTTAGGTATGATTTATATCTGTGTTCGAGCACGCAATGTAATATTTAGGTATAGTTTATACCTATGATACGTTTTCGTGTTATTATATCATAGATTTAACTTAAAAATACATATGTACGTCTGAAAAAAATATTTCTGACAGACATGAAACTCAATTAAACTGAAACTATCCGATTACTTTGTAGGAGTATATAGAGACAGCAATTCTTTTGAATATAAATACATACGTACATTTACTTTTAAAAAACAAATCTAGAAACATGCCTATAAGGATATTCAAACATTTGATCATCTAACCAAGTTATACAAAAGCATTGCACCAAATTATATGTAAAATTGACAATGAACATCCTAACTTACTTACACCAAGCATGTGTTTCTTTAAACCAATTTTCTCTAAATTTCCGAATCTTAATTTACAATACTTCAAATATAAGGTGTTGATATCTTACCTTATCTTACCTAACCTATGCTGTAATGTCATTTCTACTCTATCTACAGCTCGTCAGTGAGTTTAGACACTTACTAGTTAGTTCATACATTGATTAATTCAAGTGAATTTAAAATATAATGATTAAAGCTTTAACTAAAACTGCTAGTTCGTTAATAAATTTACGAGATTTCACACTTTAACTGTGACGTATATAAAAAAAGTCATGACCAATATTGGCGCGCAAATATACAAAACACGCTGCCACTTTAATTTGATCGTGGGAAAATCTTTCTTCACAACCATTATCTATGATATCTGTCACTTGATTTCTTAATAAACATCGATTGATCTACAATGGACGCAGATAATTCAGCGACAATCCAAATATAAATGATATTAATAGCAATCTCGTGCAAAATAACCGGTAACGAATATTGTATAATTTCGCACGACCGTTCAAGTATCACCAAGTGTCGCTGCCCAGAAAGGAAGGCTTGTCTATGGTGGTCCTCGATCGCATTTTTAATGTGGCAGCACTGACGCGAAGCCAAGG
Organism: Himalopsyche anomala; assembly: GCA_031772345.1. Taxonomy (NCBI): domain Eukaryota; kingdom Metazoa; phylum Arthropoda; class Insecta; order Trichoptera; family Rhyacophilidae; genus Himalopsyche; species Himalopsyche anomala. Next base: position 16,821,832 of record CM062836.1, on the reverse strand, counting down.
AAAATTGAGAATCGTGACAGAGAATTTACGACGTATATTTGCAAAATAAGATCTCTCGTGTCACATATATTATTGTATTTTATTATTCCATATGCGACAACGACACGAAATATATTATTGTTATAGAATCTTGTTAAAAAGATAAATCTGGAATATTATATTTTCAGAGTAACAATGGAAATAATTTACATTAGATATTTACACGTTGCGATGTTAATAGTAAACGAAGTTTTCGTGTCTTATACCATTTTTTAGTTTAGATCTTTTGACGTGACAACGTCTTATAAATCGATGAACGCCCGCTGCACGCACGAAAAAACATGACTCATTGTCCCGTTTGTCGTGTTACGCCGAAGGCAAGCGTGCGAGCGAGAGTGCGGATAAGCGATAGAGAGGCACGATCGGCCTACCGTTCGGATTGTGCCGCATCTATCTCTCTTCCACTCGATTGGTCGATGCGTCTGTAATAAACATATTTGAATTAATGAGTGCGAATAAAATATATCAATAAAAAATTGTAGATTTCATTTCACTCCTTCTTCGTATCCATACAAAATAATGATAATTCAATAAAAATGATTCCATTTTATTCATAAAAGTATGCAATCATTTCATCAATGTTTTCTTATGACGTTGTCACGTTAAACTATCGTCCGTAAACCGACTTTACAGACAACCAATTTTTTATTTATTTGTTTTTGTCGTTCCGTTCATTGCAATAAGCATGGTCAAACTAAAATACACACATCAACATTGAATTTATCGGGTTTTGCGTGTAATTTCCGTGACATGCGAACAGTTTTAAACACTTTTTTTCCGTATGCTTTTGTCGAGGTTTGCTAGTGATATATTATTACATATTACGTAAAATGTTGTGAAATTTTTGTCAGATATTGAAAACCATGTGGACTTATCGCTTTTTGCTTTTGAGCGCATCATACATTAGATGCGTTATAATATTCTAAATGTCTTAAAGTATCGTAAAACTGAAGTAACCTTAGAAAAAACACACTACAATAGTGGCATCTCAATAAAATAAAAATATGCAATCCACCAAAACATTAATTAATTAAAGGCGATATTGTTTTTTTTTTTTTTAAAACACCTTTTTAAAAAAAAAAAAGCACTGATTAAACCCGTTTTTAATTTAATTACGTCCTTGGGCTATTTCTTTGTTTCCCTTAAGCAAAGCAGATTCTACTACTATCCAATCCTATTTTCCAACAAAAAAAATGGCGCATTATTACCCACCACTGACCTAGCCTAAATTTTATTGACATGTTTGGATGAATCGAAAACAGAATCAGACATAATAAACCATACTGAAAACAGTCATGATATGTTATAATTAATAAATATCAAATTCTAAAACTGTGGATTTAACTAACTATTTAATATTTGTATTTAAACTATTTTTGGAAATACTAAACTGCTGCTGAAAGTAAGGCAGTTATGAACATATCACAGGCCAGCCTTTGTCTTGCAAATCGTTTGCATGGTTGAACACAAGGAATCCCCTATCTATGAGATGCTATTGCGTGTAATTACTTTATTACGAAATTTATATTACAATTTATATCAACAACGTGCATAACTTTGGTAATTGAAAACAACACCGATATAAGAAATCAACCTCATGATTACAAAATTAATAAGTACACTAACGTATAAACTTGAAATCATTTTATACTTAGAATTGACCAGGTCTCACTAATGTTTATGTGTCGAAACAACCCGAGAATAAATTCCCGGCAAATCGACGCATTTTCCAGTGTCGGTTCCCAGTACAGTTTGATAGAACAACCCGAGAGTTGACACTTGCTAAATTTTCTAAAAAAATAGTAAATTTATAGTAGATTTTACTCAATAAAAAAATAGTTTGAGAATCTCTTCACCTTGAAAACCATTGTACATTTCGGAAGACAATAAAAGAGAGAATTTAATAAAGTAAAATAGGTTCATTGTATTTTCAAGTGACAGATGCTCGTTTGCAATAATAACCATAAAATTACTGACTCAATGGAATTGTTTTATTGGAAAAATCAAACGAATCTCTCAAATGATGTGTAATAAAAGCAATATAAATAATTACAGTACACTATTGTCATCTTTTGTAATATTGAACATAAAAAATAAGTTTGGTGTTACTAAGTGTTCTTGCACAGAAAAATTCGTTTAAATATTTTGTCAATATAAATTACTATCAAATACTACTTTTTCATAAATCAATACTATCCTAGACGCGAGAGTTTGGACATGACAAAGTTCTGACTCGTGTTTCGGGACATGAAAATAAGCCGAGACTTCAGAATCCCTAGTTGCCACCATCTTTTGGATTAGTGTATGTATAACAACATATATAATATGTACACGGCCAGCTCGTGACGTGTGCAAAAGGCACACAAGCACTGCACTAAGATTTTAGTACTACCACTCAATAGTTAAAGTTTTCTCACAAGCATATAAATCCTCGAGTCGGCCCTGTATGTGTATATTTGTCTCGATTTATCTGTCTGTATATTTGAAGTATAAAATCTTTAAATATTAATTAAAAAATGTTTTAACGATTTCATTGTTACAACTATTTTTTTAAGTCAAGAGTTCCCAAACTTTGTTAAGACTTATTTTTTTATAAATATGTGGAATTAAGGAAAAACAAAAATACTTATTATAGTTTTTATTAATTTAAATAATCGTAATTGGGATCGAACAATATTTTCATTGCGATCAACCGTTGGAAACGTCAATGTCTTTAACTATACAAATTCCTCATAAACGTGACAGAATAACACCTTTATGTGTATTCAGTGAAAATATTTACGTAGTGAATTATTTTACACTGTGTTTCTTATTAAATATAATCACGATTCAAGTCCCGAGAACTACAAGCAGTGCCGGATTACCCCATAAGCGCAAGAGGCGCGCGTTTGGGGCCTCCAAATCTTAGGGGCCTCAAAATCAGCATAAATTACATTAAACCTTATATTTTAATTTCAGCTTTCAATATTCATTATTATCCTACGAAGAATTTTGCAGCACTTTTATGTCATTCGAAAAACTGGGCCTCCAAAATTTATTACGCCTATGGCCTCCATAGTGGTTAATCCGCCACTGACTTTAAGGTACTAAGTGTAGATTTTTGACGAAACAAAAGTAACAATGAATACCATTAATGGTACTTGGGAGACTGCCTCATTGTTACTTTTGTTAAAATAACCATTTACACTTAGATTCTTGTAGTTCTCGCGTCGCGTAATGATTCTGCGTGTAGCACCTGTCTGGCACCCATATTTTTTTTTTTTGCATTAGATTTGATTCTCACGGTGATATCGCTGTATTATTATTTTACGTCTGTCAATCACTATCGATCGACACATCGTGACTCGAAAATATCTACGCGATTTGAGAGAGTTTCTAATATTGTGAAAAAACAACATTTTAAATAAAAACATACATATATTTAAAACACAAAAACGAAATGAGATTGATTTTGGCGCATTTTTTTAGATATCATTACAAATCCTAAATTAATACATAATATTTATATGTTTTTAAGCAATATCCGTTCTCAGTGTGAGACGTGTGAACTCTCTGTAGTTTTTTTACGAAAACTGTTTGTTACTTAGTTACTCAACATTTCTTTTTCAAATAAGTTTCCGAGAGTAAGGATAGAAAGATATGGCTATTTTTTTGAATATTAAATTAATGAAGCGTCAAATTTTTTGAGTCTCTTTCATCGCTGATGTTTTGGTTATTTGTATTCCCTTTCCATTCTGTTGACAGAAGGGCTTGATCGTGACAGAGGTGAGCATCCGCAGTAAAGCCAGTTTATGTGGACACCATATGCATTAATATGCAAATTATATTATATTTTATGTATCCTCCTTATATACTATAGATAAACATACACATGCGCATACATACATACAATACAATACATAAATAAACTGAAAAATCATTTTTATGATGCTAGGTTCGTGTTTTTACGTTGTATTATTTTTAGTAGAAAAATTAAATCTACGGATGGTCGTCGAGCAGAACTGCTTTTGGCTTAGAACGATTCTAAGGTATTGTCTCATCATAATTATGAATGTAAAAGATCGTAAGGCTATAATGTTTGCCTATCTCGCTGTGAAACTTTTGAGCGACTTAACGAAAAAACTAACAAGTGGTTAGTACTTTTATGTTGTTATAAAGCAGCGAGTTGAGCACATTCTCCGGGGCTTTACATATCTGTCGAAGTAATTTATTGGGTACAATCTGAAGAGTCTTCATATGCTTGTAGTGAGCATTCGTCCATATTGGAGAAGCCTACATCACAACGAGTTGAGTAATTGCTGTATAAAGGAGCAGTTTTCTTATGAGGGCACTTACCCGAGGGACCCAACCAATACTAGCCGAGAACATGGCACAATAGCCAACGTCGTTGCTGTACATACAGCATTTTTCAATATTCTGTTCAAAGGCATCGATGTTTGTGATGTCTAAATACAATTTAATTTTAAAATAAAGGAGTGTAGAAATAGTTTTTAGCCAACCACTAGCCCTATCATTTCTATCCCTACTTTCTTCGAAAATATAAAAAAGAGGTTTAGCAACAGATGAGTAACAGGCCGTGCTCGTAAAACAAACTTCTGCTGAAATACTTCCATTAAGTCATATGCTTCATATTGGGAGCGGACACGGCTATTAAAAAAATCATAGGACAATACTACTGAGGAAATACTAGCGCCTGATAGATTTTTCTCGTAATATGCACTTTTTCACAACGAATAGATGATAGAAGAATGATTCATACTCAAATATTTTTTATCACGTAATAAGTCACATAAAGTTCTATTGTATTGTTTGGTTACTTATTAGTAAAAATAAATAAAAAATGTATACACATTGTTTGACTTTTTAAAAATGCATTTTGTTGAATCTATTGTAATGAAACATTATGTTTGACTTATGTTTATTTCATTGTTTTGATTATTTGCTTAAAAATATGCGATTGTTTTCAAAACAATAATGTTTTTTAAACCAATGTTTATGAATCACTAATTTTACAATCATTTTATTTATTATAGCTAATTTACATTTATTTATGATTATTTTCAATAACATAATGCTTGATTAACCCATTTAGTACTGGTAATGTCAAATTGAAAAGACTATGTAAACAGTTTGAAATTATTGGTTTGTAAATCAATCATTTTTATTTGTTTAAAACAAAATCATCAAAAATACATTAATTGAAACACGTCTATTTTTAAATGTGTCAAAACATCAACATTTTTTTCGCAGTTGAAATCGACTTAAAATATATCTTTGAATCATAATAAATTATTCAATTCTAAGTGGGCTAAACAATATAAAGGTTAAAAAATAACAACCGCAAGTAATAAAGTTAAAGTTCAAAGTTACTCTTTGATGATTTTTAATTACATGTGCTAATTTTTTTAATTTGTGTCATTTTAGAGTCACTTTTTGATAATTTCTACTGTAATTTGTAAATTCTTTTTTAATTCAATTGTTTGTAACACCTTTTCATTAAAATTTGTTTTTGTATAAAGAGCACTGTTAAATTTTATTTCTTATATGTTGACAATGCTCACCATGAGCGAAACGGGTCCTGATCTTGATAAAAAAAGTGGAAATTAAGTACAAAGCGATATTGTGTTTTTTTCATAATATAACGACTTTCCACCAAGTATTGACAGTGAGACCTGTGTGATCGAATGGTCAACGTCGTTGGCTTCGGCTACTGAGGTCACGAGTTCGAATCCCAGTACGGAAAGTTTTATAAATTGATTTTTCAATCGATTTATGAATTTCTGTCCGAAGGCATGGATGTATGTGATGTCTTAAATCCCCCACTCCCACCCATCCTATCCTATGAACGGGGCGTATCAAAACGATTAGCTTAACCACTAGTTCTGTCCCTAGCCCTATCCTTCCATTCCTACTCTCTTTGGAAAAAGAGAGGTTGAGCAACTGAGTAACAAGCAGTTTTCGTAGAAATGACCTAAAAACACCCTAAAAGTGACCTAACGTTGTGTTCAGTTGTACGACATTAATAAATATACGTGTAATGACCCAGACAATAATAAAAAAAAATTTAATCCTTTATAAGTGCATCGACATTTTTTAGTATATTTTTTTAATTATCTGATTACTGGACTCGATAGAGTGCAAATTTTTCCACATCTCTATTAAAACTTCAAATTCTTCATTTCGGACTTGTCTTATTAATAAACTGGGCGATCGACATTATGAGAGTGATATGGAGATATAGATATATATATACTGTATAATACACGAGAAACCAAATACCAGCTTTGCAGACTTCACATAGTTTCAATAGGCACAAAGCATTAATATAATACTTTGAAACAAAACAACATTGTGTTCAACACTTTCAAAGCTAGAGCGATGCAATAATTATCACAATTATTTTCTGACCGCCATGCTGTATTCCAAAGCGTCCGCATTTTCATGCCAATTATTGCGCTTGTATTTAATCTCGTGTGTTACAAATTACTGACCGCATTTCCTGCTTTTCAGTAGACAATAATATTCTACAGAGCGACTTAACGCCATCTTTGGTAAGCATAGCGATTAATTGATCGTCTATGTCCTGTGCCATCGTTTCCCAAACTATGTTCCGCGGACACCCACATAACTTCAAAACCATTCTTTTTTGATATTTTCCGCAAACTTACAAGTTACAATTAAAATTCCTTGGATCGGTATCCATTTTCCGTGACAGCATTAGCAACGTACTTAATTCAGCGTAAGTGATTATACAAATCTGACTGGTTTTATTAGTAATTCTGTAATGAATTTAATTACTTTCTTTCTTGGCGAGTTTATCAGAAGAATCCCCCAATGTTTCAAAACAATAAATTATCGTTTTACTTCCGTTTTATAAAACAGCATGCTCCAACGAAGTTAAATAATAGGAACAGACTCATTTACGTATAACAAGTGTTTTATTTACATACTTTTTTGTTGTTTTTATACTTTTATGAACTTCTTTGGCCATGTTCGCTCCCTATGTGGAGCATATGGCCGCCACGCGGCACCTCCATGTTTCCCTGCCTCCCGTCAATTGCTTTGCTTCCTCCCATGACATGCCAGCATCCCTTAGTTCCGTCGAGTACATCCTATGGATAGTACCCGATGGACGTCCGGGACGCCGGAATCCCACCGGTCGAAAGAAGAGGCAGGCAGGATTGAGCAGCACGTGACCCAGCCAGTTCCAACGTCTCTCCATAACCACTGACGTGACGGGACGCTGTCTTGTTCGCTCCCTTATCTCTGAAATTCCTCACAAAATCAAATTAATCTTTTATGAACTACCCGACCTAAATAATAAACCAAGTGTACCGTTAAAATTTTAGGATTTGCAAAGTGTTACATTGCAGAAAAGGTTTGGGAAACCCTGTCCTATGCTATGGTATAATCTTTATGTTTGTATATTACCCCTTTCCTGCGTCCAATAGAAAAAGACAAAATCCCGATTATTATATCTTAAAAACTAGAATCAACTTTTGTTTTAGCAAACATTGCGATGTTCTGTCTTATGATGCTTCTCAAAGAGGCATAGACACATATTTTGTAACACAACACTTAGAATAAAGAACTTGTTAACTTTAATTTAATATTAACCCTTTTATGCAATAGTTAGTTCCTTTATCCATCGATACTATTTCACTAAACATACACATTTATCTGTCAGTTTAATCGGCGGCCTTTTCGATAATAGTTATACAACAACAATTCACACAAACATAAGGAATTGTCTCGTTAGATAACTTATGCAGTCGCAAGTGGAATAATTGGTGCCGCAAATAATGCATCAACATTACGATTGCTGATTTATATATACACTATTCATTTACATTGAAAGTAACAATTTACTGCAAAGAGAGTGCAACTTCAGCGCCGTGAAATGAATACAAATCATTTCATACCTGACAATTATTAAACGTGTAGATAATAATATTTGAAATATGTGCCTAAGTGTGGTCTTCGTGGATTACAGAAACTTACATATCTTATTAAAGGTGATTGAAAAGGTTCAGAATTTATGAAAGCGACATATGTATATTAATGAGAAAACAAATTGAATGATTTCGTTCACAAATAGGTGGCTAGAATTTCAGAAGCATTTCAATTCAAATGTTAGGAACCGGGCGAAAAATATTCTTGTCAGAAATCAATAATTCTCATGTAAAAAATTTAGTGTTTACGGAATATTTTTGTTGTTATTTCTGTTGAAAACTGATGATATATTGGTGTTCAAATACCAGTTTTTCCAAAAGCCGGTGTTGGTCCATAGCTCGCGCAAACATCTTGTCAAATTTGACTTAGGTCGGCGAGCCCCATGGTTAATTAAGAAAACCATATTCTCAAATCAAATCAGCACTTAACTGCAATTTGTGTGGATGTATTGATTACCACAAAATAAAAGAAACGAACAAATGAGAGCTCTGGAAACAAAACGGCATTCTCCATGTGTTGTTGACAATGAATTATATATCGACTGTGGAAAGGAAAAAGGACGTAACCCACAGGTTTTTCAAAACATGTTTTTTTCGATAATCACAATGTATCAAACCTGATACACGTTATATCAAAAGGATGCAAGCTGAAAATGCCGAATTAATATCTAAATTTAGCTTTGAAGTTTGAAAAAGATGACCTTGTAAAAAATTAAAACCAATAAAAAAGACTGAAATAAAGGTTTTTCCTACACAATTTCTTGAAATTTATAAGATTATGTTAATTAAACACCATTTTAGATGTCTCTGTGCACTTCAACGTTGTGTATAATTCATAATTTGCATATGTCACAAAATCATCAAAACACATTTTTAGCGCCTCCTGTAAAATTTGATATGTGTGGGTTACGTCCTTTTTCCTTTCCACAGTCGATATGTTATCGTGTAGAGCTGAAAATTTAGCATATAGTAGTAAGTTTTGTTTTAATAGTTTTCACGTTCCTGCATAGCGAACACGGCAGTTATTAAACAGATTTTACAAATCAATATAAATTGTATTTAAATAGCAAGTTAAGATTAAGATGGTTAAGATTATTGTACACTACTTTTTCAGACGTTTTATCTATAAAAACAAATAACGTTTTAAATTGATTGATTAACATTTTAGGATTATGAAAATTACCGCCTTTTTTTCCCGAGTCCTCGGACATTACGTGAATATCCACACCTAATATACATATCTATAAAACCTACGTGCATATTCAAACAGCCAAATGAAAAATCTTTTCGATCAAAAGCGTAATACGTATATTCACGTAGACTTATTACGACTAGGTCATTCGCATCATTTGACAGACGTAGCACACAGACTTGAATCGAGTTATTGTCTATTATTGCCATAGTGAAAAAAAGTGAATTTCAACACGTGATGAGGTTGGTAGCCTTGACGGAAACGCTTGAGTTCACGGTTCATTTGTGTTTAGAACCAAAGATATAATTGATAACAAAAAAACCGTTACTTTGATGCTTCATTTTTTGTTACTTAACGAAGATCAGTTTCTCTTTACAAATGAGCATTGACTCGTAGTTTAACATTGTTAACATAAATACTTTAACGGAGTACATGGACTTTTTACAAAGTATCTTTCTTAAAGTTATCTTTAACTAAAACTGATTGTAAGTCAGTCGCTGAACGACTCGTTTCGTCGAGGATATGGATAGTGTGCTAAAGTATTTACAATAGATTTTTTATCTCTCTACATATGTTTTTAAGATTAAGAAACATGGACTGATCCAGCGGTGGGCTGTCAATGCGTTAACAAGGGGTTCGCTCAATTTCAAAGCAATTTATTACTCATATGCAATTATATGTAATACCTAAATAAGTAAACGATTGTTGTTTAATACACTTATAATATGCAACAATATGTAGTTTACCATTAACTTATCAATGTAAATTGCTAGAAATGTACTACTGTGTATACTGGAAGCTGTTGTAGATAACATATATAAGTCAGAAATTGCAGTTATATACTAATTTGATCTGAGAATATTGTTTCCTTTTAATTTAACAAGGGGCTCGCCGGCCATGATACAATCTAACAAGGGGATCGCGCGAGCCCCTCCGAGCCCCCTCCAGCCCACCGCTGGACTGATCAGCTACGTTATCGACCTAGTCTTCTTCCACGCATATGGGCTCACAATAGAGGTATCTCAACAGAAAAAAATCTACGAGAACTGTTTGACACCCAGTTGCTCAACCTCTATTTGTTAAAAGATATGGAATCAAAAATTAATGCTACGACAAAATTAGAAGTTACCTAATCAGTCACACTACCTCATATTTTTAGGATAGGGTAAGTGTGAAAAGTACCAAGATTCGAACCCGTAGGCTTCGTAATCGAAGCCATCATCCTTGACCCCTCGTCCACATTGGTGCATATAAATTTCCCTCACTTTTCAATGTACCAATTTTCCCCAGCATCCCCATTTTCATTAAAATTCTGATTCAGTCAATTGTTAACATAAAATATTATCTACGGAATATTGATTAATATAAATGTTAAACGTGGATTTAATTTAAAAAATAAGCTTGCCAAAAATATGTGTTACAATAAACAAAGCCAAATCACTTCATTCGGCCATTTGTAAAAGGGTAACCAAGGTTTCGGTATTGGGCAGATGTAAAATATAGTTATAAATAGAATACGAAAGTATTTTTGATCAAAATATTCATCAACTAGTTGTTACTACAAAAAAAAAGATGGCCACATCTGTTATAAATCATATTATTATGAATTACAATCGTGCCAAAAATTAGTATGCAGAATGCACCACCTTGCCATATTGACTTTGAATATTTACCAGATCACGCAAAAGAGAAATCGATGTTTAACCAGTGAAGCGACCTCAAATATATTCAGATCATAAATTATTTATCTAACAACAACGAAAAAATCTAAAATATAATTATATACCTCATCAAAAATAGAAAAAAAAACTCTAGGTCAAGAGTACAATTATAACAAATAATAATGGCCGAATGTTACACTTATTTAATTTATCTTTTTCAATCGTTTGTCAATGATCGTAATCGCTTAAAAACAATGGAGAAATATTTTTTTAATCTGACATAAATAATGCAATTAAACTTATTATGACTTAAATAATTCGTGGTATCATAAAATTAATTGGTGTTTACACAGAGAGATCATACCGGATTGTTGAGTAGACTACATTCCAAGCTTCAGTATACATATTATTGCGTTTTTTATTGTTCTAGATATCATTTCAAAATACAATAATTTCCTTTTATCATAATCAAAAAAGCATACTTCTGTACAAACCAATAACCCACCAAAGTAACATAGTGGGTCAGGAGTTGGAAGTCAAGCTCAAGCTTGTTAATTTTCAAAAATCAATCATATCAAATCAAAAAAACAATATTCTCATAATAAATCAGCACCAAACTGCAATTTCTGTGGATAGTTTAAATTTACTATAAACCATACAATTTTTACAAATACATTTATTTCGGGTGCATAATAAAAGTGCTTGCCGGCTTCGTGATCAACGTCGTTGGCTTCGGTTACGGAGGGCACGGTTGGTTCGAATCCCAGTACGGACAGTTTTTTTAAATTGACTTTTCAATCTATTTATGAATTTCTTTTCGACGGCATGGATGTATGTTATGTCAATAAATTCCCCTCCTCCCACACATCATATACTAAAAGCGGGGCTTAGCGAGAGCGATTAGTTAACCGCTAGTCTTGTACAACTCCCGTGTACTAAAAAAAATAGTTTTAGCAATTGAGTAACGAGCGGTCCTTGTAAAAAAATCTTTGTTCAGATAGCTAAATTAAGAGAAATATTTCAAAAACCGATTTTGTGAGCTATGAATTCAGATAGATAAAATTTAATACACTGAAATTTAATACATCTTCTGAAAAAAATAATCAAAAATAGTAATGATAATAATTAATAATAATAATTTTTATGAAGTTTTTATAACGATAAGAAATATTAAAGTAAATAGAGATATTAAAATTTCATGATTATCGAAAATTACGATTATTTTAAAACAAGGTTTGTCTTATCGCTTTTTGCCAGTATACCGACAATATGCTTCTCGTGGATCAAACAGAGGGGAGGAGTAGACATGGATTTAAAAAAAGGTGATCTTTCAGAAGTACATTAACTGCAAATTGGGATATTATAAAATTGAAGACTGTTATAATTGTAAAAAAGGAAACTATATTTTATTACTCACGATAAAAATGATTTAGTGCAGAATTAATTGAGCCTCTTTCAATCAAATTAATGACGAAGTCTTTGTCTTTGTACAAAATTGTTACGACCGTGAAAGTGTGTGAAAAACTGGTGAATTTAACAGAAATACAATACGACTGCGAAGAAAACACCTACTTTCAGTGTTTACCGCTACGTTTTTTTAATAATCAAATTGGTATGAGATAAAAGAGACTCATTAATTGGAACTATTCACAAATCGCGTCTCGACCTAGTCTAGTTTTATCACCTGCTATTCTCAATTTTATAAGGTTCTTAATCAGGTCTGTCCAACTGCAATTATTAATATTAAGTGTCTTTAATGAGCCACACCTTTGTGACCAAGTCACCAACGGTACTAACTCGTGTAAACAATACATTTTTTCATTTCACTTGCATGCCCTTATTGAAAGGTTTTCTGCAGATTTTCGAATAAGAATCCTTTGGTAGAATTACAGCCGTCTCACTCTAATTCTGTCCATTAAAGCGAGATAGCAATCGGCAGTTGCCATAGCCATGCAATAGAACTGCATTAAATTTTGTTTTGCTCATTAGGGTAGCGCTGTCCTGCATAACACTTACATTGCAATAAACAAATGTCTGACACCGGTACGCTACTACCCGAGAATAATTTGTCACCCAAAAATTTAACGATTAAAATTAATTTGATATATTTTTCTTTATTTTATCAAGAAAAAAATGAAATATGCATAGAATGTCGGAAACCTCGAAAGGCCCTAATCAATCTTCAGAGGCACTTGAAGGCCGCTAGCCACGATTTGGATATACCTGATTTAGATACTAATTAAGAGAGGTCTATTATAATCAACATGATAAGTATTATTTGTGTCATTTTATTTATTCAAATGTGTATTTAAATAATTAATCAACAAACTGTCCACGCAATTCATGTTTTCCCCATACGTATAATAGTCCACTTTACATACAATGAAACATAAATGATAGACTTATTACACTTTCGTTTGCGATGTAAAGTAATCGTATACATGAACGGATTCTTTGGTATAATGATTAATGGATTAATTTAAAATCGATTTCTTATTTTTTTTATTTAATAAATTCAGCCATCTATTTTAGAAGAAATGAGAAACTATCGTTGGTGCCCGTAAGTGACTTTTGTCCTAAGCAATTGAAATGTCAACGGCTTAATTTCCAGAACTTAATTTCTTCCCTTCTTACCCGCATGGATCGCATAGTCCTGGCCAAACACACATAGGAACAATGTTAAATAATCCCGCATAAATCGTTTCCCGATTTCCTCGATCTACAGTCTGAATATTATGGTCCAGTCACAAATATTATCCCGATTGACCGTTTTTTTTCAATATTTCTCTTTCTTCTCTTCAATAGTCTTACCTCGCATCTTGTTTTGGGTTTTTTTCTAACTCAAAGTGCCAACTTGATAATAAGCAACTCAGTATAAGTTAAATTTGAATCGTTCAAATTATGTACATTCTCACAGATTTTGTCACTAACAACCCGGGTTTACCTTTCGGCATCTTCAGGCGTTCAAGTGCACGGATGAACATGAACTGACGCTTAGTAAATAAATGTTTCGTGTTTATATAATAAATAAATGTATCAATGAGTTTAAAGCCATTGCTGACGATAAGGATAAGCTCATGGGAATGCCCACAGATTTGAGTAGTGAGTAGTTTTAAGAATCATATTTATTTGTTTGTCGGAAGAGGTTTTATGATTATATTTATATAAGGTATAGGAGTGGAGACCCCGGCATGTTTAATATTTCATTTAAAATCGGAAGGCTATGCAATTGTGCTCTGTTTATTTCCAAAATTTACTGGAAATAGAGCTTATGACCGTCCGTATTTGGGTGTAACATTTTTATCCCTCGTTTCTGATTGAACACGTGTCCTTCCGAAATTAAGTGATTAGCAAAAGTAGACGTGTCTTTTTTCAATCTAAAGGCTTCCATGTGTTCTGATAATCTGGTGTTCAGTGTCCTTTCTGTTTTTCCTGTATATATATATTTTTTTTATGTTACCCAATTTAAAAAAGTCTAAATAAATAGATTCCAGACCAAACCTTGACTGACCTGTCCTCGCTAAAAAAGACCATAAGCAACTATCTTTATGATTTGCTGTCAATGTGTTGTATAAATAAGAGTTATTTGTTTAAATAACAATCAACTTTTCTGAACTAAGGTAACTAAAAACGTGGTAAACATTATGTTTTTTAAAGTTGAGTAATAACTGTATTGTTTCATCAGTTCATACTGATAACGTAACCCATACATTATATTATACATGCCTATTCCCAAGATATTAATGAATTTGTTCATTGTTATTCGGCGCATATAATAGAGTGTTTATTGTGACTTTTTTGGAATATGTATACAAAAAATCAAGTGTGCATTTAAATTATTTTTAATTACACAATGACTGAAGGTTGTCAGTGATTACATACATTGTTAACATACGGTACATAACAACAAGGCAACTAGTAAACATATCATCAACTATATTTGAAAAGGTTCTAACTGTCGTTTTGAGTAACAGTTATATCTACAAACAATGACACTGTATTTATAACATTCTACAATACATCGCACCGGTTACATATCTAATAGTGTTTACGTTTTGTTGATTAATAAACTCACATCTTGTTTTATTTGCCAAATGAAAAAACAAAATATGTTGTCTTTGTAATTTCAATCTTGACCGAAAGACGTTATAAAGATTATTGGTGATTAGCTAGTAATACTTTACACGTTGTCGCTGCATTCTTTATTGCAAGGTTTACCCAGTACCAGCGCGAGGTTATTTGGCGCCCTAGGTAACGGTTATTGGCGCGCCCCCTTTTTAATAAACTGTGGAATATTTTTTTAAATGCATTTTCGCTCTCAATGTGGATCATATGGCCTTATAATGGAGGTATTTCAACAGAAGTTTTTGACGAGAACTGTTTGTTACTCAATCGCGCAATCTCTCTTTTCCGAAGTATATAGAATACGATACATAATTATAACTAACAGATACAAGCATTAAAAAACGTACTATTATTTCTTATTAGATTGTAAAAAAAAAATTTGAGTACTCAATTTATGCGCCCCCTACTGATTTGCGCCCTAGGCGATTGCCTATTTCGCCTGTATTTACCCAAACTATGTTGCACGGAATACTGGTGTTCCACGAAACCTTAATAGGTGTTCCACGAACACTTTCATTACTTATAACAACTCTTTTGAAATATATTCCAAAAACTATCACGAATGATTCCTTGGTTCGTCATTTAATTTTCGTGGCAGCTATACCAGTAGGCTTAAGCGTAAGTGATTATGAGAGCTTAATTGAACAAATATACAACTATCAGTCATTAGATGATTTTTGGTCAAGTTTGTCAGAAGAGCCAACCGATGTGTCACAACAATATATTATTGTTTAACTTTCGAAGAAGGATTTTCTATTATGCTGCAACGAAGTCAAAGTGCAAAAACAGGCTGGATGACCAGATAATACAAAAATTCAACTCACCAATACTGTGCTTGATATCAAGGAGATTTTCGATCCAAGGATTCAAAATAATCGATGTTTCTAAAAGCTTCATTTACTCATATTTGTTTGTGATACTTTTTAAAAATAATGTGTTAAGTGTTTTATTAAAAAAAAAATTTTTTTATTAAAAACTAAAAGTGTTAAAATTTTCCCCTTGCAAAATAGTCTATAGCAGTGGTCGGCAAACTTTTTGGGCTCACGGACCACATAATTTACAGTTTTAATCCAGCGGACCACTAACTGGACTTTTGTGGTTAATATTACACATTGACATAAAGGTGATCAAATGCGTCTAAAAATGCACTAAGTTCAACTAAAATAATGTCAGGTTTCTCTAAGGACCACCAATTTTTTTTCGCGGACCACATTTTGCCGACCGCTGGTCTATAGTGAGTAAGTCATTTTTAAATTATGGATTTGGTTGGATTTGTGGTTATTTTCTCTATTTTTATAAAATTCGTTTTTACCTTGAACTCAAATAGTGTCAGAGAAAAGGTGATTAATTTATTTGATCATATTTAAAAAAACGGTGAAATTTACATTAAAAATATCTATAGTTTTTCTTCATTTTCTAGAAAACTAAAACGATAGCGTAAAGAGATTTAAGATTTTCATAAAAACCAACAATCGCTTGTGATTTCTTTTATATTATATTTACAGTATTTAAAAAATAAGTTTCAAATAGTTTAGCTCTCCTACTAAAAGACAAATTTCGACAACTGGGTGTCAGTGGCTAACAAAACAGTTGGGTGGCCCCATGCTCCAAATAATTTGGAGACTCCGTTTTAGGGTAACAAAAGCGCCACAAAATTTATTCGAGAAATTCATATTATTATGTATTCCAGTAAAATTCTTCTCTATTTCTTTTAATCTTTTTATAACAAATAAATTAAAATACGTTGCACTAATTATTTATAAAGTTTATTCAAAAACAGCATTTGCGATGTTATACGAATTCATTTCGTTGAGCTTGTGGGCTCCCAATGACGAATTAGTTTGTATCGTGTCAACAGAACTAAAGTATTAAAAAAAAATATATATGACTGATAGGATCATATTTATCTAGAAATAAATGTATATTATTTTATTGTATTGTTATCATCCTATATTGTATAGTTTAAAAGAACTTTTTGTGTTTGCTGCAGGTGGAAACAAACAAAGGTTCAGTTAGAACTATTTAAGCCTCATGTCATAATACTTTACTTGCTTGCTTGGTTATTTATGAAAAAATACAATAAACTTGGTTTCTATGTAAAGAACTAATGGCATTACGTAATAATGAATTGCTATTTGTTTTTGCACTGCAGGTATTTCTCCCAGAGTGCCATTTTATTGAATTAAAATATATAATTATATCAACGCTACAAAGAAAATAAACGCGTAAGAAAACTTTATTCGTAGCCATTTATGTCAAAAAAAAATCAAGGTAAAAATCAACTCCTATTAACATATCAGATTTATTTATATGATATAACTTTACAAGAGAAATCTCAAAATACAACTTAATTTGTTGAGTAAAATCGGGAAGAAATTATGAACGAAAATGGTTATTCCTGGGTTGGAAATGGAAATATAAAGTTCCGTCATAGGTCCAAAATAAAAATAAAATTAACATAGAAGATTACATATCGCTTTTATCCATCAATTATGTTTAGTATATACAATTGTTTCAATACTTTTGGATCCATACAATACAATACAATAATTGATAGATAGACATTGAAATAATATAAAAGAATTGTATGTCATTACAGATAACTTTAAAAGTAAATTAATCGTAAGTAATAGATGCTTCTTTATTATCATTATGACGGGCAAAAAGGATTTAGGAAAGTATGTCATTTTTAAGAAACAATAATTACTTATTATGTCAGTCTTCTGTGTTGTGAATGATCAATCATTTTAACGATATATTTATTACTGATAAAAGTAGCAAATTTATGAAAGTGGTTTAACAATGAAAGAGTTTTTATTCTGAAAAGAATAATGGTGTAACTCGACTTATGACAAACGGTGTTTGACTTTTTTTAGAAAACTTTTCTCCGTAACAAGTCGTCACCTTGTAAAAAATAGAGATTTTTATTTAATTGTTTTGGTACAGTGTTAAAATTGTTTTCAAAGATTTAATTAACGTTAATTGGTTTTAAAAATCGTTAAGTAATTTTAGCTT
Organism: Himalopsyche anomala; assembly: GCA_031772345.1. Classification (NCBI taxonomy): domain Eukaryota; kingdom Metazoa; phylum Arthropoda; class Insecta; order Trichoptera; family Rhyacophilidae; genus Himalopsyche; species Himalopsyche anomala. The sequence continues at coordinate 16,803,848 of CM062836.1, read as the reverse complement.
TTTGTTGCTTTTAAATTTAAAATTCTGATTGGGAAAAAATCGATCGCTGTAGACCACTGGTCTTCAACCTGTTCCCTACTGTCCGTGATTCATGGTTTCGTGATAAATGATGGATGTTGTTATTTTAGTTTATACAAAATTTATAAACTTAACACCTGTACGTTTAAAATAAAATTTCCTTGCTTAGGTTAAACTGATTCCGCCCCTGCAGGCGCTATACTAAAGAAGATACAGAATTTCAATAAATTTTTATTTTTATTTAAAAAAAACATACATAAATAAAAAATATATTTTAAAAAGCGTCACCTCTAAAAATTAATCACCTGTTATCTTATCGGGGGTGGGCTGGAGGGGGCTCGCGCGATCCCCTTGTTAAATTTCAGCGCGGCCGGCGAGCCCCTTGTTAAGATAAGAAAATCATTCGTCTTAGATCAAATCAGCACCTATGTAACTGCAATTTCTGTCGATGGTTAAATTTTATAATGAAACAAGACTTAGTACCCTTTCATTTTTTCATTCAATGTGGTGGGCTTCCGTGCCGGACCTCATGGGTTCGAGTTAATCACTAGTCCTGTCTTAGCCTTATCATTTTATCCTTACTACTCTTTTTGGAAAAGAAAGGTTGAGCGACTAAGTAACAAACAGTTCTCGTAGAAAAAAAACTTTTGTTGAGATACCTTCATTAGGAGGCCATATGCTCTACATTGGGAGCGAAAATGGATACAAATAAATGGATAAGATTTACCGAGCCCCTTGTTAAGATATTGGCAGCCCACCGCTGCCTGTTATAAGAAGGTGAACTTAAAACTCTGTATTCGTAGATAGGCCCCTGTGATCTTAAGATTTTGGACCTTAAAGTTCAAAATTGATAAACTATTAAACTGAACTCATCTGATTTATACGATTACTTGATAAACTTATTCATAAACTTTACGAAGTAGATAATGTAAATCTAGGATAACTGGATTTTGAATGTAAACGAGTAGTCAAATAATAAAACAGTCATTTTGACTGTATATATACATTTATACACATAAACTGATCAGTTGATAATGCTCGTTATGAGCAAAACCGTTTGTGATCATATTAAATAAAAGTTGGATTAGTACAAATTAGTTTTTTTCCTTGAATATCGACCCATAATCGGCAAACGAAATTAAGCGACATAATTCAGTAAATTGCATTTTAAGCTAAAAATTGTTCAATATCGCCTCATTCTCATTGTCCTGCTATTTTTTAGGAACTGTACATTTTAGTGTTTCGACTTTTTACTATTTGTTCCACATGAAACCCGGTTGAGAAACGCTGATCTAGATAACCGAAAGTAGTCAGACAATTTTATTATAATATCAGGATAAGCATTGATCATTTATCATTCTATTTAATAACCGAATTTAAGGAGTTCCTTTTTCAATGAAATTTAAAAAAAACTTCTGTAAAATTTATACATTGCCGGTTACGATTATTTGCCTAGTACGGGTAGTATTGACAGTAGGGATTCTGTGTCGTGACGTCCCGGGACTTTTTAATGACCCGGGAATCTTGATTGTGATTTAAAATGTACTAATAACATATACATTTTAATTCTGAAAAAATCAATTCTCGTGGTTAAGAAACCTTCAAAAGGACTGATGTGTATTGAATGAAATTCATTGATATTTTTTCATTACATGTACCGTTATCATCCCTTCTTAGTAAAAATTAACCGTAACCATTGCACATATCCAGTACAATAAATAATACTTATTAAGCACTGTATTGAAAAAACAATTTTTACTAGTGCGTACTTTCAAAATGCGCCGAGTGAATGTAATACATACATGCATACATGCAAATATTTAATTTTAATAAAATTATAATTTTATTGAAAGGGAAATAAAAAGTCTCGAGTCCCGGGATTTCCCGGGACTTTAATTTTATCACGTCTCGAGTTCCGGGACTTTGAAAACCTCGAGACTTCAGAATCCCTAATTGACAGTGAATACATTAAAAGTGGGTAAGCGAGTAGATTTATTTGTACATAGCAAATAATTTATGATGGTACGAGTACGCATTGCAGAGGTAAGAAAAATTTATCTAGTGCCATTAACTTTCTTCGTTGTTTATGTTTTTTCTCTTCGCTCTATTAACGTTTGTTCTTAATTTTCAAGTTATTCGCCATTATGTAATTCGGAAAAAAGTGAAGCAATGTCGATATATTTATTTGTTTTACTGCGTTTCACGATATTCTGTGGGGCATTAATTTGATATAATCATTTTTAACGACTTGATTCATAACAACAGTAAAATAATAAAAATATTCCAAGATTGACTTTCACCTGACTGTAGTAAAATAAATAATGTAATACATCTTTAAAATCCAATTATTTTTATACTGTAGCCAGCACCATTTTCAAGTAAGTACTGCAAGGAGGTTGTATATTATTGTAAATTAGAAATTATGAGAAAAAGATATATATATTATATTATATCTCCATAAAATTTAATTATTTTGAGAATTTTAATTCTTATTCCATCAAGTTTATGATTAGTATTTTTTTAATTATAAAAACTTTTTAATATTTTATTATATCAGTTCATCATCGTACAAAGAATGTGGTAAGTTTATTGTTTAGGTCAGGGCTTCTCAACGGTGGGTCACGTGGCCCCCCAGGGAGCCACAGCGTGTTCTAAGGGGGCTACAGAGGTTTATATTTGTTTTGGGGAGACACAACACAGCTTAGGGGGGCCACGGGTGTTGATAAAATGATACAGGGAAGAGCATAATGGCGGACGTCACGCAGCTATTTTATGTAAATCCGTAAATAAAATAAATTACTGGCATTCTAGATTCGAAAATCTCGGAAGTGCTATAAAAAAGGTGGGTTTTTGAAATTATAATTTTCATGGTAAGAAAAAACAATGGTATGGGGGCACAGAAAAATAAAGACACTCAAAAGGGGCCACGCTCCCAAACAGGTTGAGAAACACTGGTTTAGATGAAAGTTAGGTTTCTTAAATTTATTATTAGTTATAAAAATTTAGTTGATTTTTTTTATCTATGTCAGTTCCCATTGACCATTATATGGCCTCCTAATGGAGGTACATATCCCAACAGATTTTGTTCTACGAAAACAATTTGTTATTCAGTTGCTCAATCTGTTTTTTTTCAACGAGGGTAGAGATATAAGAATAGAGCTAGGCCACGACTAATGGTTAGATTAGCTCATCGCTCTCACTACCCCCGTTTTTAGGATAATGATGAGTGGGAGGGAATTCAAGACATCACATACATCCAGATCGATTGAAAAACCAATCTATAAAAACTGTCCGTACTGGAATTCGAACTCGTGACCTGCATGTTCTAAGTCAACGACGTTGACACTTGACCACGGAGTCAGCAGTCAGTTGAGTAGTAAATCAAACATCGGTTTTTCTTAAAATATTACAAATTTTTCACTTTATCTGTTCGTTATCAACAAAACCACTCGTGATCTTTGTTTTAACAAATAAGAAGCTGATAAGAGATTCTTTCCAAGCGTTTTTTTTTTCAAATTAAATCAAAGAATAATACAAAAAACAATAGTTTTTTTGTACCAGCTCAATGTACCAATGGTCACTAGCTCAGCGAAGCAGTTTTATTTTTCAGAATAATGTAGATTATGCAAGATACATTTTTTTTTCACTATTTCATTGGTCGATATTTTTGAAATCTGTAGCTATTAGTTATGCCAAACGATTAACCATAAATAATGATGAGTCGTTTATACGGAATTGGTATTAGGAGAAAGTGGAAATAAGATTTAACGTTTTTTTTGTCTTTTGATGAGTAACTTTGAAGAAATCGATTAAAAATTATCATCGCGGACAGTGCTTCAAGTGGAACATCAATGTATCTGGAACGGTTTTAATCCAATTAAATATAAACTTTGCTAAATTATAGTGAGAAATCTATTTACCAAATATGTTGTGTTGATTTTGATGACACTTTGAACAATTTTAAGCTTGCTTATTTTCAATAGTATTTTGTAAGAGTTTTCTTCGATGTTATTCGCTCTTTATGTGGAGCATGTGACCGCCACGGCACCTCCATTATTCCCTATTCCACACAAAATACTTTGCTTCTTTACTTTCAGTGCCGGCGCGAGGTTCTTTAGCGCCCTAGGCAACGGTTATTGGCGCGCCCCCTTTTTAACAAAACGTCGCATTATGTTTTCAAAATAATGAAAAAAAAAACAATTCAGAATCATTAGAAATATATTTTTTTAATATATCCATGACTGCTCCCAATGTGAAGCATGTGGTCACCTAATGGAGGTATCTTACGGAAGTTTTTCTACGTGAACTGTTTGTTACTCAGTCCCTCAACATCCTCACTCAAGAATAAATACAAACATCAAAATAAAATAAAATGTACTACTATTTATTATTATTATTAGAGATATAAAAATAATTTAAATATTCCATTTATGCGCCCCCAATGGTTTGCGCCCTAGGCGGTTGCCTATTTCGCCTGTATGGTGGCGCCGGCCCTGCTTACCTTCGTTGATAATACCCGACGGTCATCCAGGACGCTGGAATCCCATCAGTCAGAACAAGTGGCTTACAGAATTGAAGTTCTCTGGAGACATCCACAGCACGTATCTCCATGACAACTAACCTAACAAGGCGTTGTCTGACCAAACTTACGTAATCTTTTATTTTTAAAATTAAAAGCACTTCTATACTAATTCCATGGCAAGTAGTATCAACTGACGAATGCGTGATTAAACTTTTCACCAGCGAAATCGGTACCTTATCTAAAATAAAAGTGGAATTAGTACACAAGTGTTTTATTTTTTTACTATTGAGTCATTGGTGATTTTTTTCCAATATTCTTCGGTAATAAAATCGGTATCATAGTCCTTACTTTCCACATCGGGCACTGGCGGAAAGTGTAATTTAGATATAAATATTAACAGCCAATAACATGCGCTGTACGCGAAAATTTAGAATCGATGACTATTTACAGTTTACGGATTGATGTATAATAAAATAAAATTAAAAGCAAGTCATTCACGATCATGTAATTTGGCATACTGTCTTATTACTTATATTAAGACTGATTTTCTCAAATTTTATTTATTGATTTATTTACATTATGTTTGAATATTATCAAGCACTTACAAAATAAGTTAAATATAACCTATTTGTATATTGAACCAATTTTACCCACGGGAGCATATAAAGTGGATTATAAAAATAATACATCACTTTTTTGACAGATGGTCAAAAAAAATTGACAGAAATTATGCAAATCAAAACAAAAAAAAAAACACCATTTTTTATATCAAATGTGACAAATTGTGCCGCGCATTTGTTGGATTGGCCTGCGCTGCCTTTGAATTTTCCGCGCAGCTAACTTCTCGTCTTAGAGGGAAACATTTGTTCTGATGCCGTTTTTGACAAAAATCTGAATATTTAAAAAAAAAAATATCCTTTTGGTTTAGATTTTTATAAATTTGTTACTAGTATTTTAGTTGGAGTTTTCTGAGCATTTTATGTTTTCTAAAAAACAGACTCCAAATTTTATTGAGCCTGGGGTCTCGTATGTGATTAATCCGCCACTGTCTACCAAGAAAACTTTATTTAATAAAACAAAATTTCGAATGTTTATTTTGATACCTCGATAAGCACCTAACACATTTTCTAAATTTAGTAGGCTCATTACAGTACTCATAGATATAATCTATTCTATACTATACAAATAAAATCGTAAAGCAATTGTTCCTTTAATAGCTTAAGTCCCACGACATTAATAATTTTATATTTTCTCTCACGTTTAAAAGTGGTAGAGTTTTATAGTTTTGACATCGTTAAGGTCGTGACCTCAGGAAATAATGGTCAAGAAGCACGGAAAGGAAAAAGGACGTAACATAGGAGGCACAAAAAACGTGTTTTGATGATTTTGGGCCATATGTAAATTATGAAATATATATCCACATCCTTGAAATGCACGGAGACTTCTAAGGTGTTTAATGTAATATTAAGAAAGAAATTGTCTAGGAAAAACTATTTATTCAGACTTTTTTCTTGATTTCAATTTTCACAAGCTAATCTTTTTTCAAACTTAAAAGCTAAATTTAGATACTAATTCGGCATTTGCAGCTTACATCCTTTTGATAGAACGCGTATCAAGTTTGATACATTGTGATCTAATATTATTTAAGTTATTGTCTAGGAAAAACCTTTTTTTTCAGTCCTTCATCTTGGTTTCAATTTTCTCAAGCTCATCTTTTTTCAAACTTAAAAACTAAATTTAGTTACTAATTAGGCATTTGCAGCTTACATCCTTTTGATAGATCCTGTATACATTGTGATTATGAAAAAACTGTAGGTTACGTCCTTTTTTCTTTCCACAATGCATTTCGAAATAATCTGTGTTATATAACCGTAAAAGGGTGTTTTAACCCTTTTGTAAATATCGCCGCGTATGTGCGTCCAGATGTTTTATAGTCTAATATCAATTGTCATTCTCGTTTTTTTTATTGAATTTTCATTTTTTATTTACATATGGATAAAAAAACACATCTATGATTTTTGGCACTCAGATTATTTTTATTATTTGTTGCAAATAAACAAAAGATTTTTTAAAAAGATATATTGAGCCTAAAATTCCATTTCGGATCAATTCCTTCCAGAATACCTAAAAAAGATCTAGACCCAAATTCTATCTAGTACATAAAAGCTTTTAGAAAATTATTTAAAAGTAATAATAAATTGTTGACCTTACACTTGTTTAACAATTTAAGAAAATATATTTACTTCTTGAAATAATAATAAATATTCTTCCCAGATTGATCCGTATCCAAAAAAAAAATATTATTTTTGTGTGTAGGAATAGTACTTACAAATAATCAAAATATAAGAATAAAACAAATTTAGTAAAACTTAACTCACTTCTCAAAGAGTTAATGAAATATCGTCGTTGTGTGCATTGATTCAAAATATGACATTGACAATTTATTTCAACGTTTTTCAATCAAATAGTGTCACTTTAATGTTAGAGACATCTACATTTCTGTAACTGAAGATAATATTTTTCCAAGCAATATATAATATTATTATGTATATTCTGTTTTGCAATTATTGTTTGATGTTGGTCCTAGTTCTGTATACTATCGATTGTTGAAAACGTTTCCTCGGGATGTCATAAAACGTAATATCATCATTTGTTAACGACATGTATTTTTAAGCTATTATATTTATTCGTCAATTCAGATTGGCGCTATTTCAATTTGTTTATATGAAAACGATACGATTTAAATTCATTGCAGTATATATATCGAAATTTAAATTCTTGTGTGAATAAATTAGATTTTTAAAAATAAAAATCAATATTTAAGTAATGTAAGTTATTTCTATTATTTATTTATTTTGAAGACCTGTTTCGCTAAATAGATTAGCATTTTCAAGCATTCATGATGACTTGCGTTGCGAAGCCTGTTCTGTTCATTTGTAACAAAAAGTAATTTATTTTTATAAATATGTAGTAACTAATATTGATTTGATAAACTATTTTTTTTATAATGTTTTGTTTTCAATACCTATTTAAATGTGTTAAAATTGCTAATGTTGGTTTTTTTTTCTTTCTTTTCAGTTTTGACTGTAACTAACGCCATCTCTGTTTCACCAAACGGAAACAGCCCCGAAAGAAAGATGCTCTCAGTCAGCAAGAACAACATCGAAGTGGGAGGATTCATTCCAATCATTCCAGCTCAAAGCCAACTAACTACAAAAAATTATAATAAAGACAAGAATTATACCGTCGGGAAGAAGACACTTAACGGAACAAATCTGCCAATAAATGAGAGATACAGACGATTAATTCCGTATATGACATTTTATCTTGCAAACGATTTTAATTTCCCGCAAGATGATTATTCTTCAAAAACACCCATTCAAAAATCACCGAATCAATTCAGCTCTATTCAGCCATCGATGCAAACCAGTGAATTGATTGGCTCAAAATATATCCCTCGCTATCAAGGAAACAGACTATCACAGTTTAATATAGCGTCAGCTTTTCCTAATAAAGTAATACAAAATTATTCTCCAGCGCAGCAAGATACTGTCAAATATTCTGCAAACCAAAACCCGTCGACAGTTGAAAATAAATATACACCATTCCAATCGATAATGAGGCCGCCTTCTAAGCAAGTGTTGAAGAATTATTACACACTTTCAAGACCGATATCCGTACCTGTCAAAGCTAATCTTCAAAGTTCTTATAACCCAGGAGAAATATCGAATATTCAGTATTATTCAAATCCGAGAGATGAGCAGCCAATGCAACAATTTAAACTTGTTCCTTATGAGCAAACACCTCCGGTTCAAGTACCGTCGTTGAGTACAAATGAAGATTTTTATGTACCAAAGACGTATACATATAATAAAGCCCCGATTCCAGTTCCAGTTTCTTCAGCGAGCCCATCAGTTAACGTTGACATAAGAGACCCGAATTACCAACATTCTCAATCGTCCAGAGAGCAATTATACATTCAGAGTGAGCCAAAACATCCAAATGAGATATTCCAATACTTACCGACTGCCCAAGCCGAAGATTATTACGTGAGAAGTAACGAGAACAATGCTCCAACTAGTTATCAACCGAGTAAAACATTTGCGTTCAATCAAAACCCAACGACTGAATCAGGCTTTAAACCTATGCTAAATATTCCTGCAGTTCAAAAGCACGTGTCAAATAACGATTACGTGACTCCTGCTCCTTACAATCCGTATAAAATTCATCAATATACTACGGAAGAACAGTACATAGTGACTACACAAAAGCCGCAGTTGCGTTACAAGCCAAGACCGACGAAACGTCCCGTTGTGTATACGCAGAATACTGATTACGCCGACAATACTTCAAATTTAAATTACGGACCGTCGTCTTCAGATCAATTCGAGCAAAACAATTTAGCTAAGATATTAAAAAGCTTGCAGGATTCGCACTCGTTGCCTGAAAAAATAACTACAGAGAATATTGATTCGTCAATCAAAACTCTTGTTCAAATTTTGAACAATTTAAAAGGTAGTGAAAACATTATTGAATTGCAAACGCCTAAACCTGTTGTGAGTACCACTCCCGTATACTTCAAGACCACACTTAAGCCTTTGGTGAACGGGCACTCAATCACAAGTCCGAATAGGTACAGACCTCGTGTCAAAACCGTTAGCCTTACGAAGCCTGCTGTTACTCCACCACCGGTCCATGAATATCCACCTCAAGACATTTCAATAGGTGAGTGCTTAAATCTTTTATTCTTAATGTCGTCATGGTAGAATAAATATTTAGAATTTTGTAGTTGATGCAATGAACATCGATAAATAAGTCATTTACAGACAATCTTCTTTTTATGCAGTAGATGCGTTCCATGATATATCACATAAAAAAAGACTTAACTTCCATACAAAAAGTGGGGATACGTTCCATGAATTTCAAAATCCGTGTAATTTTGAAATAGTGGGTTAAAATACACCCAGAATCACATAAAAAGTTTAATGTTTTCGATGATTAATTGTTTATGCAGTTCATTATACCCAGAGATATAATTTTGAAGCTCTCCTCATTAAAACTTTAATGCGCGTTCAGAATTTGAATCATTAACCTCGGTTTTGGCAATGTCATCATCATATTTATTTGTGAAACAAAGCTATTGAACGGTGTATGAATATGATTCTATTTATTTAGAATTTTCAATTGAACATCAAGAACATTAAAATTTAGCTATTTATTAATATGGCAAAACTAATCCATAAACCACATAAACCTTTTTTTTCAGATGAAGAATCAGATGATGAATCTGAACACAGCACTGGAAGCAGTCAATCCTTCCCGTCAGAGAATAACGAACTCGGAGGAACACCTGGTCGTCCAGGAATCGATTACCCAACCCTTGACAAGATACCTGTCACCGAGTTTGACTGCAAAACTCAACGGTACAAAGGATTTTTTGGAGATCCTGATACTGGTTGCCAGGTACATACTAAGTAAACCTATTGTTAAGAAACGAACCAATAATAAACCAAATTGCATGACGAAAGCATTTTTTGCATACGTATTGTTTTCAGATGCTTTCTTATAGCAATAGCAAGCTGTTCATTTATTAATTTATTCTAACACACAAGTAACTCTTTCATCCCAAAATTAGTAGAAATCAACAATTGATTCTATTCATATTGCCTTATTAATTTTAAAACATCCCAGTTGAGTTAGGCACTCCTTACTGTTATATTCCAATAAAATTCATCTGTAAAAAACTGCAGTGCAGTTATTGTGTAAAACAAAAATTAATTTATTTTGGTATATACATAGGTATGGCACTACTGCGACCTCAACGGAGGCCAAGCATCTTTCCTCTGCCCTAATGGAACCATCTTCAGTCAAGTGGCGCTTACCTGCGATTGGTGGTTCAACGTGAAGTGCTCCACGACCACGCAGCTTTACGTTCTGAACGAGAGATTGTATAAATATATCCTGCCGTATTCACCCAAGTTCCCTGAAGATTATAGTGGTCCACTTGTTGACAAGTAAGTAAAATTTTTAAAAAAATAAGATTTTAGACTTAACATCCATTTTCTTTCAAAAAAATTATGGTAGTCTGTCCTTTGACATTTGCAAGCCATTCAGAAGCCTGTCCTGATAAAAACTATGCCAACCACAGGTATGGTGTATATTAATAGAGTGTACGGAATTGCATGGACTGTGTGATAACTATAACTAAGTAACCTTTGCCAATTTATTGTGATTACGGCACTGGATACCTCTTTTTAATAATATGTGTATCATTATCGTTTTCCATTTTCAGGTATCTAACCATAAAATACAAAGAAATGGAAGAGAAAATGAAGAAAAGGAAGAAGGTCTTAAAACCTGAGGTGGAAATGGAAACGGAAATGGCTGATGTTATTGAAATAAAAACAAGCGGGATGAGTGGAGCTCTTAGACCTTACGATATTTGATAAAATTAGCATAATTTTTCTAGTGCCAAGTAATGTTGTCATGTTAATTTATAATGAAGGATGAAGTTCTGTTAAATGCATTAACTAATTTAAGCAAATACCTTTCCATAACATTTTGCAAGCTAAAGTTTTAGAGTAGGTTTATATCTTTGGGTACAATAGACCTTTTTACAACTAAAGCATCTTAAGTAGTCTACCTACAATATAAAAATCAGGGCAGTAAATATAGACTTAGCTGTCAATTTATTCTTGATGGAGAGAAATTATGTTTATAAGAATTAACCACAATTTTATTGCACTTATTCCACAAGTTTATATTATAATGAAAAAGGAACAGTATTGCTCATCGCTAACTCATATAAAATTGTAGAATTGGTACAAATGAAATGTTTTTTATTTTTACCTAGTGGATGAATTAATTATGTTACCTTTTTCAAGAACTTCAATCTTTTTAGTGTTTGTCACTGTTCTTATGTGATTTTATTTATTTCAATACTTCTCATACTAATATACTATCAATCAAGCGAACTCTAAAAAATATATCTCTCAGTACTTACCATTAAAAAATCATTTATGCATATCGTTAAAACCAAAAAATACAATTATTATACTTTTGAAATGATAAAATGTTCTATGTGGTAACAAAGTTTGAGAAGTATTACTGTGTAGCTAGTTGGTTTAATTGATATTAAGATTTTGTATTAAGATCTCAAATATTTTTGAGAATATAAAAATAAAACATGTAACTTGAGCCCTAAAGAAGTGAAGTGAATCAAGTAGCAAAATGGTCAATCTTTTCTATTGGACTTTTAAGTGCAATCACGTTTTTATTTGTATTTTTGTGGATTGCATATTTACTTCACTTGAATGATACTTTAAGATAGTATATTATACTGCATCATACGCAATGTTTTCTAAAAAGCTTAATTTATTAGGGACTCATTAGAAAAGTAAATTTGCCTCTTTGTTAATTTAAAAAATGTGTTTTCTAATGCTCAATTTTTTGACAGTACTCATATAACGTTAACATTAAAGGGCCCATACATTAAGAAACTTTGTTCCCGGAACTACGTAATTTTTCAGGAACTATGTTCCGAAACATGTTTTTGAACACACGAGGGGTCACAGAAACGTCACCCGTTGAGGTTATGTTGTACAGTGCTGTGTCCAAACGAACGTTATTTGATTTTATTGGATGCAAAAATGCGAGTAAATTTAATTACTAATGTTTATAAGCTTTCTACAATTATTTTATCATCCACTATGACAGCTTATTATTATACCATAGATAATTCCAATATAACTTATTATGGTCTATGGTTTATTATGACATCTGTCACATAGGGAGACGTTTCAACGTCGAAAATAGATCTCTAAAATGACACCCGATGAGTTGATATCGACGAGTATTGTCTACGTATATATTCTCGCAAATAGTATTCGGTTTTTATGATTATTATTAGATGTATTCCACAATACGTCATATGTTTGGTATGAAGTCATGACGAAATATACTGTGACAGCTCGTCTACAGCTGCGCGCGCATGCATGTTCCCATGTTCCTCGTTTGTGCTCGGTTTTAGACGGTGAACATGGGAACCTATATCGGGTCATGTGAAATGTTCCACGATACGGCGTGAACACGTGAATTTTGTGTTTCAAGACATGTGCTGGGACCATTTGTTCCTTAATGTATGGCCGCTATTATCATGTATTGTAAATAACGTTAACATCCACAAAACTTTTTCCTTAGTAAACAGTAGTAGCAATGCCACAAATTGATCTCCATAAATTAGTCATTAATCTGTGTCATTCACAAAGAAATCAGTCTCTGGAAAATAGTTTATTGCTCTTGTCCACAATGTTATTATCAGCTGTTTTAACTTTATTTACCAGTTCTGTCCAAAAATATGTATGTAAAGTATCATCTAAAAAAACCTTTCATTGACTTACATGGCAGTCCGCTTCATGCCACTGGCTCACTTATGCTACTATCTACTGTACGAAATATATGAACAGCTAAAAATACATGTCAGTTAGACCTTTCTTCTCAAAATGTCAGCATATATATTTTGAACTTTTTTGCTTGCTTCCCTTCTTAATATAATAAAGATGTATAAATGATTTTGAAAGATATGATGGATTTTAGTTAGTGAATAGTTAAAATATATGTTTTCTTTATTATATGTGCAATAATAATAATTATTTTTATAAGAATCAAGTGGTTCAATAATTTAATATATTATTAACAATATAATGTTATTATTTAGTTGTAATTTTAATACCCACATGCTATTTATTAATCATCTGTTTAATTATTTAATGTTTAAATTACATCCAGCAAGCCCTTGATAATGCACTCAAATGCAACAATGTTTTTTCTATCAGGGTAAATGTATTCAAATGCGAAAGATTCAACAAGCTATGAGTTGGACCTTGATCACTGAACAGATACAGAAGTTCACTCTTTTTCTAACGTGTACTCCCAAACACCATGAGTTAGAATAAATCTGAGTCTATCTACCATGCTATTGTGGAGGTGGTTACTCCTCATCAGTTTTTGTTACATTGATTTAAATATTTCAACAATCACCACAATTGTTATCATTCCAAACATAAATAAACGATTTTACACCAGAATTGTTTACTCAAGAGTTTTAAATGATGGATGTATCATTAAATTAATGATGGTAGAACAGTGTTCACCATCTTGAATAATTGTTGGCAATTGTGAAAAACCCTATCATAGTTTTTTTTGTGTAGTATTGAAAATAATCTAAAGATTAATCTTCGTACTTATATTATGTTTTGTAACTGGATCTACAATCTGAAAAATAAGATTTGCAGACACTCGACTGCGGATATTGCTTGCAGATTGAATAATATTTTTATTAACTATTTTGTAAACATGTTAACGTGCCAATTAATGTGTGTAGTCTAATATGATATTATTAAACTAAAAATTATCATTTCGTTGAGAAGACAAATGAATGAAAAAATCTAGTCAACTCATGATTATTATTCAGTTTTAAAAATGTGATTATATTTCATTACATTGATGTTCTCGTGCAAAACGGGTCCAAGTACACTTTGTAACAAATGTTGCAAATGTTTTTTTAGTCAATTTTAATACTATTTATCTAGTAATATTTCTCATCATTAATTTTATTCATTGTTTTGTATGCAATTTAGATTTGTTTAAATATTCTTTCAAGAAATTCTGGAAAAGTATTTTATTTATATTCAATCATTTTTAGGATGAATAATGAATATAAAACAATGTAGATACCATTTGCAAGCATATGTTATATACATTGCAATATCTTTTCAGAATAATTATTACCAAGCTTTAGAACAAAGCTTCTTAAAATCAACAATAGCTAAGACCCTTAATGCAACGAGACATTATTTTTTTTCTAATTTGAAAACACATCAGTTATTAAGAAACAAGCCTATTTTTGTTGTTCAATCAACTCTTAGATATTTTATAAAGTTAAATGGAGAACTTCCTACAATTCTTGATTGTTTTATCTTTGCAACTTGGCAACCGATTTTTCATAATCTTTAATTTAAAACAGTAATTATGAGTTTATAAAATGACTTCAAAAGATTTTGCTACAAACATTTTTTTACACTATTATTTGAAAATATAATATTTATATTAAAAGTTGTACCTTGTAAATTACCCCCAAATGAAAATATATGTTTTGAAAATAAAAATGTTTTATTGAATCTTGCTTAAACTTCATTCCAGCAATTGTTCTTAAGAGGATATAGTACCTTCGCGCCTGAAAACAGAGTAAATCGATCGTTTGCCGTCGACTAAATCTCGTGAACCGTTCACTCAAAAAATTTTTTTTTCAATAATTACATTTTCCAAACGCTTTTTTACACTATTGCATTTTTTTTTCATGAGAATAGTCATATTTTAAAGGAAACACGGCAAACACAAAAAACGGAATTTGAAAAACTGCTTTACGTTGAGATCATTTTTAGAGATTATTATAAGATACCGAAGTTTAATGTCTTAGAAAGAAATGCAGATAAAGGTTTGTTTAAGAAAGTGAATTGAGCAGAATTTCCAATTTATGTTTTGTAATGATTGTACATCCATTTGAAATGTACCATTTCTTCCACTTTTTCTGACTGATTTTTAAAGCATAATTGGATCATAAATACTTCTACAAAAAATTGGAATGATAAAACATTTTATTGTTTACATTTAAAAGCAAAAAAAAAAAATAATAATAATAATACCAATAAATGGTAACCATTTTTCGGGGATGTCTTTTTCTTACCTACCATTCTTCAGTTTGAGATGAGGCTTGGTCTAGAGTGGACGTGTCGAAAATTTCTTTAGATATTTTTAAATCACTGGTCAACGAACATTAGAGATATGAATCAAAGCAATGTATTTTTTACACTACCATAAAAAACGGTTAAATATCGGTTGGGGTTAGGGTTGCGCAAAGCGCTGATAAATAATATTATTTATAATACAATAATGTCTTGTTCAGTCGAAATACTTGTAAAGACCAGTATTACTTTAGTTTATGGATAAGCATTTTGAAATAATTATTCGGCAATGGTTTTAAAAAGAGATTCTATTCAATATAATAGTAACAGTAGTTGAATAAAAGTCATCTAAATGGAAAAAAAAACTTCAAAATTATCGGAGAAGCTAAGATGTTAATAGTAAATATTTTTTACATAATATACAGATGGTAAACCATGTTTTTTGCAACGTTAAGTTTTTTTAATTGAATACATTTTTCTACCGTCAAACGTGTTTTTTTAAACTTATAATTGAACAAAACAGAATGCTAGAAAATATTCGAAATTTATATATGACAAATATATATACATATGTATGGATACATAATAAACTTGTGAAATATTTTTATTCATACATTTAAGTCATTGTTTTGTACCACCCAACAAAGTTAGTCCGATGCAGCCGATATAACCTAACGACTTTAATTTATCTATTATATTAAATGATTGAAGACCATATTTTTTCGATAACTTACCAAATTATGTAACAATGTTATACCAACAATACATTAATATTCAAATCAATCGCATGGTTTGAATTATTTTTAATATTATTAGTATTATGTTTTCTTGATACAACCCTGAATTTTGAACTTATATATTGACGACAAGAGGAGGTTCTCAAACATAAAAAAATACGAATATATTTATGCATTCGATATAAATTATTTGAATAGATATAATATTTATTTAGTTTCTTCCTTATTGAGTTAGGCTATATATAAACTTGAAATAAAAATAAGCACATAATAAAATTTGCTAATGGCTTGAAAGAATTATTAACATGGATTATGAATATTTTCGATAGTTTCGGTAGTCACTTAAGAAAAAGTCATTTTATAACAAATAAACTTTGTTATTCCACTGATCGTTTACAAATTGTAACACGTATTTGGCTTTTTCGAGAAGCGTTTTCAGACCAACTATTAATCGTCAAGCTATTAGTTAATGATGTTTACATTCATTCTAAGCAATCAGTGGAATAATTAAGTTTTCTGATAAAAAATATTGTTATTCCGCGCATTCAGTAAAATATACACCCAATCCTTTTTTTACGCGATTTATTTTTTCGCGATTTTGAGTTTCCGCGATTTTTTTGGACGGCACCGTTACGCTTTTTCATACATTTTTGGTACTTTTTTACACGATTTTGGAACCGATTTATCAAATTATATGAAAATATTTTGTTTTTACGCACCACTATCTGGAACCAACGGATCATCCTGAGATTTTGGATCCTAGATTCACAAGGTCTTTAGAAATATGGAATCCGCAATACATTTTAGACGCTATTAATAAAAAACGTAAAGAATTCACTGTGCGAAATGTTCAATCGATTTGATAAGAAGGATTACTTAACTTACAATAATTTAAAAATATCGAAGTTTTTTGTCTAACACGAAATATAAGACAAAGTTAAGATAATTTTCGGATTAAATACATAGTGAAAACTATAGCGCGAACCAGAAATAACTATCAATTGCAACTTATAATTCTTTTACTCAATACTTTTCTATTTTAATCTTATTATATCAATATTTTTTATGTTTTAATCTTTTTATGCAACAAAATTATTTTTCAAAACTGTATTCATCAATATCAATATCATAACAAATCATATTAAAACAATATCATAACAAATAGGTTAAACAAAATTAAAAATAAAAATTAATTATTTCAATATATTAGAGAAAGTTTGAGAATTTTGTATTGTATGGTTTGCTTTGCTTCTCCGAAAACCGTTACTTTATGAAATACGATAGCTTACTGTTGCTACCATGTACATTGCAATACCTCATTACTGTCTATATACCCATTCGTGTGTTAGGTGGTATTGTTATTTTTGTAATGAAATATAAAAATGTTTTGATACTGTAAAAATACGTATAGTGGTGGTTACCTATTTCAGTCAGTGCAATATTTATGCTGTAGGTCAAATTAAAGTTTTGCATTCCTACTGAGTCGCCTTAAGACATGAACATGTTTTCAAAGTCTAGCATCGTCCTTTTCGTCATCTGATGATAAAATTACATGATCTCTAGATATCATCTCCTGTCTTTCTATTTATGTAGGAATTCTACAAGATTAAATTGATCTTCTACTCACAAAAAGCTTTTCATTCTTTCAATTATTGAAGAATTGGGTATTTGTATTGTGAAGTTATTTTTTAGAAACATATTGAGTTTTGTAAATGAGCAAATTTCTACATTACACAAAATAAAACAAAAAATCAACAATTGTAAATGAACACAGATTGTTAATCATGCGGATAGTGTTACTAAGACTGTTGCTGCCTCAGTGAATTACAGCGTCAGTCGATGCCCGCACGTGAGTTCGCTTCCACTATTAACGGGACGTTATCTGCATATGCAATGAGGTGGAAGTGTAAGAATCGTAAGATTGTCAAATAGTATGTTCCACAGTAAGGTGGTACCCAGGACTGAGCCTTGCGGACATCCCATCGTAGTGGTCCTTTTTATTATTGTTTCTCTGGTGTAATATATGATGCATAGACATACTCTGGTATCTTTCTTAAGTCTAAGCTTATATAATATCAGGGGCCATGATGCATTGTCAAAAGCACCTGCGATGTCCAAGAAGATCCTCATTTATGCAGTGAACAGCACTGAGTTGATGGCGTGTTCTGTAGATTTTTCAAGCCTGAAGCCAAATTGGTTTGGTAATAGTGGAGATGGGTCTCTAGTGTGCTATATAATATTTTTTATAGCATTTTGTCTAAGGTAGGCAGAAGTGTAAGTGGGTGAGTATGTTTTGGGGTCTGTCGGGAATTTTGGGATCACCACAAGTGTGCCCGTTTGCTAGCAGTCTCAGGGAAATGTACGACTGACAAAGCAGTTTTTGAATATTGTTGTTATGTCAGTCTCAGCGAGGGCCCAGATTTGTTTGACAATTGTATTGCCAATGCAGTCAGGTCTAGGAAATGACTAATGGTTAGCTAATCACTCATGCTAAACCACTTTTTAGACATCACTGGCATGCATTCTTTTGAATTGAAATCTATTAATCGATCGAAAAGCGAAACTGCCTTTACTGGGATTTGACCACTCGACCACGGATCCAAACTAACCATTATAATTACTAATTTTTCTAAAATACTTTAACTTACCTCTCTTTTTTCTATGTAAATAGATAGTGGTTCATGTGAAAAATAATCTAGGTAGCTAAATCGAATCTTTTATATATTTCTGTTTTATCCAGAACATTTTAATCCTAATAAAGTTTAGCTTGCATAATACTTACTAAGTTGTCACTGTAGTCAACCTGCCATTTTCCTCTGAAGTTGTAATAGACAAAATAAAAATACGAAATATTTTGATCACAGATTTATTTTGTACAAAAATATACACTATATACATGTGGTTTAATTGAGAATAATAAAAA
The DNA here is from genome assembly GCA_031772345.1 of Himalopsyche anomala. Classification (NCBI taxonomy): domain Eukaryota; kingdom Metazoa; phylum Arthropoda; class Insecta; order Trichoptera; family Rhyacophilidae; genus Himalopsyche; species Himalopsyche anomala. The sequence goes on along the minus strand of CM062836.1, from coordinate 16,784,906 downwards.
GAGATGAAACGTTAGAAGATAAAGAATATTCAGATAATATAACTTATAAAGATACGGTTAATGATATTGGTTATTCAAGACAGGTAATGTAAATTTCAACATTAGAAGGAAAGAAGAATGGATTAGTTTTTTTAGGAAATATGTTGCACGACAATAAGAACAAAACAACCCCGTTCCAAAACTATGCTCTTTGAGCAATATCACAAAGGATTTAATTAAATAATCACTGTGAATACATTATAATACATGCCATGTTTTATCAAATCTTTGAGCATGTATTCCCACATAAGCTGCATGGAATTCAATCTGTTTTTTTCTCGGTAAAGGATAAAACAATGAGGCTGTGAGTGGAGTAGTTATTCAATTGCTCTATCCATGCCCAGTTCTAAGTACACAGAAATCCATTAATTAAAAAATGAAAATATCCATTTAATTTTTTGAATCCATTGTTGTGAAGTCTCATGCTAAGCTATTTCAATCAAATAAATATGTGTCTTATCCTTAATGTAAAGTTAAGTCGGTGGTTGATTGAGTTCTCATCGTGCAACATGATCATATTAATTTGATGAATATGTACATTAATATAAATATATTTGCTCTAATTCAAAAATTTCTTTAAAAGTACTGGAAATAAATAAAATATATGAATTACTTTTATAAAGGTGATATTTAAAATTACACTAAAAAACATCGATTGTTTAAACACTTACATATAGACGAAATAGGATAATATTTTATTTACAAATGCGCAATTACAAGAATTTTACTGTAATATGTAATAATATTAATTATGCAGGGCAGTGGAGTCGGGAGATGCAATTATTGGTATTTCAAAAAAAGTCATCGCTTTCCAAAATATAATAACTCAATTGTATTACAACAATTACTTTTGTTTTTTATTAACTATACTACTATTCTAATCTAGAGTATGTGGCACAAATAAAGTGTGAAATTTCGTCATTGTAAACATTCACTAATAAATGTATACAATAACTAGCAGTTTTAGTTGAAGTTTTCATCATAACAATTCATTCACTTTGACTAGTCATTGTACGACTTACTTAGTAATTGTATAAACTTACTGACGAGCACTTGACTAGACTAGAGTGTAGAAATGACATTACGGTTAAGGATAGGTTAGAAACTTTGAATAGAAAGAGGGTGAGAATGACAAGACATACATTGCTTGACATTATGTGACAGTAAAACACAACAACTGCGTGATTGTGCACGAACAGTAGTGGAGAGTAGCTAGCAACACTAAGAGTGCTGGCGAGATTATTTTTATGTTTGTGTACAATTTAACCATGTCTGTGTAGTTAAAGTACACATTGACAAGTTAATTGTTCATTTGCTCTCTCGTGTATACTGTAACAGGTTAAAATTGACAATGGATACATTAACTAAGTGCATACTCTAACATATCAACCAACACGTTTCTGACAGAAGTTGGTATGTTACAAAACTGATAAAAATTAGTATACAAGGAGATTAACGTCAGGAATAACTGTATTGGTGCATTGCACTGGCCCGTCCTTTACCCGGGCCGAACCATGATTATACATGTGAATGATTATTTTATCCAAGGATGATCAATTAGTGCTTCAAGATCAGCAAATCAGCCTAAGTAGTGAGAATTTTTGATCTATTAATTTTTTAGATAATAAGAAAAAGTTTTAGTAAAATCATCACTGATGTGTAAGAGCTACGTTGACTTATAGTGAATTTTTAAACTTGCTTTTATAAATAAAATATCAAAAATTTTTGAAAGTTTTTAAAAATTCAGAATTTTTTAGGCCAAGCTATGTAAATTTGATAATTTCATCAAATTTCGGCCCGTGCAGACTTAAAGTATTTGATGACAGTATGAAAATCAAAAAAATTACCTTATTCATTGTAGATATTGGTATAATTAAAAATTTTCGTAATCTGTTAAAGAGTATAATATATGTGCATTGAGTATATTAGGTCTGATTATAAAGAGACTCCACAGCCCTAATATATTATGATAGGATAACAAAAAAAACATTTAAATTAAAAATGAAATCTCCTTAAGTTAATAAAAACACAATATTCCTTTGTACTTCATTCCACTTTATTTAATAGGTCAGGACCGGTTTCGCTCTTTGCAAGCATTGATATGGTCTTTGAAAAATTTCTTTTTCAGAATCTTCCTGGCTGTCGATTTTGTTTAAGTATGTACACACACCAACCACTTGGAAGCGGGGAAAAACAGGAAACTATCATTAAGCCTATTCACTTTATTAATGTAGCATTTTATCACTTTGTCAAAAATTTCCCAAATTTTAATTATGTTTGTAATTACTTTCAATCGCCATTCTAAATTTATTAATCTGGGATGACTTTTTAATTATATGTTAGATGTGTTAAACATTTTAATTTTGTGTTATTTTAGAATCACTTTTAATGTAATTGGTAAATTCTTTTCAATGCCAATTGTTGTTTACAACTTTTCATTTTTGTATAAATAGCATTGTTAAATTATATTTCTTATCAGTTGACAATGCTCGCAATGAGCGAAACCGGTCCTGACCTATTAAATAAAGTGGAATGACGTACAAAGGAATATTGTGTTTTTATTAATATAATGCCTTTCCACCAAGTATTGACAGTGAACACCCTAAAAGTGGTCTAAAGTTACCGCCGAATCCGTCAAAACTATAAAAGAGTTCAATTACTATGTTCATACAATAAAATGATTGGTAAACCAATGGACAATGAATACTTGGTAATACTTTCGAACAACAATATTTATAATTAATAATAATTAGTTCTAACAATTATTTAATTAAATTTAATAATCTTAACTTTACTGATTGCAGTAAGTACATAGCAGAAAAATCTGTGAGATTTTCTATTACACAAAGAATTTTTGATTTATTTTAGTAAACTTTAGTTGTACACAAAATGTATAACTGTTATTTTATATACAAACTTTTTGGCCAACTGTTTTTTTACTAATGTAAAAATAAGAGATTGATTTTATTTATCATGAAGCTAAGAGTTAAATGGCGGTTTCTTTTGATCTACTCAGTTTTTTTATCCATGTCCGCTCCCAATGTGGACCATATGGCTTCCTGATTGAGATATCTCAAAAGAAATTTTTCTACGAGAACTGTTTGTTACTCAGTCGCTCAACCTCTCTTTTTTAAAGAGGTAGTAGAGATTTCAGAATAAGGCTAGGATAGGACTAATGGTTAACGAATAGCTCTCGCTACGCCCAGTTATTAAAGGATCAGAAAGAGTGGGAGGGAATTTTTAGACATCACAAGCACCCATACCTTCGAACGGAAATCGATCGAAAAAATGCTGTTCGTACTGGGACTCGAACCCGTGAGATCCGGCACCTGACAAAATCTTCTCAGTTAGTGTATTTAAATAGGTATATCGATAGTGCCGAGTTTAAGAAAAAGAATGAATTTGATATCGCCATTGTCATGTAATTAAAAGTATTTTTTTTTATTTATGAATTATTTTGTTTGAATTTTGATTTGTCCTACAATAAGCATAGAAAAATTGGAGCATATATTTAAGATGAATGATTAACATTGTCAAAAACTATGATTTATTTAATTTATATAAAAACATCTATCCCTCCCTAAAACATTACCAATATCAGTCACAGACGTTTATCACTTTATTAGTGATAAGATTTTAAGATACATACATACACATTAAGCCCTTTCATAATTTAAAGTAACACATACGTATTTAATAAGTTAATAGATCAGGGGTGGGGAACCTTTTCTTCTCTAAAGCCCGCATTCATTTTTACTGATTCGACATAAGGCCGCAGTAAACATTGACTAGGGAATCTTTGGTCGGAAACAGGAATTTACGGTCAGAATATGTCAGGAATTTACATAAATTTATAGAATTACAGAATTGGCCAAAAGGCCGCAGGTTCCCCACGCCTGTACTAGATTAATAGCCTTTGTAAAAACATGAATAGCAAGTTTATTTACATGATAAGAATTACAATACAACGATAGAAAATATATTATCAATCAGGCCAAAAACCAAACACGTTCACTGCTCACTGATGCAGAGCTAAGAAATTCTGATATCTTATGTAAGGTACCTCTTTCAATCGATATACACCAATACACACTAACACGGGGGTTCTTAACCCTAACGATTTTCATGCACTCACTACAAAGTATTTAACAATGAAAACATCCAAATTTCATCTTAATATTGTATATTTAAATCGTAAATATATAATCATTTGCGTTGCTTTGCCAAAAAGCTTTAATTCAACTCTCTCAATAAATGTATTACATGATAACCAAATCTTGTTTTTTTAAAAATCTTTGATGGCCCCTCGCTCAGTGACGTACGAAAGACGATTCCGAAGGCCCTGTTATTTAGATAACAGGATTACATGAAAATATAATAAAAGCATTTTAGAGGCCCCTGAGGTTCTGAGCGCGTGCCATGTGTGCTTATAGGATAATCCACTTCTGTCCTCACTATTATCCTAAATCTTAATTAACCTAATAAGATTAAGAACCCCGTCGCTGACACATCTAGAACAACCTAAAAAAAAACGCTGGCGATGGGTAACCGAGTCGTCCGTTATTATTATAGGCAGTATGAGAAAATCTAAAAATGATATCATGCCCCATTTATTACAAATTTTAAGCATCTCTTCTATAAGATAAATATATTAGATAGAAAAAATCAGTATTTCCAATAAATAAAAAAAAGCTAGGCCATCCAAAACTTAACTTTTATCTTACTTATCAATTGATCCAACACAAATCTTTAATACAGTCGTCAAATGATATTTCCGAGATGTCAAACATTCTTTTTTTTCACAGTCTTATTTTACAGTTCTTTTTTTGAATACAGAATCTTATCCGTTTATAGACAGTCAACGATTACAATAGGTAATTATTAATAATATTCATACATACATCAAGATATATTACTTTATAAGAAAATTGAATGTGTTATTTATTATTAATTTCAAAGATTTAAATAAATTTGTCCGATACATAATTTATTACCATGCCAAAATTCTGTCGAAATAATATGACAGAAGTTTGACAATTGTAAGATTCAAGTCTTAAATAATATATATTAATAATTATAGTCAAAATATACTTAGTTTGGAAGCTATATTTACAATAAAATTAAACTATCTACGTAGATGCCTAATTTATAGATACATAATATTAAATTACCTCACTTACCACGAAGAAGTTTCCAGTCTAACAAGACCAAAAAAATAGTGTTTTAAATAAAATAGATTGTTTATTAAATAACGCCACAATATTTTATGATTATCATGTATTTGAAATATTTTATCGAGAAAAACCTCTATTTGACAGCTATCAATTTTTGTGTGTTGTCATATTTTAAAAAATCTCATTTTTAACTGTTTTACCTCCCATTTGAAAAATAATTTATATTTAATTGTGGGGTATATAGAATTTTTAAATATTATATTCATATGAAATCATTGTCTATATTTTTTAAAAAGATAATTTACAGAATAATACATACCACGCAAAAAAGGATCCAAGCAGGGTGATATGTTGAACATAATATGATACTGAGGATTGTATCTATAAAAAAATCAAATGAAGAATTTAGCTAGGGCTTGTTTCTTCTCATGGAATGATTTAAATTTTTAAAGGTTTCAATCACTTTTTAATAACTGTTCATAATGTATAAGGAAAGCCGGTAGTAAATGTTTGAAGTGTCCACATAATCATGTCTTATGATTTTGTTGAATCAACTATTTGAAACCTATAGAATATTTTTCAATGCTTTTATTACTCCAAATTTATTATTTACATAAATAGTATGACAAACTATATATATTTATACAATACCGTGAAGCAAAATATTATTTTTATTTTGCAATAACTTATTTAGATATTAACTGCAGAGAAATACTGAATTCATATACTTTTACGTGAATAACTTATTCACACAGGTTATATATATAAATATTTTAACAAAATATTCTTTATTTCATTACTTAAGAACAGCTTTTTATAAATAACTAATAAAATAAAGGTGACGACAAAATGGATTCCATTGTTATTTAATTTATATATTTCAACTGGGAAAATTGACACAAAGTCTTTAAAATATTTTATTTACATAGATTGTGCTATTATTCAGTAGTTTAGAAGCACTATTTTAGATAAAAACTATTATATAACTGTTGTGGCCAAGTAAATGTTTGGCAACCTGTTATAAATATTTGTTTATATTTAAAACCTACTGAAAACCTGTTTATTCAATCTGTTAAAAGATGGCACGGTGAACATTGTAAGCAAACTCAATATTGACTTGTAAAAATATCTAATTCACTTGATATATGGGCACCATTTTGGTTGATTATAATATGAAGAAACTTATTACTGCATATAATGTTTCACTTGATTATCATTGACCCTTCAAGAAGTGAAGTGAGCCAAGAAGTAAAACACTTTTTACAAAGTGTTTTGGTGGAGTGTATATTTAAATTTTAGGGAGATATGACTATTGCAATTTGTATTTACTGGGGTCACTTCAATTTTAAGAACATTAAGACGTGTAGAATATTATAACGCTGTTAACTCATATTTTCTAAAATACCACCTGGCTCACTTCCCCACTCAGGGGCTCAATTTTTTCACTGCAATGCTATTGAAATAAGATAATTGTTCTGCTTTTGATACCAGACGACTCAATTACAAAGATTTCAAAATATTAGTACATTAAAAATAATTATTCTCAGGATTTACCCTTATAACTACTTTGTTAATGTGGGCTTAATATTTCAAAGCTGTTTTAGTTTTTAAGTTTAGTGAATTGAAATCTTTTAGAAGTATTTTTTTTAAGCAAATTATTGTTTGTAATATGAATTTTGTCACTCAGCAATCTGTAAAATAGTCTTCAGTATGATTATCAAAGTAAAAAATTAATGATGAAGTAAGAAAAGTGAAAAAATATTTCAATAACACAATTGAGTATTGCCATACCTGATCGGGTACCTTGTTTAAATTTAGTGGCGGCGATCCTGTAAGGAGAGCACTAGTTTAAGTAGTTGGATATTTTTTAAAAAATTGGTTGCCTCATGACTTCAGTTGTATCAAAAGAAACGGTATTAATGAATTGAAATTTTAATTGCATCAATAATATTAGGATTTTAAAACACATTTTCATTTCACTGTCATATTATTTACACCATAAAAATCTATGATATAACTGTGGAATTTTTCGCTGCATCATTGCTTAAAAAATCGACGACACTATATAAACTTAAACATAACATATTATGTACAAAATAAATCAGTAAATCTCTTATAAATAAAAAAGCGAATAAAAGCAATGTGGTCACGATTATTTACAATTTAACCAAAACACATTTAATGCACCCCCTCCCCTAATTCGTATATTAATTGACTATCAACGAGATCCAATAATTTCAAAATACTTTTAAATTTAATCAAATAATTTTGATTGACGCACGCAATACGCGTTTTTGACGACACAATAAATAAATAATATTAATATTTTAACACTTTCAAAAAGCGACCACAACGTAAAGTTAAGCTCACTTTTTTAATATACCTACCATATTCAAAATAAATCACATTATTTTTTTCACAGCCATTATAACAGTGCAAAGCATTGATAAATGTTGTATCGCTTCTAATTGTGGTTTTCTTTTAAAGGTAAACAAAAAACAAGTATAAGCATTTACCAAAACTTTCAATAATCATAAAAATCACTATTACTTTTAGCAATATTAAAATACTTCATTCCTTATAAAGCCTCGATTCTCTAATTTTTTCAAAAATAATATCAAATGCGTCAATAGATTTCAAAAATAGCCAAGTCCAAAAACAAAAGAAGATTTTTTGAAATAATACAACTTTCGCTTTCATTAAATTAAACTATGTCCTATAAATATGAAATGAAAACCAAATTTATCAAATTGGCCAAGCCATGATAACAGACATAGCTATTGGTGGTGTAAAGCAGTGCTTCCCAACCGTTTTCATGCCACGGCCCCTAAATCTGAGGACCCCCAAATTTTTTTATTTCACATGTTCATATTTTATCACAAAGAATGCTGAAAGAATGAAATTTTTCGCGGACTCCAGGTTAGGAAGCACTGGTGTAAGGTACTCATTCCAACACTTGCTTTGAAGATACATAAAATAAATTTAAAAAAAAACCGTTTTTCTATCAATATCACTTGGCTACATTTGATATCTTACAACAGATATAATCTTACGTATAGATGATGTTCAATCAATTCCAATAATAAAATAAAGCATCTTTTTGCAAAAACAAATTTCACTACATTATTTCATTCCAATCAGTTTTTAAGAGCAGTGACAGCCATGTCATTATATTTAGTCCCGTGTTTATCAATATCTTTCGATTGCTCGGTTAGCAATTAAAAGAAACTTTTTTTTTTAAATAACAAAATTACTTTCCTGAAAATGGTGGAATTTACTTATGCCTTTCTCGTTGAATATTGCAAATGTTTTTTTTATGGTAACCAAAATAAACAGAACAAGTTAAAATACATTTTTTTTTTTGTTGTATCTATTACTTGAAAGACTGATTATTACCTGAAAGAAATATATATCTATATAAAATATATATTATTATGTATTCACTGCATATTGGTCATTTTTAAGCACAATATATCTACGCGATTTTGTTTTCGACAGAGATTTTTAAAAACCTTTGGATTTAATGCATTATTTAGTTGGGGGATTCGAATTAATAAATAATTTAAAAACCGAAAAATTCTAGAAATTTGATAATAATCTCATGCAGTGAATCAATTTCAACATCCAGTAATAACTGTAAGGTATTTTTATGTAACAGAAATATAATATGAATTTATATATATATTTCATTAATAAATAGGTACCATAAAAATATTTATTTGGACTTGTTCTGTTTATACATGTAATCGTTTTCTATAGCCCCAAAAAAGGACTATATTTTTTCTTTCTGGATAAATTGATCTTGTCATCTATAAATAGGATTATAATCTAAACATTTTCTAAGCCTAAATATTTATAATTTGGTCTTTTGGATGATTAATAAAATATTAATAATAAAAAATCACTACTGGTTTTAAAATAAATACAATTTGGCTTGTTTTTTTAAAACATCTTGGACTCTCTACAGTAGATAAATATTTTTTTGTTGTTGAATTAAATTCATTTCATAGAAGGCTCGAGTGTTAGTTGTAACTCGTAAATTCAAACGCAGGTTTCAGATTTTTCTTTTACTTAGCAGTACAGCAGCCGAATAATTTTGATTGAGTTGATTTATAGCTGCTTCACAGAAGGCTTGCGTGTTTGACACGTAGGTGCGAACGCAGTGTGTCAATCCGGCTGTACTTAGCGGGACAGTACGGGCAGAATGACATTTCGGGCGAGTGGCTGTGATAGTGATGCCATCTGTTGGATACCTTCTTTCCGCAGAACTTGCACCTCCACTTGCTCTCTGTTGTCGCAGTGAACATGCTGTGATACGACTTAGGGCTATTTATGTCTGCAATATTACCATAGTAAAATTATAGGAATTACTCAAATTTAAAAAGTAAAAAAAAAAACAATACATTATAAACAATGAATATTTCTAAAAATTCCAACATTTCTGTATAGATAGGGACTTATTTTGAGGTCACCCAAAAAATATTGGATAAGAAATCTTTTAATTAATTAAAATTAATTAAATTTCCTAAAAATGTAACTATTTCAACACTAAATTTGATTTGATTGTATAGTAACAACTAAATTAAAATGATGGGTAATAGAATTTTATACAAAAAGCAGTAGTATATAATTATTGATTTCTTTGAGAATATCAGGAGTTAGTCGATGTTTAATCATTTCATTACTGTCAAATTCTTTTTTGTTAGATGTACTGGTTTTCATTTGGGCCATTGATCACCAAGGTGTTGTCAATAAAATACACAATATCGGGTATTATTAAAAAAAACCCTGTTCTGACATGTCACATTTTCCCTCCTGAATTTTTTCACCATCCCATTTCTTAACCTGTAAATATTGTAAAGTACTATTTTTCTTCTAATAATTCCTCTTTACTTTCTTTTATGAAAAAGGAAACCAAAATGTTCATAATCCTTAGGGGAGATTATTGTGATGCAAATTAATGACCAAGCATGTATGTCAATTTCTACATTCATAACACTTGATTGTTTTTTTTTATTTATACCTTGTGCTTTTAAAAACATATAATACAGTAGGGTAAACTTCTCATACCATGAACTCCGAGTTCATTTCGGCAATTTATGTAAATACCAGGACTGCGGAGTCAGGTCTATTTTTATAGAGTTGGAGTCGGAAAAATCTTGCGACTACGACCCATTTCTGAAAAATCATTTAACAATGCGTATTCAAACTACAAGCGTCCATACTGTTGCCACTAGGGATTCTGTGTCGAGACGTCCCGGGACTTTTAAGGTTTTTCGCTGTCTTAAGTCCCGGGACTTTGTTGTTAAATGTCCCGGGACTTAAGGAAGCCAAATTGTACATTTTAATTTTGAAAAAACCATTCTAACAAATGAAAATTGGATGCAAGCAATCGCATATGTGACCTTAGTTAATTTTGATTTAAAATAAATTTACATTGGTGTCTATCATCGGGATCAGTTTTGAAAAAAAAAAACAAATGTTTTTCACTATTGTACAAAGTTACCAATGTCTCAATAAGACAAAAAAAGGTATTAAAGCTGTATTGTGATTTGTGAAGTAACGGTCATAATTTTACCCAATTCATTGTTATTTTTTCAATACATGTACCGTTACCATCCCATTTTAGTACATACATACAAATATTTAATTTAAATAAATTTATAATTTTATTGAAGGGGAAATAAAAGTCCCAAGTCCCGGGAAGTCCCGGGACTTTGACTTTATCACGTCTCGAGTCCCGGGACTTTGAAAAACCCGAGACTTCAGAATCCCTAGTTGCCACTGCGTTTTAGGCTGACTAAAGATGATCTGATTCATATATTATGCAAGTCAAATAGAAATTATTGAAAAAATAAATTTGTCTAGTAATAAACAAGTCAGTTTTCAATTTAAAGCTTGAGTCGGAGTCGATCTTCTTTTATCTGACTCTACAGTCCTGGTAAATACCTGACACACAATGGTGATGCGCTTATTTTTTGTATTTTATTCATTTGGATGTGTGCAACTTCATCACTTCTATAGAAAACTGCATTTTGTACAATGATCCTATCACACCAGCTAGTGTAACAAATTAAGTTCACGGTTCGAAGCTCCTCTATATATTAATCATTATTTAATAAAATGATCTTGTTTGATTTACGAACAATATTGAAATTGGTTCATTGATTTATTTCAGCAAACACTCTTATTATTCAAGTTTCAGTTTGAATATGTAGAAATATTGTTTTTTGAATTGGTGGAATATCTGACATGTCAAATAATTATATAATACTTATCAACTTATGTTTCTTCTATGACATACAATCAGGTCTCAATTCTTGTAGCATTTGCCATTGATGAATCAATGCGTTTTGAAGTATACTTGACATACAAGCTTGGACATAAAATTTCATATTCGAAGAAGCCATTTCAGTTAAGTATTCATGTAAGTGTGTACAGCATTTAAAAATGATAATAGAAAACAATAGACAACATATATATATATATGAAGGAATTAAAACAATAATCGTGCAGGATTAACACAAACACACCGTGCGGGGACAATATTATTGTGACGATGGCCAAGCTGAAAACATTAAATGGGTCAACAAAGGCAGCCAATAAAAAATATTATTTATTAAGACAACGTAACACAGAATCAGCACCTGGTTAAAGCGAATTGAAAAAAAGAGGTCACTATAAGAATAGCCAAGTAAAAAAGAACATTGAAGGCTTCATGCAGAATTTTGCATGTGATATCTTTTGGACCGAGAGATTATAAGACAATCTTTTTAGCTCGGGAAAATGTCATCTTGTCGTATGATTGGCTATAATGAAAAAAACCAATGCAGCGAATGCAAAGCTAGTTGAACTTGTTAGAACGAAAGTAATTTGTTACAGATTTACTTATGGTTGATACATATATAAATCCTGACTGGCCAAATTATTCAGTTTTAAATTTAAAATTGATTTTGTGCGGTAAGCGATGTAACAAAATGACGTTCATTTTGAAATTTATTATTAGAAGATATTTATATTTTTCTCAACCTATTAAATCCTAAGTAAATTATTTCCATGTTTGTCTTACTGAAAGCTATGCATAAGTGTTAATTCTGGTAATTTTGAAAATATATTTAATTGAATAAAAGAATTTGAATCGTTCAAATTATGTACACTCCCACAGATTTTGTCACTAACGACCCGGGTTTCGCCTTTCGGCATCTTCAGGCGTTCAAGTGCACGGATGAACTTGAGAAAGGCGAAACCCGGGTCGTTAGTGACAAAATCTGTGGGAGTGTACATAATTTGAACGATTCAAATTTAATATTGAAATTCCACCAAGCACCTTCAGTCGAAATCTTAAATTATATGAATAAAAGAAAATGAACGATCGATGAATTCCTCATTGTCGGGTCTTCAGCCGAGGTCTATGTTGTTAGCTATGGTTACAGTGGTTTTACGAACTGATTCTTCAATCAAATTATGAATTCCCAAGGAATAGATACTTGTAGCGTTTAAAAATTATCTTTCATCTGTTCGATAATTAAAAAGATCTATCGTTATTCTCTTCAAAAAAAAAAACAGATTTAGCAACTGAGTAACAAGTAGTTTTTGTAGAAAGACTTCTGCCGAGATAATCTCTATTAGTAGCCTATATTTCCAAAAAAATACTACATCAATTAATAGGCTTTAACGAGTTTTGGTCAATATGAAATTTCTTCGTGAAATGATGATCAATCAAGCTTTTTTGTGACTTATTCAACTAAACTTTTAAAAATACTATTTTTTTGAATGTGTCCAAATAATGTATCAATGACATGGGTCGGAAACATACTGTCAGTGGTCCCTCTTTTCAGAGTATTTACAAAAACAAAAAAATGATGTAAGTATATTTATGATTAATGAAAAGTGTGTTTACCTATTTCAACAGCATCAGCAGCAGACATTGGACTTCTTTTTATCAGTGGTGTAACTACAGCTAAAAAGGTTTTAGTGCAAACTATAATGTTTTTGTTTTGCTTATAGACTGATCTTAACCCAGTCATAATCTTACACAAAAAAATTGTAATTGAGGTGCCAAAATTGTGATACACTCCTTCCTACATTGCAAGTAGTTATACAAATCCATAATACTGAGTCTTAAAGGCATATTTGCTTATAATGGCTAGCTAAGTAGATTGTCAGATATCTCTGTAGTTTTCAATAATTCGGTACTTTAAAGATAGATAGTTATAATTGCACAGTTATTTTACATAATACATTCATTGATGATCAAAAAGTTGTGTAGTGAGTTTCAAAACATGACAAAAATAATTATCTACTTAAAATGTCAGATTAACAATAAAACTCAACATTTTTCAAAAAATAAAATACTCATTTGAACTAATTCCACTTTTATATATGATCGAGACCTGAATGTGATAAATAGGTTTGTGTTGAGATGTAAATTCTGCTTACTTTGATATAAAATTACTTCAAAATATTGTATAAACTGACTTTTCAGATTGGTTTTACTCTCCTGTAAACAGAATTTAAAACCATTTGCCATCACAGTACTGAGTTATTCATGTGTGGTCTACGATTTAGTGTGAAGAACTATTTTTTGGTGTATTTTTGTATTGTACATTTTCAAGTGTCTCGTTTCAAAATAATTTACTCTTAACATCTTCATAATTTGTATTTAAAAAAACCTGTTTTCAAGCCAATCTTGACTTTCTAACAATTTGACTTAATCAAACTAAAATATCGTAACCTGAGAGGTAAAAGATACTTTAGTGTTAGATCATCATTTTGGGATAAATAAGGGAAACTATTTAATTACTTTTGATTGTAATAAATTGAAATATTCATTTTGTACCAGTGTTAATTTTTACACAGCGTTGAAATTCATAATTAAAATTTTGAAGAATGGACAGACAACCTTTTAGTTTCAAGATATTAAAAAAAAACTCAATATGTGAATCAGTTGTAATAAACTGGAATCAATTTCCTAAATTAAAAGAAACCTAGTTGATTCTCTGTAATGACTATCTTCATCAAATTTATTTGTCATCAATTAAAAAAATAAACATAATATATCGTAGTTCTTGGTTTGTATAAATTCGCTTTTTATTTAAACAGAACAGACCTAAAGCAAAACAACTAATCGTACAGCAACTAAAATTTATAAAAAATAAACATTTACACAACATATTGTTCATGCAGCTTCTAAGCATGTTTTGGACATACAACTGTTAGACCACGTTTCAATGAAAGATATCGTGGACTTAGACCATTTATGGACTAGTAATAAATAATCATATTTTATATGTAGATTACTAAAAGAAAACCACAATTATTATTAATGCAAACATATTTCTTTTGTTTCTGTTGATTCTATTTGTAGTTTAATAAGCATGACTTCTAAATCCTTACTATTTTATTTACTAAATTAACAAATTACACAATAAAATTGATCATAGACAGAAGACTTCCATCATTTGAAAAATATTTTCACAGAGGTATGATTAAGTTAGTACCAAATTAAAAAAAAAAACAATTGAAACAAACAAAAAAATATATAACAAATTCAAGAAACAATGAATATAGATTTATAAGCAGTTCAATACATCACACTAAGATTGCTTTTGTTTATTCAAATTAAATATTGGTAAGCCAATAATATTCGTAAGTAATTTGGAATAAAGTACCCTCACTAAAAGATGTGACGTAAGGACTCAAAGGAAACTCTAGGAAATCAGGATGGAAAATGTTATACTAATTTTACTGCCAATTCAATAGTGATACAAAACAAAATGTGTCATTTTAATCAGAAGAATTACAGTAATAATATTTTTTTACACATCAGATTCAAAAACATTCGTCTTCGGAGATGTGACTTTTACAACCAATACAGTGTTTTTTATTTTGCCAAGTAAATTAATTGGTTTTGTATTCATCAACAAAAAGAAAGATGCTAGCCTAAAAACAGACCGAGAATGTTTACCTGAATGCTGATCTAACTGATATTTCATAAATCGAGTAGAAGAAGCCATTTGAAGATTTAGCTTTCCGATAACTCCTTAGATGTAATACTTCAATACTGAAAATCAATTGAAATATGAACACTAATAGTGAAACCCATGAACATAGAATGAAAACTTTTTTTAAAAAACTGAACTATGAACTCCACCCGTTGGTCAATTAAGTAAGCTACAGAAATATATATTTTAAATTTACAAAAACTGAGCATATCTCTCGTTATGGAGGCACAAACATTAAAATAGTTTTACAAAAACACAACATAAGACAAAAAAGTAACTGGCAATGTCAGGGTAGACCTGACTCCCCCCTTTCATCTGATATAAACCTTACCAGGACTTTAACCTGGAAACTTCCGACCGCTTTGGTCACTTTATCTGCAAGACTAGATATGGAATGAGGTGTCAACGAAACATTTATGTAAAGATAAGTATTTTTGATTTATTGACATCGGTGTTGCGAAATTCACATATTTTGGTGAGGATACATTATTCGGGGGGGCTGAACGTCAATAAGAACACATCATATTTGTAACATACCACAATTTAATGTAAATTAGTAATAAATACAACAGATAAATGCAGGAGTGAATGCAAAACATTATCGCACTCTATATAACTTAAAATTGGGATAAACATAACCTGAATAGACTTGATTGAGTAGTGGAACATATCAGCTAGATGTCGCCAGGGATGAGACCGCGCCACGCGGGTGAGTCTATGCCTTGGCTACTTTTCAGGTACTCATTTGCGCACACAAAAATAAAAGGGCCTAAACGATGCGCCGGTGTTGCGAGTCGACTTTGGCCTAAATTAAAAACTACAATTTGACCGGGAACATTCTCCTAAAGATATTGTAAAATCAGTATATAAATCATTCGTTTCGACTATTAAATTACATTAGTTAGTATATACACGACTACCATTCTTTTTTTTTAATAAAAATTATCCAAGAAATGGGGGGTTCACTGTGGCCAACATTTTATTTCAAAATAAATCCTGATAAAGAGTATATGTTAGATGACAGCAAAATAATGCTATTCTATTTAAAATGCTTACAAGGGAGGGTGGTCATAAAAAGAAAGATCGATCATTTGTGCTGAAATTGAACTAGATATGTTATTATACAGTCTAATAAATTGAAGTAACAGCTATCTATTCCTAAAATTGTCCACGAAACGTGACTAAATGTGTTTTTTGGCCATAAAATCCTCAATGAGGCCAAGTTAACCCCCAAAGTCAAATTCGACCGGCAACACTGGTGTATTAACATAATGTTTTGAAACACAAATGAGTGTTAAGTTCAGCGATGACACAGTGGCGCAGTCTCACCTCGCCGTACGGTATACACTATAAATATTATTTAATAAACCTTAAAAACTGCAGAGGTATGGAAATTTCATTTTTATCTTTGTCACTTATCTAATAGCTTCAATAACCGTAACCCAATATATTGTTAACTAAAATTATTACTTATGAGAGAAAACAAATCAGGTAGACACAATAATGATTTAGACTGTTATGATAACATTTAGTTTGGTTAAAAATTAAATAACTAGAAATATTGCACAGAGTATGTATCAATCGTTGATATAATCATAACCCACAATATGATTTAAGTTGACATATTCAAACATTTATCTAACTACGACAGTCGGCCGACAGAAGACCCAAGACCCGAATCAACTGCGTAAACTCTCTTAGGCTGTAGCACCATTCCAATATATCACAATTTGATTACCGTACCACCCTAAATTTAGCTAAATTTTAACAGAATTTAATATTATTCATAATATATATATATATATATAATATATAATCTAGGTTAGTCCCGATCGCATAATGCCAATATTTAATGCCATATAAATTGAAGATGTGTTCATTTAAGCATATCCGTCTCGGAGGGGGAGGGGGGTTCGCAGCCCCGCCCGAAAGATCACAAGTACATTCATAATAGACTAATTAGGTAATAATAATGAACACAATCATTCAGAGTGTAAAAAAAAAAAAAACAAACGATAAAGCCGCCTCTACAACTCCTAACTACAATTTATAAAAATTGAAATACAATAGTAATAATAATCATATAATCATAATAATATATTAGAATTCACGTAAAAAATCAACACTAATAAAATTTTATAGATAAATATAAAAAAAATGTTTAAATATATGACAATAAAATTTCACTCTAAATATACGCAGACTTACGTATATATTAAACATATACGTATGCGCGCGTACATAAAAACAATCTCCATCGCCATCGTCATTAAAACAGGGTTACGTTTGTATAAAAAATTTCTCTTATCTCTTATCAAATATCCGTATCAATAACGTTAATCACATTCCGTTTTCATTTTTTCCATCTCTATTCAAAAAAAGGCCTCGTTAATGTTTCAAATGCACCTATCGAGATTGCGTCACTCGCGCTGGGGGGGAAGGGGCGTCGCCGCGGGCTCGGGATCAGAACGCGCCGAAGCCGAGCCAGCGCGAGCGGGATCAGTCCATCGCGTGGTGGAGAGGGGAGGCGAGGAGCGCGGCGGGCGGCTCGAACTTACGCGTGTCGGGGTTGAAGGCGGGGTGCTTGAACTTGCAGTGGGTGCGCAAGTTGTCGGAGCGCGTGTACGTGGCTCTGCAGAGGGGGCACTCGAAGCGGCCGGGGAAGTGGACGTGGTAGTGGTTTCGGATGTGCGTCACCACCTTGCCGCACAGCTTGCAGCGGTGCAGGTTCAGAGCGCCCGCGACCCGCTCGAACGTCAGCCGCATGTGCCAGCCTTTGGAGCCTGCAACACACACACGTCACTACCGCTGCTGGGTTTTCAACGCGGACCTCCATCTCAATACCTCTATTTCAATTTAATATGTACTACATTTCAGCGAGACAAAATTAAGTACCTCATGGCCGAGTGTACACCGACATACATCAAATCTTTCACGATCCAATTTATACCAATCAATGCAGTAACTTAAATTTTAAAAAAAAAGAGTAAATCTTAATTGCTGTAAAAAATTTACTCACTAATCACTTCAATATATGAGGTGTCCAGTATCAAACAGTCATGTTTTGCCGATGCACACTTTATTTATCTACAATTATAATCTATGTTCCAGTTTCAAAATCGTACTGCAAGTGTTTGAAAATAAACTTTAAATAATGATTTTACATGATCAAAAGCGGCCAAGTCATTGGTATGTTGTTATTATACCCTTGACCATGTCATTGAGGGGCAATCAGATCACTTTTTTACAACTCAGCTTAGATGCGTCAAAACTTTGATCAGCTATATCTCAAAACTACTAATTTCTAGTTGTAACACTATGGAACTAAGCCATCGATGTATATTTATATATATGACTATACAAAACACGAGCTCAGCTGTATCATTCAATAGTCATTAGTCATTCTTTTCAAATGGAATTTAATTTAAAATTCTTAATGATTTTCAATATAAAGTGAGATGGTGGATTGGCCCTTTTTCTAATATCGTCATGTAAACATATATATAACCAATAAACTAGTGACTTTTACATTGCACTATTCATCAACGAATCATAAAAACAAAAACAAATATAATAATAATAAGTGGTTTATTTTTATTACTCTCAAACTTATCATTACAAAAAAAATGTTTCTTTAATTAAATCACACTATTACTAAATGTGACTACACAATTTGTAATTTGCCATTTTTAGAATGAGTGTGTACCTAAGAGCATCATGTATCATTAATATTTTTAAATAAAATACATTGAGAAGATTTATCATTCTTGCCAGTTTGAATATCTGCATCGTGGTACTGAAATCATTGATGTCACATTATCATCCTTCCTCGCATGTGTTATTTAAATATACACTTTTATTTCAAAACGTAGAAATTCGTGCAAGTTTTAATATATCAATCAGACCTAATGATGATGGGATCCGTAAAAAAAAAAGGTAGATAATGTAACATTCAGATCAGTCAGCCTGTATGTAAAGGTTTAAATAATTTTATTTATCATATAACTGAAGCCCTGACACAAAAGGAATCTAAGGGACATATTTCACTAAAATTTTATTAAAAATGTGATTCATTACTATTTCACTATACATGATCATTTTATCTCAGTTGTGACTCAGGTCTTTTTTCCTGTGGCTAAAAGAAAATTTGGTGATAATGTCACTTAGATTTCTTATGACATTCAATGGATTTCAAACCTTCACTGCAAAAAAGCAGTATGTCCTAAATGAAAAGTGATATAACTCGAAAGGAACCATGTAAGAAATATTACTGTCGTGTTGAAGGTGAAATAATGATTGTTACTGAAGCGTTTCGAAGCAGTTTCGGACACAAAATGTCAGAATTACAAAGAAAGAGAAAGAATAACTTCAAAAGAAGAAAACGAGAACATGCATGAATACAAGAGTTACGGAGAATAGGAATTACAATATAATGTACCTGCATGTACGTAAAAGCTTTCCATTCTCCAAACTAAACTAAAGATCACCATACTGCTAAAAGCGGACAGAATTTGATAAAAGAAAGCATGGATCCAAAAAGGTATATTAAATTAGAAGAAAATTAAAGTATAACTGATATTAATAATAACATTGTCATTTTATTATATCTATAATAAATAAAACACATTCTGCAGCACAAGTGTCACATGTCAGAAACAATATGATATCCACATTCATAATTGATCTAAAACAAAACTGATACATGTCAAAATATTACTTTATCAAAAAAAAAAAAAATTAACTCAATTTGACATGTGACACTACAGGGCCTAGTAGTGCAAATTATGGTTATAAAATTTGTGTTATTTTATTATTTATTTATCTACAAATATGAAGAAATAAATATTTTTCTTAGATTGTACAATAAAAATATCGTCATTAAATTCATCACACAAATATACAGATTATCGTTTTCCATTTGTCATTTTTCAGGCAAACGCTGTGGTTTCATATGGCGTAATTTTATTTTATGAAAATGAAGTCTGGCAATTATTTCATACTTGACTGCTTTTTAATTGTGTCACTATTGAATTGGGGTATAGTATTCATGTTTTGATTCATCCTTCTCTGTATAAATCAGTTTCAAATTAACATCTCCGAATCAAACCAAAATTGTTTATGGAAAAGATAATAAAAATTGAGCAAAACTCAATTTGAAATGGAATATTTCCGTCAATTCTTCAATTGTAAAATCTTATCGACTTACATAAGATGGCGATTATAATTTCCTAAAGATAACATTGGGTAAACGATTTTTCCTTTAGTGACCTTTTCTAAAGTTTTATTACTAGGCTTTAGAAATTACTGGTAAGTTTTAGTTTCCGAATAAATACGCCAACATTATACAATGATTTATATAGTTTCTTCAGCAATTTTGTTAGCAGCTTTTAGGAGATTTTAGTAATGAAGCATGAAATAGATATATAGAAGGATAGCCAATCGAAAAATGTACTATAATATGACAGATGCATCTTAAGCCAACTAGGTAATATATTTTTATTACAACTATTCATACTGATAAATATTTCTGAGCTCTTACATTTTTTGTTGTACGAGATATGTGCGATGATTTATTTTATAGAACATTTCCACTACACTGGTGCACTCTGCAGTTTTTCTTGTTAAAATACATGCATTCGTCAATAGATGATTTTGCAACGTGTCACTTTCGTTTCGGACTTACACATTGAATGAAGATCCCAGAAAGTTTACCGATACTAAGGTCATAGTCATTAAAAAATTGCTTAGCTAAGACTGACATTTATGGATAAAGTCGATAAAAAATCTAGTCTTGTCTCAATATACTAACTATGTCAGATATGATGAATACCAGGTGGTTTTAGAAGTAAGTACAGTCTCGTGCTTTATATTGCTCAGAATATTAAGGTATAAATAAGCTCTTTTTGATTGTGACGGTTATATAAAATATTCAATCAAATCTGCAAATGTATAATATATATTGTGCAAATCTATAACAGTTAAAAAATACCAGGATAAGGGAGGATAGGATTAATCGTGTTCTTTTTTTAATTATTTAATTTAGCATCTGGCTACTCAACAATATACAGTTATAAATTGTGACTCCTGATATGTTCTTATTGAAATTTACAGACAGGGAATATAAAAGTAAACTACATATATTAAGCGACGTTCTTGTGCAAAAGTAAATAAGTAATTTGAAATGCTGTAACGATAAATTTTATAACACTAGGCGAAAATCAAACAGAGAGAGAGTCACCACTCAATAAATCTTTCTAGCAGTAAATTCATTTAAAGACAGTGTCACTTCTGTCTTTTTGATTCTTGCCCTTTTACAAGAAGAGTAAATGACCATAGCAGATGCGAGTTATTCATTACAAAGCATAAAATTAAGATAAATAAAAAGCATTAATAATAAAAACACTTTATCGTTTTTCAAATCCTTTCAATTGTTTTGTTGGTTAAATTAATACCTATATCAATGTAACTGCAGTCACTAAATATATAGACTTACCGTTGTTAACTGTTGTTAAAACAGTGGTTACCAAATCAGTGAAAAAATTACAGTTTTTCCCTAGTAACCAAAAGTGAATGATTTGTTGTTGTTTCACTATAATCATCAAACTTGCATCCCATCCACAAATGGAAGACATTTTCTTTTTGGATATATTTTACGCAGTATATTTGTGATGACAATTTTGTTGTCATGTCTTGTTTACTACGGTGAATAGACAATGTGTTTGCATTACTTACGAGTTTCTATTTTCAATTTAAACTAACTCCACGTCAATTTTTTTTTATCATGAATGAAAATTTATGATGGCTGTGTGAAACTTATTGTTCCTTATTAAAAATATAAGGAGATAAATTTTTAAAAACACATCGTCATCTTTCCTGCAGAAGTTGGTAAGTAACAGATTGATATTTCCGAGTCAACAGAAAATTAAGATAATTATAATATCAAAATATAGATGTATTAATGCCTATCTGACACAAATAAGAGTTTAAAATTGATAGAGAAAAGTGCCTGCCTTTAATCAGCATTAATAATATTAAATTAAATTTGATAACTTTGTTTTTCCACTTGTGTATAACATAAGAATTATAAATTATTTTTAGTTTATTCGTAAACTTTGCAATGTTGCATCCGACGATGCTTCTCAAAGAGGCGTAACATGTGTCACATTCTGTAGCACAACAAGAGGAATAAAAAAGTTATCAAATTTCATATTATATTTAAAATCAAACTCCACAAAGTTACCACCGAATCCATCAAAAGTATTAATAATAATTGCCTATAAAAATAAATGCTTTTTTTGGCAGCAAACTGGTGTAACCAATGCACACCAATTGAGTTATCGGAGACAAAGAATCTCTTTGTATATTTAACTAATTTTTTAAAGTTTTGTTCATTACCAACATCTGCCAGAAAGATGATATATTGATTAATATTGGCAAAATGTATTTTTTTTTTTTTATTGACGTACATTTAGATTCCAAACCAAACTTATTATTATGAAGTATAATTGCCACAACTAGTGAAAATGACATTCGAGTATTTTTTTCAATTGACTCATTTGTCATTTCATATAGACATTTAATGATAAAATGAATAGAAAAACTACCATGAATGCATCATATGGGATATTTTGTTTTTGAAGCAGATAACTCAATACAATATTATTTAAATAGAGACCCAATTAGAGGCATTGTAAGTGTATTAGAAGCAGACAGTATTAAGTGTGACCCAGTAAATAAAAGTTCTATGTTCACAAAATCCACGTCTCAAGCAGGCAGGTAAATAAAGAGGTTATTCTAATACAACTCAATTAATAGTAACGAACCTTAACAATGCTATATTTTACAAAAATACATTTAAAAGAGATAGAGAATTGGTATAGAGATTTTTATTTTATTCATAAAACAACAAGCGATGAAATATTTTCCAAGTACATTTCACTTTTACCATACCTTAAGCAGAAGTATAATGTTATAAAGCATCCAATTTTTTTTTAACTAGGAGTAAAAACTAAATAATAAAAATCATGTCAAGTATTAGTGACAGGTCTTAATTAGTGTCTAGGTCCAAATAAATTTGAGAATAATCGCATGGTAATGTAATCAAATGTTAAATTGAAAAATCAATGTTTGATATTGACCTCGCCAGAATCTTTTCTTAGGACCTCCTGATTGATAAGTAGAGCTTTAAACGCAAGGCTATAGCTGGAAGCGATAAGATAATTTGGAATATTTAATGCATACAGTATAGCATGAAAACAGTTCAGTAGACCTTAAAATTTATCAATGCTTCCCGTGATACCGAATATAAAACTAATAATTGAGCTCGTGAGAGATGAAGTGAACCAAGTGGTATTTAAGAAAAATTCTCTAATATTCTACATATAATAAAGTATCGTAAAAGTGAAGTGAGCTCCGTAAATACACACTGCAATAATGTTATCTTCCTAAAATAAAACTATGCAATGCTCCAAAACACTAAGTTAAATCGTGATTGTACTTGAAAGTCCAATAGAAAAGTTTTACCATTTTACTACTTGGCTCACTTCACCTACCTCTTGAGGGTTCAATTTATATTGTATGTTGGATATGATTTTTAGCCACGCCCGTTGTTTTTTTTTTCCATAAGCTCCGAATAATTTTTATTTACTACCAATAATTTTACCATATTAGAATAACCTCAAGGAAGCGTGTAAATAAAAGGCTATATAGAAAGAGAAAAACAACAGAGATTTGAAAATAAGAAGCTTTAATTGTTTAAAAATAAGAAGAAACATAGAAATCATTTAAGACTTAAAATAAATAATGATTAACATAAGGCACATAAGTAACTAGATGTATAATATCAACACTTTTATATTTACTAACAACTATTCATATCTTGGCACAGAATGGTAAAAGTCTTATAGCTAACGAATCACTAACAAATTAATTATCGACGAATTAACGTTTATTATGCATGAAAATAATCAGCGAAATGAGTAAAACCAGCTCAAAAATGCTGCATGAGGGGAATGTCAAAGAGTCACAACTGACAAATTAGTGTCAAAAAACACTGCTGACCGGAGAGTGTCAATAAGTTTTAATGATGAGTAACTATTCTATTACAACTTTGCTGGAGCGTTGTATAATAATTTTAGACTAAATAGGCAATTGAGGATGTAAATTTAAAAAAGGGTCTATGTGCCAACTAGTCCTATTGGTGTACATGGACCTAAATGCCATGGAAAATATATCACAACATCTGTCTGAAATTGTCATTTATATCAAGCAACAGCGTTAGTATGTACATGTTGTGTGAGGTACAATCTGAAAAAGCTTTTTAAGCTGCAAATATGGAAGAAAGACCCTTTTTAAACCATTTAAATTCTGAATTTTACTCAATTATTTTCAATCAACCAAAAATTTTGTTTTGTACAGCTTTGGCTGTTTTTTTCTTGTTAAGATAAAGTAAAAAGAAATTTACCCTTGACTTCCTCAGATAATAAAATCTAGATTTTGGATAACTATTGTTATTTTGTAAAAAGTGACATATTAAAGATTAACAATCCACTGAGATTACTATTTACAGTTGGTATATGATAATGGCACCTAGTATTCTAAAATTTAATTTTGAAAATAATAAATGTGGGTTAGATCACAAACATTCTACAAAATAATCTGTCACTTGGGTCAATTAGTTCCTAAATAAACCACTTGAGATTTAATATATTACTGGGCACAGATGTTTGATAGACGTTAATGTTGTTAATGCTTGCCCTAATTTTTTCAAAGCACATTTGGAATGAGTCTTATTTGGCATATATCTTAAATATTATTAAAAAGCAAAATAGATTGTCATAAGGCACAAATTACTAGCAAACTGAGTATACTTCATCCAAACTTTAATATTATGTTTATCACTTACAATTTGGTATTGAGTCAGTCTCCAGGAAGTGTATGTACAAACTATATTACATAAAAAACTACAAAATTACAATAATCTAACAACTATCAGTCATTGTGTAGGGTAAAATACCAATAAATATATCAGTTATTTTTCGGTTTTATTCAATCAGGTAAATATTGGAAGATTTCCGGTTTCAATTTAATAAAACCAAAAGGGTCTATCTTAAAGTGTGAAATTAATAATGATAATGAAAACTTTCGTTGAAATGCTAAGCTAAATAGGTTTCTTGAATATAAAATTCAACGAGAAACGTACTATTCAAGTGTATAAATAAAGCACTTTGAAATTGAACAAAAAAATGATTTATACTAATTTTAATTTCTGCATCACATTGATTACTAATTAAGAGATTTTTAAAAATATGCCAGTAAATTATGTTTCAATAATGGTGTCGCATATCTAACTAGGTGAATAAAAAAAGGTCTAAGTGCCAAGTATAAGAAAAAAAAATACATTCTTACTTATCAGTTCTGAGTACTAAATAAAAAATAGATGTGGATAAAAATAAGTGTCAAAATATGGCAGATTTTTAGCTTTTTGGCACTTAGAACTTTATTCGGTAAAATTGTGTCAATGACGACACATCAAAGTAAAATAGTAGTGTAAAATGTAGATCTAATATACACTAGAAATAAAAGTAAACAATGTAACACAGAGTTTCAATAATATGAGAAAATTATTATATATGTATTGGAAGAATATTAGGGGGCCGATACTTGAAATCCAACAGGGCTATTCTCAAGGTCATTAAATCAAGCAACTAATTTAAGAAAGTCTCTAATACTGAGCATGATATTTGCAGTTGGTTTTTACAGTTGGCATAACATAAATGTAATAACTGAGGCAATGTTCACCGTTGTTACAGTTAACTGTCAAAACTAGTGCAAGACATGATTTAATAAAACATAAAAAAACTTGAAAGAATAAAACAAAATTCCATTAATTGTGACAGATTGACAATAACAACAGTGAACATAGTCGCAATTATTACATTTAAGCTATACCAATCATAAAAATCAAATAAAAAGTAATATCAAGTATTACAGACCCATTAATTAGTGTTTAGGTCCTAGTAAATTTGATTATAACCCCGCTAGAGTCGTGAGTCGTAAGTCATAAGTCAAGTAACATGACGCAAGTAAGAGAAGGAGAAGAAATGCGACATTCATATATCTGGATGTATTCTTTTGTCTCCATAATATTATTTAAATTGTTATGGTCTCGTGTAAAGCCCAGTTCTTTCCGCGGCAGTACCAGCAATACTTTTTTGTTCATGTAAAATCTTCAGAATGTGTCCTCTTAGTTGCTTTATACTACTCCTACAGTATGACTAACGACTCCCTGATTTCAAGATTTCCTACCTAAGCCTTAACAACTAGAAATAAACACGAATATTGTTTTGTAATACTTAAATTAAATCAAATACTTAATTCATTATAAAGTAACCTATACCACCATTTTATGATTAAATTCATTGCCGTTAATGAAATGTCATCAAGTAATAATATTCTTTCCTTTTACAATAAGGAAACTATTATGTGTTTTTTTTCAGGATAAAGTGACTTAACATACAATCACAGTCTTTTCAGTGCAACCACCGGAAGTGATATGTAGCCTTTATAAGTTTCAATTTGTTACTTCTCTAAGGCGTAATGTCTTCATTGGGAAATGATAAACAGAGTTGTATATTTATAGGATATAAAAAAATATTTATTACTGAATATCACATCAGTTTTTAGTCAGAACAATGAATCATTCAATTTTGTTTGTGTTTGAAAATTTGCAATTTGATAATTTAAAAATATCAAGCAGGGTGCTATACAAATTATCGTCAGTTTAACCTGCCTAAAGCTGAATTGTTAACTAATGTGAAATAGTTTTTGCATTTAAATCTATCATCCAGTTCATTAGTCAGACAACTCTGTAAAATCTAAATTGGAGTTGAATTTGCAGTTATGTGTAAAATTTTGCAATTATGTCTGGTAATCGCACAATTAAAAAATGTCACTTGAACAATAATGCTAATGTCGGTTAACTTCTGAAGAATTACACAACATGTTGGCATCGTCTGGTTCACTAGTCAAATATTTCTCAACGTAAGTGCCTGTCGATAAAATCGTCGTATAAATCTCAAGTAAATATGAATAATCTTATGATACTAGGACCTAACCTTTCTATCCTCACTTTCTTTTAAAAAAAGAGATGTTGAGCAACCGAGTAACAAGCATTTCTCGTAGAAAAACTTCTGTTGAGATACCTTCGTAAGGAGGCCATATACTCCACATCGGAGCGGACATAGAATTTAAAAATGTATGTACGGTAACCATTTGAATATTGCTTTTATCATTATACCAATCAAAATTATTATTATTTATTGGTTATTATTTTATAGTTATTTGGAGCTGTCTGACTAATGAACTGGACATATATACTGAATATTTATATAGTCCTCTTTCTATAAAAAAAAAAACGTCAAGTCGAAATATGTTTATCGAATGCTTGACAAATAAATTTATAAAAAAATTAAATTTCTCTTGGAAAACATGCAGAATTGAATAAATAATAACGTAACTATTTTTTTACTCGAATCATAATAAATTCAAATGCGAATTTTCATTGTGGCAGTAATAATTTTTCTACAACGCATTGTTTGATTGTATCACTAATATTCAACGTTGATTTATTCCAAACTCGACTTTACAAGGACAATATCAAAGAAAAACTTTAATGTTATCTTTGGTCAAAAAGAGGGATAACGATATTAGTAAAAGAAATTTATAATATAACAAACGGCATTCTATGAAAAACAGATCGACTATGCATAATATTTATTGTATTTTAAATATAATTCAATCTGCTATATTGAATCTACATAAAATGTATTCTATGACTTATGCTTTACGTGTATGCATAAATAAAATGATCATTCAAAATAAAATAATATAATTCTGAAATTGTTATAATATGAAACATACATACATTTCATATGCAAGATATCTGACAATCATAACTTTTAAGGCATGTTTGAGATATATATATTTAATTATTGAGCAATATATACACTCAACACTTTAATTAAAAGGTTTTATTATACACTGTTTTTAAAATACAAGGTCTACTAAAAAGAATGAATACTTTATTTGTATACAAATTATTTGTTCTAATCTAACACGAATCGCAGATTTTTTTTCAATTTAGGACGTCGTTGTGTCCCGGTGTTCTTTGGCATAATTTTATAGAACACTTGTATTAGTAATGCCAGGATTAAAAACACGTTTTTTGTGCTGTGTTGTCAAGTGAATAAAGGTAACGTATTTGTAAACATCTGGTTAAGAAATTCATAATCAATATTCAAATTTGCCTTCTGACTTTTGTTTTATATCAATCGACTTTCATTAATAATAATAAGTCAGCGAAAAAAATATGGAAAAGACGAAGCCACGTTGAAGGATAAATTATTTTTTTAGACCATTTTGAGAGAGGCGAAGGTTTCAAATCTGTTGGCAAAAGTTTCGGTCTGAACAAAGCAATTTTTTTTATATTCAGACAATCAATCTTCAATTTTTCTGATGTTTTTTTTAAGACAGTGTTTAGTGGAAACCATCTTCCATGTAAAATAAAGTTGGGTGTAATAAAAACGAACTACTATAAACTGGAATAATTCCATCAGTTCATCAGCGATAATACTTTTAGTTTTAGTACTCTAAAATACTCTTTTTATCTCACTAACTAGTATAAAGTAATGTTGATGACTGAAGTTTTAATTGAATTCCTCGAATACATAACAGCATATTATAATTATCCAAGTCAGTCATCAGCAAGAAAACGTATTTAATAACATTCTTCCAAATGTAAAGGAAATCGCCGATTAAGTTTTGATTTAAAAATTTCCAGTAACAATAAAATAATATTTTAACAACATTTGAAGTGTTGCTTAAAATAAATGAGTAGTCAAAAGGAAGTTTCTTAAAAAATTAATGAAAAAACGTTCATGCAAGCTTCAGATAGTCGTTTTACAAGAAGAAAGCGATCAAGTAATCATTGATATTTATCAGTATAGGTAAACTATGTTAGACACTTTTACAACACAATTTTTGTGTTTATACGTCAGATAGTTTGTATGAAAAATGCGCTTGGTCGTTTCTTCTTGCATAACGCTATTCCAAAGCTATTGGCTTATCAAAGTCTTTATATACATCAAAAATAACTTAAATCACAAAATAGCTCTGCTCTGCATTATATTCAGATAAATTCGGTCACTAAATAATATATCTGGCACATTTAAATTATTTAGATTTCATATATGTTTCATCACCGATGTTCTGATTTTCACCAATAGACATCTACAGGCCTTCAAGTGCTGTCAGTTCATGTTACCTTTCTTCTCAAAGATCTGAAGATGTCGAAACGAAAAAATCATAGGTCATAAGCATACATAAGCGTCACAGCATATGAATGTTAAAAATGTGACATTGAAGATTCATCAAGGACCCTCAATCGATAATATCAATTGTAAAAATCTACCGATTTTGTGTACAATTGTTTTTCATTAAAATATATTTGACTTGCAAATTATAATGGGATTAATTGTCGCTGTCGGCGCACGCCGTCAAATTAAACGCCACGGTTTTATCAAAGTGAGCCTTGGACTCCCTGTGTTTCATGCGAACGTGCCGTTTGAGGTTATCGGCGCGCGTCAGCACCAGCGAGCAATACGGACACTTGTGCTGGTCGGGATTGTGCGACTTCATGTGCTTCTTAATGTTGGCGACAATTTTGCCGCAAGCCGCGCACGCCTGCAAGTCCATGCACGGCGTTAGCTTACCGTTGCGCGGCTTCGCGTTGTCGCGCAAATTATCGATATTTATCATCCGAAGGCCCAAATGGCTCAGCGGCTCATGATTCTCGTCTGCCGCCGGTTGGCCTGAAAATTTCAGCAACATTCTGTCATATTCGCTCACACATTATTCTTCTGGTTCGTTTCCGTGCTGTGAATTGTTTTCATTTTGTTTCATTTAGACGTTGGCTTTGTTTAGATCGAAATGATTCTAATATTAACTAATTGTGCCTGCTACATAACAATTCCCAAAAAAGCAAACATAATTCTGTTAATCGTGTGACGGTAGACTTACATGATATCTGGGCTTTGTCATATCAATTTACACATGAATATATAAAATTAGTCTTAAAAAAATTAGTTAAAAAATCGCAGCGTTCTGTATTAAATTCTTTAATTAGCGCAGTGCAATTTCTTGATTTTTTTTAAAAGACTGAATTCATGATTCCAATTCAACATATCGACAATCGAGCATTACCATTTCGTAATCGACATATAGTCTCTTAAATGCAAAAATGCTTTTATGATACTAAAAAATCCCTTGTTTTATTCTCTATTTGGAGTAAGAAAGGCCTATGTAAAATATCAAGATAAATAAGTAATCAGCTAAGAACACTTCGAGCACATCTCGAATAAGATTGTACTGAATTCAAATACTGTAGTGTAAATGACAAAAAAGGGTTAAAAGTGCTTTCCTATAAAATGTCAAAAAAGCAGATAGGCTTGTCCTGTATTAATTAAGGGTACAATATGGCCTTTTTAGTAAATCAAAATCATCATTAACAGATTTAATACATAATTTCTGCAGTTCATTTTATTTTCCTTGATCGAAAACAGCCGTCCGTCTAAATGAAGCAAAAGATTGCAAATACTCATCACATACTATGTCACGCTACGAAGGAAGACATCATCACCAAGTTCACTGCACATTAGTTTCGACAACACGTCATGCTTTGTTATAATATAATCAACAGTGGATACTCATTCTCCTCACAACAAATACTAGATTCCAGAGTGTTCCGTTCTAGTAACTAGGATATCAAAAAACACTTCAACATTACACATTGTCAACAATTTTATACTTTTACATAATATCTTTTAGTTTATATAAATTTTACATACGGATCAATTCAACCGCTTGCTTAGCATCAAATTTTCTTTGCGATGGCCAATAAGAAATTTAGAATACTGCTACAAATAGCAAAGATAATAAAATATGACGCGGTAGGTTCCTTTTACACAATTATCTCAAATGTTTAAGCACTCACTGAGAAAAAGGACTACAATTTTAGCTGATAAAAAAGGATCGTTAAAAGCTAATGTATTTTATTTCGTCAAGATGAAAACAATGACCTAATTGAAAAATTATCTGATTTAGTAAGAATTCTCAATATGATTTTTGTGTGGGTTGTACAGTTTGACATTAATTATCGTCTATAACACACGATTGCGAGTTATCTAGTTTTTCCACCTCCCCCGTCAATTATATCTAACTTTCGTTTAGAACATTTATAAATTATCACTAAACTTAGACATTATCGATCTATTATAAAATGAAGATTTGGTGGGCTGATCAAGTAACGTCAATAATTAGGGAAGATTTAGTATGGGACAATACTTCTACATTATTCATAATGTTATATACAAAAACGTAACACTATCTAAAATGAACAAGACTAAAAGGAAATCTAATTTATTATGTATAAATTCTGTCTCATCTCCAAAATAAAAAAAAATGATTAAAATAAAAACAGACAAGATCCAAGTCCGTCTGTCCGAGTGTTTTTTAATAAATATGAAAAGCAACATTTACACGTTGCAAAACTCGTAATTGGAATCAAATAAACTGATGGTGATGTAACGTTTCCCGCGATTGCTTGCATTTTATGTATGTCTTAATTTTCATTCAAAGATATTTGTTTTCATACAAATGTTTTATTGGCACTTAGTACTTTTTCTAGTATTTATTTATCTTAATTATGCAAGAAAGACACAACAATAAATCATCTCATTTCTTTAATAATCAATACGTTTGACCTAAATATACACCAAACATATCGCGACCCGAGTACTACAAGGTTCTATGTGAAAAATTTAAACGAAACAGAAGTAACAATCCGGCAGTTGTCCGAAGACCATTATTGGTATACATTGTTATTTTTGTTTCTTCAAAATTTTTCACAAAGAATCTTGTAGTACTCGGGTCGCGACATATGAATGCACTGCAGTTTCTGACGAATCACCTTAATACCGTCACAGGTATTTTCTAAGTTAAAAATTAATTTTATACAAATAGAGATAAAAAAAAACTCTCAATACAACGTAATAATAAAAGGGTACCACTATTATCAGCAAATTACTGAATCTTTGCTTTTGCTATGTCAACTGAAGGAGCATTTCAAATAGCGTATCGGTATCACAGAGTAAAAAAATAATGTTGCTAACAAGCCGGTGAAATCTTACAATTATGGCTAAGAAACAACTCACATAAATAATTAAAACCATCACCTTTGACAAACACTTTTTATTGCTAAGATGTTTACAACACTTGTCAATTAATATTTTATTTGCCATGTGGAAAAATAAAAGTAGGGTTGCACATGGCGAGTCAACTCAGTAACTCATTTAATATTTTTTGGATACTAGTCTGTTTTAAAATTTCTCTCGATATGATATATTTTCAATAATATAATACAATAATTCAAAAAGTTATATAGAATAAGAAAACTTTAAATGCTTTATGTTAACAAGAATGTAAACATCGTAACCTTACATCTTTATAATTTAAACAACCACTAAATAACATTTACTTAAAAAAAATTCTCTACCCGACTCTTATATATTCTTATAATTTTTCGCTGCCTACTTAGATAGTCTGTTGTATGTATACTTTTTAAATTTTCAACTATACCCTGGCAGGTTTATTAATATATCTAAAAATCTCCATTTCGCCTTATTTATTCATCTAACATATGCATCTCCACAAATTTAATCATTACCACCAATATAAGAAAGATTTAAATGTGCGTCTAAAGAAATACTTTCAAGATGCGATTTTGCATAACTAAATATGTTTATATAAAAATGTGTAAAATATTTTGTTATAAAAAAGCGTTTTTTAAAAGAAATGATCAGTATATAATTATATTTTAGAGTATATTAATATTATCATTTGATTTTTATTTAGATCAGTGCATAAGGAATCATCGGACAGATAGGAAATTATATTTTACTTGAAACGATTACTAAAACATAGTAGTCAATACGCATACTGTAATAGTTTGTCTAATGTTATTCTTATGATATATCTCATAACTGTGTTGATTGAGATAGAACCTTTAAGCACTAATTCATTATTAGTTGCTGTCTACATGTTGAAATTGATGAATTTGAGTGTAGTAATCTATCTAATCATTTATCATTAAATAATCGGAGGCAGCCTTCATCTAATATTTAAAAAAGAAATTAATCAAAGTAGTGTGTGATTGAAATAAAATGCAAAAAGACTTATCTCATAACCATTCCGCATACCCAAAAAGCCAGTAAATGTTATTGATTACTTCCACAGATTAATATACAACATGCAGGTTTCAAGCGCGACTAAATACAACAAAAAGAAACTAAGTAGGGATAATGCATAAAGGGTTCAAATGATATAATGAAATGATACATTAAAAATTAACTTCAGAAACACTTAAATAAATCGGATGTATTTAATAAAATCAAAGAAACTATATTAAAATGTATTGTCAAATGCTGTTGACAAAGTTGAATTGTGTGTTGTCAACTTTTTGCGGCAAATAATTATGTAATAAAAGGTATTATGTCCATGTAAGGAGACGGTACAAAATGTAATTGAAACCGACTTACATATTCAACATTGCAACCTGATACAATACTAAATACATCTGCGGCTTCTTTCTAAAAGGGCCAATGTCAAACGACACGTGATTTTAAGACAGGCCCATCTTCCACGCGAAAAAAGTGAAGTATGACATTGACTCTCGTACGATTGTATATATTATTATTTAAAGAGGGTTTAAATAGTTACATTTCACAAAATTATCTCCCAATGTTTTTAACATCTATGAATATGTTAGAAATAGGTTATTACAATAATTGCAGATGAAATTAGCTACATTAACAGTAAATGGTTAGAAATGGCTGCTTTGGTAGTGATTTTCTATATTGCTTGTTTAAATTGAATAAAAAAATGTATTTCTAAAAACAACTCTTTAAATAATGCAAAAACAATACATAATAGTAACATATTGTAATTGAAACATTTATTGAACAGGACCGGCTGTTTGTCATTTAATGTATTTAATGTCTCGTACAATATTGAAAATATTTTGTATCGTTTGTAATAAAAAATATAACAGTAATGGCTAAATTCTGGATTAAAAAAATTGAATCAGTTCTTACCGTCCATGGCATCGACATGGTCAAGGTGTGTCGGTAACATGGTATCGTTGTCGGGCGAGTCCGAAAGACCGTGAGAACTCAGAAGGGAGGCCATGTCACCTGAACCCTGAAAGATCAAGAAAAAAAAATCAACTTTAGTGGTTAATTCAAGAACAAACTTACACCAAGAAAAGTCAAGGGCATAAAATCAAAGGACAAGTGGTTATTTTATAAAACATTATTTTAACTTTTCTAGTTTCTTCTTAAATTGTCAAGAAAGCTTAACGTTAAGAAAGCTTAAAGAGAAAGAAAGAAAGCAAGAAAGCTTAAAGTTTCCTTTGTCAAAATCAAAAGATTCTCTAAACTGTTTGTTTTCTTATCACAAGAATAATCCAATTATTAAAAATAGGCGGCGGCTGATAGTTTTTATTGAGACTAACAAAATATGTTTTAAGCTGCAATGGTTTATTCTTATGTACTCTACTGTAAAGTTATACTTTTGCAGATAGTGTTTGACATAAAACTACAGAAATGTCTGATTGAAATTCATTCAAAATGTATTGAGTACATTCAATTATATCACACAAGAGTCGTCTGCTATGAATAGTCATCTGTGTTCATGTTTAGATGTATGTAAGTAAGCAGTATTTAAACAGTGTCCCAATAAAAGCGCTGGATTTGAATTAAATTTTAATACACTCTCAAAACTTAAACATAAAATATTTTATTTCCAAACATACTCAAACTATGCAAATGTTTTTAGATAATCTTGTGTTATTATTAAAGCAGATATCTGTGTCATTCTCTCGTGGCTCTGAAATGGTTGATTATTAATAACAATTCAATGAAAATGAAACAATCAGAGTTCTTCAGATAGACCTTTATTCACTTGTCATACTAAGTACGATTCATTGACAAATATATCACCATTTTATATATAATATATATAACTATCTAATTTGAGATCCTACATTCAAATATAACATTTCATTAGCTCATTTTTAAAGTACAACATTCCTTTTAACACAAATATATATTATAAATATTGTATTCACTATAAATATAACAAAAACATGCCGTAGAAATCCAAGAATGTGTACAATGGAAGAGAAAATGAAAGATGTTTTTTTAACATATTTATTTATTTTTAGCAAAAATTAAGAATTAACACATTGCACACCGATTTCTTTAATAAAAAGGACACACGTCACATTATATTAATTTTGAAAAATAAGAAAAACCCGTCAAAATACATCATATTTCAAGTTAAAAAATGATCAGCTTACGTGACAATTTTGTATGCTTAGGCCAAAATTTAATCCTCGAATGGGCAGCGCATTAATTTAAATTAGAGTTTATTATTACTATTGCACAGTTAAACGTACACCGAAACGTCTATCGTTCTAACAAATTATTCATAAAAATAATAAAAAGTTTTTATTTCAAAATTCAAATTACGCTATGTATTTTTATATATAGTCGGAGGCTTTAAAAAAGATATCAGGCATTTCAACTGGAAGTCTCTTGCAATTCATCGTTACACTAAATTAAAAGGTAAATGAACCGATAGTTTATTGTCTATGGTCCATAGATATTTCCCTCAATGTTGGTAAAACAAAATGCCTTAGGGCATCGACAAATACTAGATAAACAAACCATATTGAGGTAGATGCGTATTATGCTACACTTTGTTTACTCTAATGTAAGTTTATTGGATAACTGTAGATCTTTGATCAAAAATGGAGTTTAAAATATTCATGTCGAAAACGATCACAATTTTTTTAAAAAGAATTATGTAAAAATCTAAATAAAGAGTGTATGTGCCAACTGCTGGCCACTGTCCCATTTCACATTGAGGGGATACTTGAAATGTAAAATGAACTCTTTCAACTACTTTAAAACGATTCACGAGCACCTATCGTAAGAAAAAATATTTAAGACTAATGTAGTTTTAAAAACTCAAAGTATCCAAATATTTAAGTAGGTGAAATTAAAATACGTTGTTGTTTTGATAGTGGTCATATTTATGATTGAACAGATGAAAAAATCCCTTTCAAACAATCACATCTCAAACTACATCAATTAATAAATCGTCGCCTGAAAATCGCAAAAAAGGGTTTTTTTGCTAGAAAGATTCCTTTTCCTTCAATAATGGTAGCGAGATGTTTTATACCACTTTAACACATTTTAACCTTTAGAGTGAATAGATCTATACTGATCTTACTTTACTATACTGTCTTTTATTAACATGACAATTGTTGACTTTTTTCTAGTGAATTTGTAATTCATACTTAATGCATATATATATATGCTCGCAGACAGACACTACTTACTGTGTTGAGTTAAAAGTACAAAAGTAGAAAAATGGCACCAACGTACATGTACGTCCACACTCCTCTAAAGGTTAAAATGTAGCACAATATTGCATGCATTACTAGGTTTTTGAGATGTCCCAGTACAGCCCTCAGGCGACGAAATACGTTATCTGTGCCTAAAACATGTAAGTCGGTGTGGAACTATATTTGTTCATCTATTCAAAGATTTATTGCACGGTATCAAAAACTATTCAAGCTTTATAAGTAATACGGTATGTAACAAACATATGTCCGTTTTAATTGTGTAGAAAAACAGTCAAGATTTCACAGCGTAAAATTACATTATATATATTTCTTAAAACTCTGTTACTGTACATACATGTACAAAATCTTTTATCGTTTGTTACAATAATTATTAAATGAATGTATATAACAATAAAACACTCCTGTTGAAGTTACAACATATTTTACAGTACGGTTTTATAATTTTTTTAGATTTCAATAAACCTAAAACCCTGTCCTTGCCAGTGCAACCGTTACTAACTTGCAATTGATACAAGCCAAATCTAAAAGGTATTATGTGCCGAACGGAATGACAGCTATCAGTTTTTCGCAGATAGAAAGAAACCTTAGGTTTAAAAAAAAAACACAAATTTTCATAATAAATCGATAGTAAATTGGCGAAGGACCCATTCGCATCTTCGTTTTCCATTGTCAAGTTTTCTTTCGCAAAAGCTTCAAAATAGATTATTATAGCACAACAAATAAATTAATTTAAGTAAGAAACAAAACCATCCACGTTTTAAGACAACATTTAAATCATTTTGCTTTTACATTATATTGAGGACAAAAAAAAGGTTTCGATATTCGCTATCCACTAAGAAACTCTTGAAATTGAAGATGGTTGTAGAGCACTCATGCTGAAATACTGTTGGTAAGAAATACCAACAGCATTATTTAAATATTACAACATGACAAAATAAACTACCGATCTCTGTTATATGTACTCACTAGAATGTTTTTATTTAAATTCTCAAAAAAAAAAATAGGAAAAAATGCTCTCATCATTCTTGAAACCGACCGATGGGCCTTTCTACCATCTGACTACCGAAACAATACAACGTGACTTAGTCTATATCGGAAGTGGCCAATTTGTTTGTCGAGTTGCAAAGTTTTTGTAGTAACGTATTTATAGCACTACATAAAAAATTGAATTAGTAATATACGATTTGATTGAATTCCGACGGCTGTATTTAGCGCAACATAATCGTGACATGAAAAACGACAATTCCTTGGTCCTTTGTAACTTCACAAAAACAAAAAAAAGCAATTTCCCTGTGAAAAAGCCTACATGTAAACATTTCAATAATAATATATTGATATGCTATTATTAATAACTTTATCGTTTTATAATTCATATACCGCCCAAAAATTAATTTAAGCTTCCAATTTCGTATCAATTAGGATCATTAGAAGTTTTGATCATACCTCTAACAATGGTTCGATGCACCTAACTGGTGTCAACAAAAAAAAACAGTATCCAAAACATCAAGTAAAATTAACACTCATTTAAATAGTACAATAGTTTTATAATGCTTAACATTTTTGCATGACGAGAAGTTTTACGCACAATCAAATTGTTCTAATAATATTGTCAAAAAATGTACTGAGTACAACAGTATAAGAATATTTTCCGAGGCTTTACAGAGTAGTAGGTATGGAAATAGTTAGTTTTAGTAGGTTTGCATACAATACAACTAGCCTCAGCAATTTTTGTACACCAATATTATAGAATCATCGGAATACCGTCAAAAGTGTATTACTACAAGTAATTCGGTAGATATTAAATTTTGATGCTTGCCCCTATTTGGCAATTACTGTCAGAAGGTGTTAAGTCAAAAATTCGGCTGTTTTAAGTTATAATTTCAAAATACTTATCTGAAAAAAACATGTTCAGCCATATTGCATGTATTTTTACGTGCATCACGTCAATTCGGTTAAGTTATTCGTGGCGAAAAACTAAATATATCGCTAAAACCGTTTAACTGTTATTAGTTTTTACGAAATTCATGAAGTGGTTAGAATGATAAGAAATGGTCATAGTGCATAAACAGAGATGTTTAAATTTTATGATTTTAAAAATGACGACTATATAAAAAAAACCATTTTGTTTTGACTTAACTCCCTCTGCGGGTACAACTAAATATTCGTAGTTATTAATATTTGCCAAATTTACAGTTAGTAACTTTTGGTAGCTATCAACTTTTGGCAGTATTCTGACGAAATAATCTTTTTAAAAGATTCCGATTGTTATTATATATTTTTTAGGATCATTGTATGAAATTTTATGTAGCTAAATATATTATGAAAAATAGTTTCTGTATGACAAAATGCCTCTATCCTATATAAAATCATGTAGTCATTTCAACTTTTTTATAAATTCTTTAATCCTATAGTAATTCAATTAAAAATAATATGGTGTAATGAAATAAATAATATACTTAATCATTACTTACGAAACTAGAAAAACATTATAATTAACTTTTAAGCCAAATAAGATGGTTAACTTAGAAATACGATATACAGGAATCGGCAATAATTATAGTTTTCAGATGATGGAAAAAAGAAGCAGGCTCGATATTAGGTATCTTTGAAATAAGCAGTGTAGTAAGTCAAAAAATATTTCCCACTATAATTCAATAATATCGATAATAGAAACTTCGTTACCACAAGAACGACAAGGTTGGGAGAGTGTGGTCATAAACTAATTCCTCTTTTAACGTCAACTCGGAAGGGATGAAAAGAAATTCATAAAATGATTGAAAAATTAATGAAGACCAAAACCAGCTAAAACAACTTTTTGTAATTTCAAGAAAAATAGGCAATAAGTAATACGTGTCAAATTGGTGATCTTAGTGTATTATGGTTGTGATATGTACATTTTGACAAATATGTAAGTAAAATATTTATCAGGATATACGTATCACTTGTCAGCAGATGCGTGCACTGATTGACTTATTTATTATTACAGTTTCTCAACCTTTGTGGGCCCTATACTTGTATTGTAATATTTTTAAAAAATACTCTGTGGTGCCCTTTGAACATCTGGCCACCTGGCCCCCAGTTGAGAAACCATGCTCTAGGTGCACTGTAATTACACTTAATTCAAGCAGTTTACTAAATATTTATTTGTGTCGCATTCAGGAGTGATTTATTTTATTTCGGTTACTTGAACGTTATCTAAAAGTCAGCTACTGATTGGCTGTTAATCTTTTGAAAGTTATTTTCGATGGATTCAGTGGTATATTTGCAGAAATTCATTTCTAGTCTTAAATTCTGTGTAACTAATTGTGACATGTGGTTCGCCTCATTAGTTAAACAGCCAGTGAAATAAAAATGTTTTCAAACTTTAATTAAACGTAATTCTAACAAGTCACAGAAATGAATCACAGTTGAGTCGATCCGGCATGGTTCAAACCAATGTTAGTGAATGCCAATATTGCTGTCTGTCTTTATAAAACAATTCTTAAACTAACATTAATAAAAATATGATATGAAAAAAGTAATGGGTTATAGACCTTTGTATTTTATTATGAACCATATTACTTTAATCCCAATGACCGAGGACATGCTTGCACACGAAACGGTAATTTAAAAGATGTAAAAAATAAATATGAATTTCAAAATTAGACTGTGCAATACATACATAGCTTTTGCCATAATTATTGTAATATGAAAAAATGATGCGTAGTACCAAAAGGCAACAAAATAGTGCAGTAAAAGTCAAGATAAATAATAACACATTATTCTTAAACCGGCCTTTATGTAATTTTGATAAAAAAAAAACTAATTCATTAAAAAAAAAAATTTTGCTCTAGGTCACTTTATTGTTGAAGGTGATTTTCAGAAACATGAATGACCTAACCCAAAATTTTAGTTGAACGTATTAAATTCACAATGATAATCCACTGCTGAAACGTATTTTCTTTGAATTATCAAAACATACAAAACCGTGTCGTCAAAAAACATTACAATCGTATTTGTGGGTTAACTCTTTTCGTCTGACCTACGAATTTTACTTAAAAATTAATTGATGATTCTGCAAGACTGCGAGGTCGAAAATGCTTTAGGAATCAAATCTTGGTCAAGATTTAAGTTTCTGCATAGGCTACAAAAATAAATGGCTGACTTGCATATTGTGAAGTCATGGGATTATAATGATACTCTTAAAATACTGCTTAAAAAACTAAGCTCGATAGATTTACAAGCAACCTGAGTCTGTGTTGAATTAGGACAAGAGCACAGGAGACCCAACGACAACAAAGAACTTGGGACCATTAAACGGTAGGAGATTTGCTAAAAGGCGGTAACTTTTTAGTCAAGTTGCGATTATTTTTATTTCATCCTTCACTAGCAAAATTGATAATAAGATCATAAACTTAAAAATATATTTTAAAATTCATTCACTGCAGTAATAACAATAAAAATTAGTTAACTCTACCAACATAAAATTCACTATGATATAAAAGAGAAGTAAAACTGAAAAAAAGAAATAAGTGCCTTTTTGTAACAATAATATTTTATGCAAAAAGGAACTAACTAACATTGAAACAGAAACATACCATATTTTAGTGCTGAAATATTTATATGGTCTACGTATGTAAAAGAAAAACAAATGTCTTCCATATTCAAAAAAAAAATAGTTAGCTCCGTTTAGCACAACCTAACATATATGTTTTCATCTTAGATCTCCTGCGCAATTGCCCTCGGTTTAACTTACATTTAAATAGACTATATCTTAATATTACAACATTAACATTGAATTAGTTAAAAATATATTTTTATATTTAAATGTATATAGTATAATATATTTTTTTCCATACTTAGGACCGTGTAAAGAACAATTGTATCCTATATTCATATCACAACCAAAATGCTTATAACATTTTATCCCTATATACCTTGTAGGATTTAACAAGCATAGATCCAAATGGTCTCACCAAATATGCTCTATATATAGTGCGGTGATTCCCAATCGTTGATCAACTAGTCACAATTTGAAGGTATTGGTATCCTCGAATAAGATACAATTATTATATAATGAATAACTACAAAATAATAACTGATATTTAAATTAAATTTAACGAGCTCTTGCTTATGCATTAGTTTAAAAATTTGTCAAATTCAAAGATAAAAAACAATTTGATTACAAAAGACTTTAGTTTTCACTCTTTCAAATCACAGGGTTTTGAGAGTTCTGCCAAACCTATTGATCGTCCTCAAGTGACCAAAGCCACGAAAGTCATTTATTGAACAATAGATAGGGCTAGTAATATAACATGATGTTAGTGGAAAGTTGGCTTAGGTTATTTTTTCACTTATGAAAAGGTTATTGGAGAATTTAAATATTATTTCAACTCAAAAAGCAAAAAATGTAAGTTGGGTCAAATATCATTTAAACCCTTCTTATAATTTTCATTGTTTTCTCATAATTATGTCATCGACATGTATTCCACACGTGTACGATAAATAGATATATTATAAAAGGAAGTGGTGAACTCGATAATATACAAGTGATATTTAAAGATTTTTGTATAATTTATGGAATGTCAAAATTGTCACCGCCAGTAGATAGGTCCTAAGACAAATTTGTGTAATATATAGACCGATATTAATTTTGAATAAATTCAAATAAACGACTGAATGACCAGAACGATTGGGAAGCGCCGCCATAGTGGAATATAGGTCACAAATCCTATGGATAATGACCAAACAGCCCTTAATACCACTCCTTGATATTGTTATTACATGATCACAGATAATAGTCCAACTCTTCATTTCACTTACACCATCGCGATTCATACTTCTTCGTAATGAATCTTATTTATCGACGAGCTAGTGTCAATATGGCAACAATCCTGAATCTATACATACTACATTAATTAAAGAGATGACTTAATCAAATCTAAGAAGAAAAGCAGAAACCGTAAAGAATAAATAACATAGTCAAAACTTGGTTTAACTGAATAGTTATTTTTTTAACCATATCAACTCAGTTTCAGAGCATATGGACTCCTAATGGAGATTATCTCAACAGAAGTATTGCTTGTTACTCAACCTCTTTATTTCGAAAGGAGTAGGGATAGAAATAAAGGACTAATGGTTAGTTAATCGCTCTCGCTATGCCCTTTTTTAATAGGATCGGTGGGAGGGAATTTTAGACATCACAAACATCCATGTCTTTGATTAAATTTAAAAATTAAATTATGATACCGCACGTACCAGGAATCGAACCCGTGAGCTCCATCACCAAAGCCAACGATGTTCACCACTCTACCGCAGTGATAATAAATTAGTATGAAATAAGCAGAAATCTGCAGGTATATTTGTAAAAGTTTTGTTGCTTAACAATTGAACTCTACCGGCAATTTCATATAATAATTGATGAAAATGGATAAGGATAGTTTTTTTTTTTTTGAGCCATTGCAACTTTTTGTCAGCCACTTATTTCATATCCAACTAAGTTCAATCGCAGTTTAAAAATCTATGACGGGGGAAATAATAAATGAGGCTCATTTTCATGCAGCAAAAAGCTTACCTATGATATTTTTCTTAGTATTAATATTGTGGACAATTTAGCACTCAAAAAATCTAGTAGAATCGTATACACAAATCAGAATGATCCAATACATCCATGTACGTACAAATCTGCCAAAGTTTTGGACTATATCTGAAATTTGAATGTATAATTCAATTTTATGGTTTGATTTTATTATTTTCTTACTTTAGTTCTACTATATATTTTATGGTCCCCATCAAAGCATGTCCACATTGTTTCCACATTTTAGCACCTGTTTTTCACATTGGTAATAATATGATCGGAAAGATAAAGCCATATTGACAGCAGCCTGTTCGATGTGAGTTCCTACGTCAGTCGTACACATTTGTTAAGAAAAAATTACTCTATACTCCGGAGGTAAACAATTGAATCAAAATGCACAGCGCTGTCCATACATATTATTTACAAATAAAAAAGCTTCATCGGGGTTCCTCTTTAGGCGGAGGCCCTC
Source organism: Himalopsyche anomala (assembly GCA_031772345.1). Taxonomy (NCBI): domain Eukaryota; kingdom Metazoa; phylum Arthropoda; class Insecta; order Trichoptera; family Rhyacophilidae; genus Himalopsyche; species Himalopsyche anomala. The sequence continues at coordinate 16,741,117 of CM062836.1, read as the reverse complement.
CCCCTCCGCCGCCATCCGAAGACACCCTCTCCTCTCGGTCTCGGCACAGACGGTGAGCCTTGCACTTGTCGTGGTGGTTGACGATCTCGAGCCTGAAGTTCCCGTTGCCCTCCACGAACGACGTCCGGATATCGGGCAGCTCGTGAGACCACCGACGGCAATACGTGCAAAACATTATGTTGAGCCTGTTGTCGTACTGCAGCCAAGCGAACTGTTCTAGCCAATTAGGGCGGAATCTCCCGCCTTTCCTGGCGGCGGGAGAAGCTCTGGGCGGGGTCTGTATGACGGATTCTAATCTGGGCGGATCGACGGTCCGTCTTCCGGGCATTTCTGTGCAGTAGTTGATGGGCCCCGGCGAATTGGGGGGCGGCGGCTCGGGTAATTTCCCTTGCGTGAGGTAGCGCTGGAGGGTGCTGTGCGAGTCGGTCAGGAACGGCTGGGAGGGAGCGGATTGCCACGGGGACCCTGAGTCCTCCTTGGTTTGGGCCGGCGCCGAGCCGCAAGTATTAAGTCTCGCCCAATCAATCGTCTGTCAACAGAGAAGGAAAGGATTTGTTTTTATACCAATCATTGTGTCTTTCATCTTTAGATTAGACATATCTTTTTTTATGTTGACAGTGGATGAGTTTTTTCTCGTGAGAAAAAAATCATGCTGATATGATATGCATTCTTTTTTTTTTTTTTGATTTTATTTGAATTTAGATTGACAAGGCAGATCCCTTCCTTCCCGTGACGACTTGTAGCAAATTGTTACAGACATTTTGTAAACATGTTTTCAATATACAGTATTGTTTTTTTTTTGTATTTTACAATGTTACAAAGAAGAAAAAGATCATTCCCTGCAGAAATAATAGTAAAGCATAAAATAAAGGTCGTGTTAAAATAAAAATGACCTCACAAACCATTCCAGAAATCAAAAGGGTTTATGGTGTGGACAAAAAATCAGATTAACTAGATTGCACTATAATCATTGAGACATACTTACATCAACAACAATAAAACATAATGCGTTGTTAATATTTGGACATTTTATCTATACTCATGTTTTAAGATGTAAAAAAATCATTTTGGCCGTCATAAGCTGACATCCATAGCGACTCGAGACTTCTATCACACTCTTTGCACTCCTTTAACGATTCAGGTAATGAACTTCTTTTCGGACTATGAAGTGTTTACATTTTACCTTAAAATCCACCGCAACTTAAATCAGAGTCGCTACTAAGCTCTTGACGGTAATTCTCAAAATTTAAGCCCTTTATTAAATGAGAATAAGATATATTTCATATTGGTTGCAGAATAGCAATACTATTTCATGCAGTTAATGTTCACGTGTATTGTAAGAATTATAAAAACAACAGGTGACTTATGTGAAATGTTAACCTAGACACAAACAGTAATATAAGTTTTACAATGCTAAATAAGATGTATGTGAAAAAAAAAAACATCTTCGTGCCTCCCCTTTCTTTATTTAATATAATAATAAAAACACGCTTTAAAAGGTAAAGAAATGTTTTAAACTGTTTGCCCCTCCCTTTGCAATAAATCGCTGATCTAGCAGATATGCTGGATTAGGCACACAGCAAAATCAAAAATTATTCCTGGGATCGTATTTATTTTAGTCATATTTACAGCCAGCGAATAATTAAAATAATTTATTTATCATATAAGCAAGATAGACAAGATAAAGAGTAGTCTGGAATTTAAGAAAAAATTTACAGCTGTTGTTTTTGTAACTTTTGAACAAATTTATTACTTTTAGATATGCTAATATTTGGATTAACTGTGATTTTTCTCCTCATCCGAATTGGTGAAGTAAGGAGTAACTTGTGAGTAACTTGTACGATTACCAGGGTTAAAAATGGTAAACTTAACAAACCAAAATGCTCGATACTAATATATATATATAGTTTTTTTTTTAAATTATTTTGTCCAGTATTTACATTCCGATTTTTACAAGACAGCAAGCACTGATCCAGTCAAAATACGGTTTATCTTCATGTCATAATTTATCGGCAACTAATAGTGAGTTTGGGGTACACAGGCTGAGCTAACTTTTCACATACACAAACTATTTTGTTTTGCATAAATAGAAATATTAAAATTCTGCACTTATTGGGACAATAACAAAAAAAATTGTGTTTGTAGTTCAAAATTTGAAGAAACAGAAAAGAACATTGTGTAACTCGGTGGATTAAAACAATTATAATGATGAAGAGATCGGATACACAAACGCAAATAAATGAACGCGTGCTTCTCGCAAGACTTGTCAGATTGCATCTTACTTAGCAATATACAATGGTCTATACCCAGATTTAAGCTGCGCCTCCAAATGCTACAAACAGAAAAAGAGTGATCACGCCGACTATGTGAAACACCAGTCTCGTGGTTAAGCGGTAAGTCATTAGGCTACGTCACAGTGCTCACGAGTTCAAATACCACAGTTTCATAAATAAATTTTTAGGCATGGATGGTGACGCCTAAGATCTCTAAAATTCTTCAACGTACTAGAATCTCTTTGAATTTTTTCAACTATTTTCTATCTTATCAGCAAATATTTTAGGAGTGGAAATTTTTATATTCATAAATTGATTGATTGATCAGTTATATTATATTATAGGGCAACGATATAAGACACTGTTTTCTATTATATGAAGAACAATAGAAATTTATACATTTACCCATAAGGGGAACAAGAGAATCAACTCGATTCTGTTGCTTTACCGTGATTGAAAAATTCTCTGTCGTCAAAATGCTAACAGAAAATGCAATGCATCAAAGATGTTCACAGATACGCTATCACTTTTACTATACTTTACAAATATCTAAATATAACTTCCATTGGCCGCCTAAATTAATTTACGCTTTCATAAACCGCTACACTGTTTCGATTCTTGAACTGAAAAGTTAAAATGGTGAAATACTCATAAACATCATCAACAAATTCATTGGAAAGAAAGCAATAAGCAGGTACTGTACAAAACTAGATGTTTCAATTTTTGACTGACCCTTAAAAAATAGTGACAAGGAAAATGTCAATGTGAGACTTTTTTGATATAATATTAGACAGTGGAACTCCAGACTATTGGTCTCACATTCATCATTTGTTTGAGGAACGGACCCTTAACCTTTCGAGCCTGTTTGATGCCAAAAATATACTGTTTTGATGTCCATTCATAATAGTATAAATTTGCTGATTTCACTTGATTTATTACAATGATAACATTGAAATTTTGGTCAGAAAAAACTTTTTATCACACAAAGAATTTTTATGTGGCAGTATCCAAGATTTATTTAAATGATTATTTTTTTTTTCGATGCTACGGTCAGAGCTTTCTAGTGTTTCAATATAGCACCAATAAAATGCCGGTCTCAGTAATGTTACCAGAGGCTAAAAAAGGAAATCTGGTAACAGGTGGCTAAGTCCTGATTTAAAAAAAAAGTCCAGTCTGGTCGAAATGAATTTAAATAGTTATTATTCGACTCAGTAGCTACGAAGGAAAACTACTTAGCATTCAGTAAAAGTGTTAAACGGAGAAAGAGTAGATTAACACTCATAGTAACTGCGGACATTTTTATAGGACAATTTTTTGGCTAGCAAAAAACTGAACAACGCATAATGTCTGTTGGACACAGGTGTATGGCCGTGGTGGTGGAGGGAGTTGCATAATTTTAATTATCATTATGATTTTGAGCGAATTATATTTTATTGTGCGGTGTGACAAAAATTCGGCTAAGCTTTTAAAATCCGGTCAAGACCGGATTTATCCAATCAGATGGTAGCCCTGGGTTCAAGAATAATAACTTTAAATAAAAAAAATTACAACCACTGGTTTTAAAAATATTTTTTGAAGTTACCAGAAATGTTAACAAATCATTTTTTATTTATTTGTTAATCTACAGTTCATTCCACTATTTATTAGCATTATGAATGTGCAGCTATTCAAAATCTAGTGCCTGAGGGTTAGAAACAGATAAATCCACTGTATCTGGAAATCAACCTCAAAATTTCATCCTTTGTCCCTGAGTAGCAATTAAACGATTTTTGAACAATAACTACAGTATGAACCAAAACACACCAAGATAGACAGATAAATATTAGAATTGTATGGTTCTGAAAATTTAATTCCAATAAACATATGCGAATCAAATAATTTCATATTGGTATGTATGCATAGCGAATACAAACTTACGTAAAAAAAAAATGGAAACACCAACTTCTTTTTGCTCCAAAATATTATTCAAATAATCTTTCTATAACTTATTCCGTCTTCATAAAAATGTGTGATGTGACAATATTTAAATAGCCTAAATAATAAAACAAAAATAGTACTCTCATAATCACAGCGATAAACACTATTATCGGCAGAAAAAATGACAAATTACTTTCTTGCCAAGCGCATATAAGTATAAGAGACTCACCATGTGCATTTCGGCAGTGTTGAGGTGATAGGGCGGCACGTCCATGGCCTCCTGCTTGATGCCAGTGGCCGTGATGTGCGAAGGGGGGAGGGAGGGTAGCGGGGTGAGGGAGGAGGGCGTGGCGGGTGCGGAGTGGGCGGGCGGGGGAGGGCTGAGTCCGACGTCGCTGTCGCCGCCCCGCCCGCAGCCTCGCATCTGCTGCTGCTGATGCTTCACGGCAGCCACTAACGCCGGACTACCCTTATACGCCAGGGATGATAACTGCGAACAAAGAGACAGACACCGTCAGATCATATTGATGATGACTTTTCTTTTAGTAGCCTGCATGCTTTTTTAGGTTGGTACAACATAAATTTTATAACAGTGTCGATAGTCAATGACATTATAGAAGAAAGTCAAAAATTTTGATCTATTCTTAAAATAAAATTCTAATACATATACCCAAGTGGGTACGACTCTTTGATCGTGAAAAAATAAATATATTATGCTCGGTGCATAGGTGTATTGGAGGGTTCGAGACCTGGCAATAATATTGTCCAGAAACTTTTTCTTTGAGAATGTGTCACCCTTTTCTTTCTTTATCTACTTTCATATACCCCATTATACGCAATATACATTTACCTTGGTACGCAAAACAGTTTAAATATTGACATTCATCAATATTGAGAAAAATGGAGAAGGGTCGAAACACAACTCCGTAATCGACCTACATTGCAAGTATTGGAAGGTGCCAGCTATTTTTTTTAAACTGTAAAGTAAGTTGGCTAATAAACAGGTTTTAATATTTCAAACATGTTTTCACTTAAACCTACTTTCCCAAAATAAACTGTGAATATAAAAATACACATAAATTTATGTGCGAGGTGAAATATGAGCACCATTTGGCAGAATTGATGAAACAATATTTAAATAGGAACTAATTGAGATAGAAGATTGAAGGAAAAAAAAAAGCAATTAATCCTTCGGACATTTTAGAATATTACTAAAAATTTATATAACAAGAAAAAGGACACACCCACATGCTGTCATGGTAGTAGTGGGCAACCTGCGGCATGATGACGGTTATGTGCTATAAATACTTCTGCGTTAGTTTTGGACAAAAAACCTAATATTCCTTCCATACCCATCAACATATTGTCGTCTTGGGTAAACAAGGTTCCATTTGAAAAAAACAAAAACAGCAAGAGAAGCAATTTAAGATTTCAAAAGTTGTAACTTTTTGTAGAAACGATATTTTAGATAAAAAATAAATTATTTAGAAGTATAAATATAATCAGAATTTAATGTATATCTCACATATTAATTTTATTTCAATGCTGAAATTAAATTAGCTTATTTAGAATAGACGAAACTGCAGATAAAACCTTGGTGAAATAATTCGTGTTGGCATCGGCCATTTTTTAATTTTTTTAAACAATCTGTATGATGATTTAACTAACTCAACAATATTAGGTCTCCCTCTCTCTTACATATGTTACGACATTTGTTTCATGCACCTGGGATACTCGTCAGAAGCACACTTATGCATCTACGTACGCGAATGAAAGAGTAAACCGTTTCTAATACTGTGATTTTCTACACGCAGATTTTTATTTTTTTAAATATTGATGGATTTAATTTAGAAGATTTATTTAAATGCAGATATAATCGTATATTGAATGCGAATAAAGCTGCTTTAGTCATCTTGTGAAAGAAAAATCTAGATGGAACCATGTTTACCCAAAGCGACGATGTGTCCTTGAACTTTTGACCATAAAACGAGTCCCCCCAATTAAGTATCAATCTTAAAATATCTAATAATAAGGTGGCTCACTAGTATTGCGCATGTTTGAGAGGCAGGGCAAAAAGATAAATCAGAGGAAGTGCCCTAAGAATGATTACGGCTGTAGTGGATACTGGAAGAGATTGCTGTGTTGTCCCCATATAGTCAATTTACGGAAAGAACATTTTTGCAAAAAATAGTCACCCTCTGTTGTCTAAGAACTTTACCCAAGCGATAATATCAGTACTGGCAACGTTAAAAACAAATCTAGAATAGAAATCTTTGAGTCTTTCCTCCTCAATCGGCATAAAAAAATTCTCAGTTTATCTCATACGATTTTATATTTATTGCATTGGGAGTAATTATCAATTACAATTCCAAATATTTCAGTCATTATTCCCTAAGTCCGTTACTGCTTCTTACACTCTTCTAACAGGGTGTATTCTGCATTCCGACAATTATTTGAGTTAAAAAAAATTTACCATGGTTGTCCAGAGGGGAAATTCCTCAAGACTCGGTTTTGCATACACTGTAGTGAGCATAATCTTAAATAACATAAGATAAAAAGGAGTTTATTAATTAGTTTCTATTAATCAAGTTTCATTCGCTTTTCATGACTCTTTGAATGCCTTGCATTATTAGCAATAGACGCATCCAAGACGGAAAAAATGTTGCCGGTAACTGGTTTCAACTTTCGCCAATTGACTGACAAATTATCATTTTGAAAATGTGTTTTTGATAACCGGTGTACACCACAATTAATTCAGCACACAAAATCCTAACATGGCAAGTCGTAAATCAACCTCTTGACATGTTTATTGCTCGGCTTCCAGAGGGCTTCTCAGCAATGTGAAGAAATATATATACACACATGATTCGAAAAGAGATGGAAACGTAACGACGTTTTAATTGGAACAATTTAAATTGCCTTTTGGACTGCTTTTATAAAATTCTCTTAGTATTTTGAATTTATTTTAAGTTCATCTACAATTTTGACAAAATAACCTTTGAATAGAAATGGATGGAGTTCAGCTCTTCTTTGCTGTAGACATTAAATGTATGAAATTCAAGCCAGACAGTGTGTATTCAAAGCTGACAAAATCAGGGTTTCACTGTATGTATTGTATAAGACCAGGGATGTGAAGTTTTGAATGGTATCGAAATCGGACCATCTGTAAATGCCAGCCACAGTACTGTATAAAACATACTGAAAATTAATCAATTCAGGCTCGGCGATTAATTGTTTACCTTGACATAAAGAAGGCATATATTATAATAAGTATTTATACAACAATAAGGAAAAGAAAATTAACTGTTCTTTAATGTTAATTATAATTCAAATCATATTTGGACATCTATATTAATGGTTTTAAAGGTTAAATTTTTTATGAATGCCTAACAGATAAATATAGAGGATATTTGACAAAAAAAAAAATACATTAAGGGAGAATAAACATTGTGCATTATGCAGTGGTTCTTAACTAGGACGGTACCGCTCTCTTGGGGGGGCATTTAGAAGTCTGGGGAGCATTTTCAATTTTTCAGAATCTGGGGGGCGCTGTAGGATTGCGAGGGGGCGATGCGAGTTTCGGAGATATTTTGGGGAAAAAGTATAGGAAATCGAGGATTTTGGGCGTAGATAATTTTGGATAATTTATTTCTGCTAAAGGGGGCGGGGCGATTCTTTCAATATGGTTAAGAAACACTGTTCTAGATGAAATCCTAGAAGTTGTATGTACTTTCAAATAAATGTTTTTAATCAGGAGCATTTGACCAATACTTTGTAGCTATCCTCTGAACAACGGAATGTCATTGAAAGTTTTAACGAGTTCTGATCTAGATTATCTGCATTCGAAGTTTTGTAAATTTACAATATACTTTACCAAGTCGATATAGCTGGACAATGGGTCAGACTAACTAAGTAATTCTTTCATTTCACGGTCCATCTACGACATTCTTTAAGGATGTGATGGCCACCTGACTTAACCGTTTGAAAACCGCCCAAGTAAATTATAAATATGTCCCAGATACTGCGTGTTCTTGAGGGAAATAATTTTGCCTAATATACACTCGGATTCGATATTTTAAAAACCTATATTGACTAGTTTAGATGGCACTACACATGCTTATATTTCATTGTAATACCAATTTTTTTAAATTTCTTAGAGACACATGTCCACTTGGGATCCAAGTGGTTAATAGATAACCAGCTAAGATGTGGACAAAGCCACAATGTTTGAAATAAGCAGACAAGTTCTACCTTCAGTTATAAAACGCGTTCCATCTCGCCTACCATATTATGATGTATTAAACAATTAGTTGCAGGCAGTCGAAAAGAAATAAGATTTAATATTTAAATACAACAAAATCATTGTACGATGATTTACGTCGACTAACACACCCACAGCATTACATCCCACACATACAGACAGGTTAACGACCTTTATTAATAAATTATTCTATAGCTAACAGCTGATGTGGTCACGCAAATGTTTTAATTAAATTTTAATCATAAATTCCTTATCAGCTATTCTAAATTAAATTATTAATTAAAAGGAAATTCTCAGCAACCGGCAGAACTTTAAAAAAATACTCAATAAAAAGATGCACACGAAAAACATGTGTGGAAAATTGCAGACCTTTTTACTACATCCTAAGTCCATATCTTATGGTTTGAAATTCATAATGTTCTATACACCAAAGTTGTTGTCAAAGTGACAGATGACACGGCGAATATTATTGTTTTAACAATGTCTAGCTGCCCTGTGTTGGACCATTCATTGCAGCACTGCGTACAAGAAGCACCTTTAATTCATTACTTATAGTTTTACAAATTATTTCTTAACAGATAAGATATTGCCATATATAATATGTAACAGCAAGGCTGTGGAACATCAGTGTTGGTAAATTTGAAAACAAATTAATATTCCACACCACATAAATTATAAGCCTCAATAGTTCAGAGTGAAAGTGCTAATGATGTATGACTGTAGAATTTATAATTAATCCGTTTGATTTAATTACATGATCAATTCTGTGTGATGTTATTATTGCCGTCACATCAGAAATTGAATGCAGAACAATAACCAGCATTTTGGTTGCATGACATCATAAAAATGATTTTAGTAAGTTGTAAAATGTATCAACCAGATGGACTGTTGACAGATATTTTTTTGTTAACCTTTTGTTACCGCGTGATACGTATAGATGTCATGGAAATTTCAAACCCTATATAAGAGCTATCCATTGTGTTAAAATTGTATAACTTGGTTGAAAATATTACTAAATGTATATTTTACCAAATTCAATAGATGGCATTAGTCAAAAAAGATTCAATATAGGCTAAAATAATTTATTTCTGGAACACACCGTGAACATACGTCACCAATGCAAGATGGCAGCCGTTGATCATGGCGTTTCTCGTAAGAACTGTGCGCCACGTATTTACAAAATATGCATATATTATATTATTATTTTGTTATTCAAAATCTAACCTAAAAAATTAGGATAATTTATCAGTAGAAGATCGATACGTCACTTGCTTGATAAGAACACGTGATCAGGATGAGTTTCTTTGAAATGTATGTGCGGTATTTTGCAATATGGCGACGTCACACCGCAATTGTATGAAGAATGATTATTGTTGAATTAAACCGAAAATACAAGAAATATATTGTATTTTATTATTGAAAAAGTTACTTTGGGTGGGAATTAACATATTTGATTAGTTAAAAAAATATTACAACCTATATTTATGGTCTAAAACGCGATAACAAAATCCGCAAAAAAGCAGCCGCATAGAGGGCATGTTCGCTAAATTTGGTGACGCGGGCAAAGGGTTAAGGGCTAAACAGTATTTTTTTTAAGTTAAGCATTTTTATTTATGTAGTACTCCTACCGGAATAAAAAGAAAACATCACCATTATTCCCAATATTTAAAAAAAGGTAACATCTTTAACTAGACTTCAACTGTTTCAAATACGGCTCTACTGAAAGGCACAATTGTCCATTTTCTTATGACAACATTTCATCTATTCGGTTCAAAGTTGTAAAACCTAGTAAGTGATTACAAATATTAAAGGTTTAATTTATTTAATTTTGCAATTTTTTTAAATCCATATCCGCTCCCAATATGAATCATATGGCCTCCTAATGATGGTATCTCAACAGAGATTTTTCTATAAGAACTGTTAGTTACTCAGTTCAATCAGAATCAAAAGTACCTTACATTTAAATTTGAATCATTCAAATTATGAACATTCATGCATTTTTTGTTGCCCGGGTTTCGCCATTCAGCATCTTCAGTGCATGGATGGACTTGAACGCCTGAAGATTTCAACACTTGTGTGAATTGTACATAATTCGAACAATTCAAATTTAATATTGAAATTCCACCAAGCACCTTCTGTCAAAATATCAAATACCCTTACATTTATTTATTGGTCTTACAAATATCTTATTAAATTTACTTTGGTATAATAGTACCCCTACCTCTTGATGCTTTCTACGGGTTATCATAAATAATTTACTGGTTCTCTATACAGTAGAAATTCTATAAATTATAAATTACAAATTATAGCACATCTGACATTGTCAGATGTGTTATAGATTTAAGCGACAAATAAAGAAACTTCTTTATACTGGGTATACTCTTTATTAAACACGCGTCTTTACGCATATTAAAATAATTATTATGTTCTGCACGAACGGGTAACGTATCTACAGCTTTTAGAAGTCTATAGTAAGAGTATTAACCATAAGCGAGGTGTATAAAAATAGAGGTCTGAATGGTATCGGAGAGCAAGATAATTATCCTGTGGAGTCATACCATTAGTAACAGAACACATAAACAATTTAGGTCAGCATGCAAATTTTGTGTAATTACTAAGTACAAGGAATAATAATAGCTGTGTCAAATGGGGGGTTTTACCTCAAGAGAATTTGGCATAAGTTCAATAGCTTTGGCCGTTTGGAATATATTTATTGACTCTCGCGACTGGCGCACCTCCAATATTGATTTTTAAATCACCATTTAAACTAAAGCTAGTTAATGAATGTTTCCTTTACATTGACAGCTCGAGAAACATCAAAGTACCGGTGCATAACAAAATTTATCCCCATTTTCATTTGCCAGTTTTAGATATTCAATTATTTGCAACGGGCCCGGCCAAGGCTAGAATGGAGTGGATTCTCGACCTGTTCGATTTATCCACAAGAAAAGTTATAAGACACTTTTCAAATTCAACTGTTATTTGGACACTGCCTGAGAATCGTTTTAGACCCAGAGCAGTTCTGCTCGACGACCCTCCATAGATCTTATGTCGTCTAAAATTGACAATTTAAGAACGAACTTAGCATCACAAAAATGACTCTTTGTTTGAATTTTTTGTGTACTGTATGTATGTATGTGTGTGTGTGTGTGTGTGTATGTATGTATGTGCATGTGTGTGTACATGTACGGATATAGTATGGGGGAAGCATATGGTATGTGATTTGCAAAATAATGCATATGGAGTTCCCGTGAACTTTTATCTCTGTAGTGATCACGCCTTTCCGTCTGGATGGTAACGATGGTAAGGGGATGCAATTTACGATTTTTCAAAAACTTTATCGATGAAGGAAACTAGAAGAATCTTGACGCTAGCGCGTCCTGGTACTTAAAGCTCCATAAATTTGATATCCAAAAAAAAAAAAAAAAGCAACAGATATTTTACTCTCAGGTCAAAAACTTGTTCACAGATATGTAACCTCCGAATGTGCAATCACAATTATCTACGATGACTCATCACAAATAAGTATTATTTCACTGCGATAGCTATAAATCTCAAATTAACCATTTGACGGGGTCTCAAGAATCCCTTCAAGCCCTGTTGAGTGACGAACTGTTTAATCATTCATTTATAAGAGCAATAATTAATCGATTCCGTTCAAATTACTTGATTACTATAAAAATAGATTCAAATTTTAATTGTTATTATTTTATGTTGTATTTGATTTGGTTCGAAAACTACAATAAAAAATAAACTAACTTTTTTTTGAATGCCTTAGTCAGTAGCCAGAGTTTTTTTTTAGAGTTTCCGGTTTGGCGGTCTGAATGATATTTTTAAATAGAAAAATAATCGACAACCAACCACTGGGGTGGGGTCATAACATTGGCAGGAATGTCGCCAAATATGTTTTTCAAAACAATCATCCATTTATCGTTTAATTCATGTGTTTAAAACTGTGCCCGTTAAGTTATTCACTGGAAGTGAAATAACGAAATTCCAGTAGCTGTTTACAACAAAATATCTAATATCAACTTGACCGCTGCCTCCGTAAAAAAATATGTCCCTGGGACTGGAAATCAATTATAGGTAATGGTTAAAAGAATGAATAGATATTTTTTATTAATAGTTACAATGAACTCGCTCATTATTTTGACTATTCCTTGGCAACACTCTAATTCAGTGCATAAACTTATTTTGAAATAACAATATACATCAAATGCAACAACATGCAAATATTTTGTAAGATATGTGAACATATTTTATTTTTGGTATTTTCGCAACCCACATTTTGTTTATTCAACAAATTGCATGTAAATCCAAGCAATAGTTTTTTTTTGCCATTTACCGTAATAATCGTCTTAATCACTCACAATCAAATTCAACCCTTTTTTTCCAAGCAGTCAAATTCATTTTTAACAGTGCCCTTAGCGGTGAAGTATTAACCACATAACAGCCGCCGAGCTGACATTAGTAAATCTGTTACAAAATTGTTAATTTACCATATATTATAATTTGAAGCTGCACCTTTTATAATAATTTAGATGAAGCCATAATTTTTGAATTAATATGATGATTTTATCTGATTGAATATTATTTTTTACATTATATACATCACTGAAGGTCGATATATAAATATCTTTGTATTTAGTTCCATATATGAGATATACTTGATAGTTATTTCAGCAGAACCAGTATTGACAATGGCAAGAAGCTGAAATCGCCACCAACTACATCTACTTATCATATTTGTGAAACTAAGGACTATTTTTAATAATATTACCAAGTTAACGGCACAATCAAATGATAAATAAACATCAGAAACTATACATATAGCTGTTTATACCGATCTACCAAACGTTTGCCGTATAATAGATCTAGTAGAAACCAACTGATAGATGAGTAAAGCAATCATCAACTGGTGGTACGGTGACAAATCATGTAAGCTGCCAAATATACAATCACATCATCGGTCCAATTAGATGCGCTGATCATTAGTATGCCGATTTTATTGTAACTTAACATTGTATATTTCCTGTTAATCTGTGTTAAGATAAGAATGGTTAAAAAAAAAATACAGAGGGAAAGTATTCACCTGTGCTTCGGCGAAGTGCCTCTGCATCTGGGCGGGTGAGTCCATCATAGCGGGGTGAGCTGCAGGCGGGGCCAAGAGATGGGCGTGAGGACTCTCGCAGCTGTTAAGTGGGGCACCCGACGATGAGGAGGAAGCGGCGGAGGACGCGGGCGGAGGCGCCCCTGTCCCGCTTATTTTGCGTCTTCTCTTCTCACCTGTGAACACACTACCCCGGTCGGCCGCTTCCGACCGAGACGAACTGAGGTTTTCCGCCGTCGGTGTGTGGGGCGTCCGCCTCTCTTCCATCTGCAAAGGGAGAAAAATAAATTATTAAATAGACATACAAGAATTGTCATCTGAGCGGGTTAAAAGCAGTATCATTTCAATTCGAAGAAGTATCTTTAACGATACTTAAACTGCTTGTTAGGAAGTTTCTAGTTTAATCTCTTTTTCAATCACTTTTAGGATGTTCCTTGTCAATACTTGGTTTAAAGGCACTATATTCAAAAAATAAATTAATCATTTTTACTAATTCCATTTTTATTCAATAAAACCACGATCAGTTGATAATGCCCGTTATGAGCTAAAAAGGTCCTGATCTTATTAGGTATAAATGGGTATTTTATTTTTTAAATCTATTTGTCGAAGAGGCTAAGAATAGAATGGAACTAGTGAAGAACTAGTAATTAGATAATTGCATTCCCTACACTTTTTAGGATCAGACGAAAGAAAGGGAATGTAAATATTATAGACATTTGTACTTTAAATAAGAGGTATGAATCGATTGAAAAATCAATGTATGAAAATGTTCAATCATGGAATCCTGTGAACGAACCAACCAAATATGACAAACGCCCAAGAGCGTTGAACACTCACCTACGAAACCAGAAATATTAAAAAGAATTTAGTCACATTGAAAAAGGAGATTTTTGGGTATTCCATAACCTCTAAGAACAGCATCTAGTAGCAATAATTATCACCATCGAGATCTCTTTGACCTTTATTTTATCAAACTTTAAATACTTTCAAATGTATTTTTAATTATGCTTGCTACACAGAAATTTCTTCAGAGTCCATTCGGCCCTACAGTCTTTGATATACGCTTGGTGTTCATTTCAATAAGCGAATGAACTGTAACTAATAGTAAAATTTCTCTTATCAAAGCGCCGCATTGAATGATCATACACATCTCACACAAGATTACGGCTTACATATTATTATTGCATTGACATTGAAGTCTTTCTCAAATAACCGTGACATTGTAATAAAAAAAAAAAAATGTGATAATAGAATGCACCGGTGGACTGCATTTCACATCTCAGAACGATTGATAAGTGTTTGTAATGCGGTAATAGATTTTTTATTTATTAAATTATATAAGCTCTACAAGTCAGTGTTCAAATGTCTAGATCTTCTCGCAAATGAGAATACGCCAACAGGTCCGAATGTTATTTTACAGAGCGTTGTAATAGATGCTGGATTTTATTTTTGGCTGTTGTACTTCTGTACCTTCATGGACAGCACAGGTTTCCTCGCATTAAATGACTTGACCTTCCCATCTAATTTTTCATGCCCTCAATGTATTATCACTCAAATCAAACTGCCAAAGGGCTAAGCGTTTTTACAGTTGTGTTGGCTTCAGTTTACTTTAATCTGTCCGCACAAGAGTAGCCTGTTAAAATATTTTCCGATTACTTTTTAATTAAAACATAACTAACCCAATTGGTGCAAGACTTAAGATTGATTCGGCAACAGCTTTGTGAAATTCATTTATTATATAAAACTTAAATTCAAACGCTAAAGTGGCATATTTATGTTTCGTCTCTTTGAGAAGCATCTTCAGGCTGTTAAAACTACAGCATATTTTAATATTTAATAGCCAATAAATCAGTTTCGGTATGAAATATCAAATTCACATCAATGAGCCGATATTGTGTATTACGGTTCTTCTAATCATATACCGAACACTGGCAGGTTAACACCTAATAAGTGGTCGATTGGAAAGTGAAACGTGCGGGCTAGAGTGATAAAACGATCTCTGAGAATCTTTTTGAAGATAGTGCAGAAAATACAACATACCTTTGAATTCAATGCATTATTTTCCGTTAGGCCCCTGACT
The DNA here is from genome assembly GCA_031772345.1 of Himalopsyche anomala. NCBI lineage: Eukaryota > Metazoa > Arthropoda > Insecta > Trichoptera > Rhyacophilidae > Himalopsyche > Himalopsyche anomala. Next base: position 16,725,476 of record CM062836.1, on the reverse strand, counting down.
TGTAAACTTTCAGCGGTTTTCAGGAACATTGGCAGCATATTTTGGCCGACATTTACTTCGCCCTGGAAAAAAAGAAAGATTACATTAAATAAAGTGCATAATAAATTCTTGCCATGTACATCATGAATCGACATGACTAATAAGTAACAAAAATCATCTCCTCAATACTTAGTGCGAATGTAAAAGATAATTAAAATTTCTAAAAAATTCTAAACGGGAAAAGTTGTAACACAAGTTTTTTTATATAAAAATGTTTCTTTTTTTTATTGTTTTATCTTCAAAACCGTCAAATCCTTAGACAAAAATTCATGTTTAATTAATGTGAAATCAACAAGACAAGAGAGTTTTAGCAAAGCAGTTCCAATAATATAAAATTTTTGGATTCATGAACTATAGAGATAACTGTCGATTTTTAATTCTAGCCGGTGTAAGCAATCAAGGAATGAATGATTAAGTGATGCATGAGAAAGTGACCAGGTGTAAAACAGTGATATTACAGAGAATCGTTTGAGCATTAGAATTCAATCTACCCTAAGCCCTTCATAACTCCGGCATTAACAAATGGTCTGGCAACGACTCTGATTTTAAAAAGATGCAAAATTAAATGCACAACTTTTGGTATTTTAATTTCTTATGGTATTTTTAACTGTAAAAGAAGTCGCCTGTTTTTGTATGAATCAGACTTCAAAATCTTTGCTATGTTGCAAATTTTTTCTATACATACTAGTTTATGTTTAAAAGAAGTCAAATAATCTATCACATCTCTTACATGACAAGTTATATTTAATCATTATTTCGACGATTTATATATAAATCATTAGTAACCAGGAGAACAAAAATATTATGTGCGTCCGTTACCTGAAGTTTAAAAGCTCTGCACTATAATCAATGTAGGCAAAATGTTAACAGTTAAGCAATAGAAAATCCTTACGGGTCAAATATAGAACGACAATATTGAAGCAAAGATTCAAACAAAGTGTGCGAAAAGAAGACTCCCATATTGTGACTATCATTCAAAAAGGTCACAGGGCAAATCAGCTTGCCCTGTGGCAAAGTAACTCGAGTTTTTACGGCGACCCTAAACCAAGATAAAACCGCAGTTGTGTACGCCCGCCGACGCGTTATCACCTCTCCAAAATAATGATCATATCCAGTATCAAAATTTTAACAAACAAACCGCCGGAATTAACAAGCGAGAAAAAATTCAACTAATCGTGGAAACAATTTTTTTTTATATAAGAAATAATTAAAATTATACATTCAGTTCGAATGGTATTCACCATAAAGGAAGAAATGCTCGCTTTTGATTGTAATTCTGATTTCAACGTCAGCTTTACCTCTCTAAGTTGATTTCTATTTTTAAAAAATTAGCCCATAAAAGCGATGACGAGACCTTCTGCCGAAGCATTATTCCGCAGATAATAAAAAAAAATTGAAACCATGAATGTTGATTGGCTATAACAATTATTTAAATAAATAATAAAAATTTTGGAATCTCCTTTATCTTTTACCATTTGCATAATTCTTATAAGAATCATCATTATCATCATCTGGATGCTTGTGCTTGACATATCTATCAGTGAATTCTGGCAGGCACATTATTTTAATTATAATATTCATTTCGAATGAAGAAAAAAAAATGTAAATACTTAATAAGGAAATAAGGTAAACATTAAGAAAAAAATCTGCAGCTATATAATTCTGAGCATAAGACTTATTTCTATTGAATTCTCTTGCCGTAATTGATGTCTATAGAAGCTAATAAACCTTAGAATATGGAAATAGCTTGAGTTAATAGCAGCACTCTTAGAAAATGGTTGGTAATTGTTTCTGTGATGTTTCGACATGATAAAACATAGTTGATAAAGATTGTCTTACCTTATACATAAAGTCTAGTAGTGATTTCATCTCCGAGTAACGCACATCTTTGAGAAATATAATCGGGTGAGGGTGATTGTTTTGTAGGAATATCGTCTCAAAATAGGGAGAACATGCCGACAATATTGTCTGATGAGCCTGGAAGAATAAAAAAAAATACACATGAGTATAACATGTAATGTACAACACTTATAAACAAAAAAAGATGGATCTACACTCGATCCACACTCAAGCCACAGGTGATCTGATTAAATATACTGCGAAAGGTTTATCAAACTGACACGGTCAAATTTTATATGAATGTATGCGATGGGGTAACGTTAACTTTAAAAAAAAAGATCTTATCTATCAGTGTGACCTTATGTTTATCAATTTCACATCTGACATTTCCGTCCAGAATGGCTTAATTAATTTTTTTCTTCGGAGACTGTCGTTAAATATGTTAATATCGCAGCATGGAGTGAAAATATGGTAAATTTTACACTTTTTTTACAACCACGTCCGCACCCAAATGGACTCATAATGGAGCATTCCAACAAAAAAGTATTACATAATTAGTAGTTGTAGCCATCTTATTGTATACATTACGGATAAAAAAAATTACAAATAGAGTGTGAAAATCCACGCAAGAAAGCGTCCATAAAATTTGTATACATTTGTCATTATAATTCTTGAATTTTGCCATTCAGAATCTTCAATTACATCAACGTAAATTCAAATTGAGTTTGTCAGCCTCTTCAGAGTCAGTTGAGTTAACCGTTGAACTTATCACTGAAGACGAAGGCGAAACCAGTGTTTTTATTAATACGGAAGCAGGAAAAACTTTTCATGGTCAAAATATGATCTTTAATAAATATAATTTACACATTATTAACGGAAGAGGATTAAACACGTTTCTTGCCTTTTATTACTTGTGCGGGAGACAACGTCAAAAACATAGGTCTTTACAAATCAGCAATGGGAAGAAGGAAACATAAAAAGTCGGTTGTTGATTGTCCCATCACCACCCATTACGTGTACGCAGCCAATGTTTCACAGGTGCCTTCCATAACGCAATAATGATCAATGAAAGAAACGAATTTACTCCTCATATTATTGTACCAATACAGAGCTGCATATGACCTATATTTTAACAATACAAAAAGATAGAGTGGGAAAAAATGTGACTTGTTCAGTCATTTAGTTGCGTTGAATCTCAAGAGGAAAAAAGAATATCCCGCTTCCAATATGATTTTGTGATGAATTAAAAACTATTTTTATTCAAAACAATATATATTATAAAATTGCATTTTTGCAATTTTATTTATTTCTAATTTATGACAAAAGATTTAATAGAGTTCAGAAGTTGTAGCCATTTTACATGAAACGTAATTTCAAATGTAGATTTAAAATAAAAAATTCTTCGGTTTTTGGCATGAATCGGTGAAAAATGCTTGAAAATAATGTGTTTAAATATATAAAAAAAAACTTCTAACAGTATTTCTTCAAACACTGTGTAATAATAATTAAACACATGGAGGAATAACTGTTTAAATATTTTGGATCAATATTTTAGGATTGAAGTAACAATTTACAGTGGTTAGATAAGTGGTTATAATGAAATCAATTTTACAGCTCAGTAATGAATGCATCATAAAAGCCATGCGAATTCACAGCAATTATAATTGCAATAAAAAAAGCCATTTCTCGGTACAGCAAACTGTATCAATATGTAAATCTGATATTAACTAACTGTTAACATTAACATTTCTTGGCTGCAAGTTGATCGAGCTTCTTTTCAATTGTTGTATTTTTAACAGTTATTTCATTTTGTTATAAACACTTATGATAACATTTTATTTTCAACCATGTCTGCTCATATCGAGGAAAATATCTACAATACTGTGGAAATCGATTAATACAAAATAATACTTGGGTGATTGAATCAATATTTACTCTTAGTAGAACTACATTATAAATAAGGGAAAAATATCAGAGTTTAGTTCGACAAGAATTACAAGTACAGCGAGCCAAGTAGCACAATGGTGGATTTTTCAATTGGACTTTGTGCATTGCATATTTTTGTTTTAGGAAGAAAACACTATTGCAGTGTGTATTTACTATGCTCACTTCACTTTCACGATAATAATTTTTTCGTTAAATTTGGCATATCTTACTTCACTTCTCAGGGGCTCATATGAATTAATTTATAGCTGTTTCGAATTCACGTCATAGTCAGGGCTGTGAAGCCGAAATAACAATTAACTAATTAATATTATTCTTGTAGCACTAAATACTTTCATTTTTTTTTTATCTTATAATATTCTGTTCATGACAAAATACTCTATTATTAGATACATTTGTTTGATACTTTTAGCAGGAAACAAAAACCGCCTAAAAGGATGTTTTTCGTTCATTACAATTTTTAAATAAGATTTTTTTTAAATCTATTAATTAAAACTATTCGTACTGGAATTTAAACACAGCCAGCTTAAGTCCACTCCCAATGTGGAGCATATGGCCTCCTAATGAAGTTATCAACAGAAGTTTTTCAACGAGAACTGTTTGTTACTCAGCCTCTTTTTCGGAGAAAGTAGTATGGATAGAAAGAATAAGCTACACCCCGTTATATTAGTATCGGAATGATGGGGGGAATTTTTATACATTACAAACATCCATGCCTTCAAACAGAAATCGAAAAATCTATTGGAAAAATGCTGTTCGTACTGAGATTTGAACCCGTGAGGTCCGGTATGGAAGCGAACGACATTAACCACTGAGCCATGGGAAGAGACAATAAAAATACTGCAGTATTGGGACGCAATAAATCTATGAAATTCAAAAAAAGTGAAGTAACAAACAGTGCTTGTAAAAACACTTCTTTATAGATGAACTCCACTAGGAATCTATTAAATATAAATAAAGCTAAATTCAGGTTTCCTTTTCTGACAATAAAAAAATAAATATAATTTTTGATATATTTTATTAATTAAAGTGAAACAATTGGTGTTAAAATAATACCAATCCATTTCCATAGACAATGTTATTTCAAAACCATCAGAAATAATTATTAGTACACAATCGAAACAAAAAGTTTTGTAGCACATTTGGAATGCCACATTTTTATCCACCTAGGCAAAAATGCATGCAAGCTGCCTAATCTATTTTAGGTTCCTATTGAGATAGATGAAGAAAAAAAACACAAAAGAGACAGCATGATATCTGTGTGCTCTGTCTGGGTGGCATCATCTTCATACCAACACAAAGGTTAATGACATTGGAATGATTGAAGTTAACAATCTAACATTTCGGCCACCACACTCTTCTTTCTATCTCTGTGTGTTTGTATGTGTTAGTGTGTACAAAAAAAAAATTATACTTTCTTTTACAGTGATATTTTTTTGGATACTTTCAGCACAAAAAGGTATTCTTTTTTTGAATATTACTTAGATGGAATAAAACAAATGCATCTGAATTCAAATATGATTGATTCCACATTCGAATATATCATTGCATGTTATTTAGGTCATCTTCTAATTGCTGACATTACAACATTAATTTGTAGGTTAGATAGTAAACTAAAAAAAACAACTATTTATCTCATTTAATCCAATCTATATTATTTAAACACAGTTTTTCTTACAGCTGAAAAAATCAATTAAAGTTTTGCTTTGACAAATTTGCCAACATTTAACCCTTTCCGGTCCACAAAAAAATAAAAAAATATTCCACCTGGTCCACAATAGATTTACAGTATCACGAGGGAAACTAATACTTGCAATTTTTTTTTTTTTACTAGATTTATAGCAACAGTATAATTTTTTTCTAAATATCAAAATAATAACCTTATTATTTACATTTAAAAACAATTCAAGTATGATATATATGTATCAAGTTGCTTTTTTGCGTTTTTTTTGTAATTTTGAGCATTTTTGCAAGGTTAGAATTATTAGAACAATAGTAAATATCGGTATTAATTTTCAAGTGCACGTGGCAAGTGTTACTGTTGGAAAGAAGAATGTAGAACTTAGCGCCCGAGCTGCGTGAGCCGACCCAGCCCCTAAAACGACCCTTTTGTATCCATTGCAGGCATACGGTTTCACATTACAATGTTCATAAAAACCATTTGATTCTTTGCTCAGAATACCGCTGTAATAGATACGAGTGGAAAAAAAAATATATTCAATACATTTGAACTTATTTTAACTCGATACCAATAAAGAAAAAAATGTCGAATGACATTCGACATAGGACCGGAAAGGGATATATATGTGTTTGAAAATAAATTATTACACATTTCAATATTTACAGTTGCTCAATTTTGACAATACGTATTGCAAACTAAACACTAACAAATACTAATGAGAACTGGTTGTTAGTCAATCGTGCAAAATCTTTATTAAATAAAGTGTGTAAGAAATTTGGGGTGAGATCAAAAAGACTTGACTCTTAACAAATCGCCCTACTTTTAAGTGTGTAGAAATTTGCAAAGCTTCTCGAAAATGATCTGTACAAACTTGTATTTATTTCTACAAGTCATCGAAGTGTTTGTAGTGAACGAAATAAAGCTCAGTACCGTGCAGCTTTGAATCAAGCCAAGAACACGATAAACTTAAATTATGTGTTTATAATGAATCATTTTGGTGAACCACTTTAATAGTTGGTGAACCACTTTAATTTTATTAGTCTTTAACATTACCGTACTAATGTTAAAGACTAATAAAAAAAAATTCAGGGGTGGAGAGTTCGCAGCCTTAAGGCCACGTTTGCCATAAGAGGGCATTCAGGGTGACCTTTTCAATGATTTCGTATAACGAAGCAATCCTTTTATTTATATTAATTGGTGTTTTTTTTTTCACATTTAAAATACCAAAGAGAAACTTTTGTTTGACCCCTCTGTCTGGTAACTCCAATGCAATATTTTATTCAACAAAATACATTCAAAATTGTAGTGCTGTCTGTTGAGTGTTGTAATATAACCTACGTTTGCACAGAACCTAAGGCTGTATTTACAAAGTTGACACTTGCTAGTGCCACCGGTCCACGGATAAAATTTATCAGCGATCTACAAAAATTAAGATTCAGAAAAGAACCAGTCCATAATAAGTACAAATAATAAACTAACATTAATTTTAAAATTAATGATCTGTCAGGCAGCGTTATCAACACGGCCATTTCTCTTTCAGATCAACCTACAATTCGACCAGCAGATATCAATCTGATAGTATGCATATCAAACGCTGTAATATAATACAGTAGATTGAATTTTTTGTACAGTTTCAGACAGTAGGGTTATCGACCCAAATCAAGACGGAAAAATTACACATTTTAATACAGTTACAAAGACTTAAAGTGTCACTAATCAATAATAATATGTATGGCAATATAGTCGTAAATGAAATAACATTATAATTCAAGTGTTGGGTTTCTAGAAACGTTTCGAATTGATATTCATTAAGGTGATCATATATTAAAGTTAAGTCCTTGATGGAGAATTAGCATTAGGCTACAATAAAACAAGATTACGAATTGCCTTCTATAATAGATTGATTCACTTTTATTCGAAATCATTTCTCCTCTGAAATAAGTCAACCACACATTTTTAAAGCACAATCAAATCTTTTTTTTTTCACTACTTTGAAATAACATGGTTCACTTTTTTTTTTTTCGAGAATTATTTGTTCCAACACGATTCAGTTTCCCAATAACAAGAAATTCAACAACACAAAACGGTAATAGCAAACAAAAGACTTCATTAGATCCTAACAGATTAGGGATCAGAAATTTCTAGTGATGAAAGCAATGTATTTCCAGTCTCTCATAAAAGTCCCTGCATATAATCATGAAGCAATGAATAGTATTATTTTGTCTTTAATAAAATATAAAATATATAATATGAATAATATATTGTGTAATTTACTGTCTTAATATTTTTTGTTTGGTCAATTTTCTTTACCACAATCTTGTTCATTTTTCAAATAACATACTTTTTTTTACACGGTTTTTGTGGTTAACATATGGGCCCATTAAAGGTGAAGTGAGCCAAGTGGTGTTTTAGAAAAAAAAGTTAGATGGGCTGAACATTCTACAAATTTTGGAGTACAGTAAAAGTGAAGTAACCTCAGCTAATACACATTGCAATAGTGTTATCTCCATCCAAGAAAGTTTTATCATTTTACTAGTTGGCTCACTTCAACCTCTCGAGGGCTCATATCTACCATGTAAAAAAAAGTTGATGTACTTAAAAGGGGTCTTTAAGGGGTTTATATCCCATACGATTGTAGTGTCTACATGTTTATAATCTTAGTAGAGATTATCTCATTGATTTCTCAAATATAGTTTGCATTTTATTAAAAATCATACCATAATCTTTGACTTGAACCGACTAACACTCAAACGATTCAAATTTAATATTTAAATTCCATCAAGCACCTACAATCGAAATGCTAAAAAGTATATGATTAACTCAAAACTAGTATTTAAAGCTTAACGCTTTTCGCCAGGATGTCAAAGACGTGTACTGTATGTACATTATTAATAAAATTGCATACAATTTTAGCCATATGAAACCAACATTAGAATCAGAGTCAAATTATTATATGATGATTCATTAATTATAAAAATCAATATTCTAATAGCTTTTGCAGAACGTATTAACAAATACATTTAGTACATGAGGAATATAGGATTGCAACACATGTTAGAGATTTAATAAACGAGATGCACAATACTTGATTTTTTGAACTTTATCAAAAAATGAAACTCCATTAAGGTCCTCGGATCACAAAAAACCAAAACCTGCTTTGCTAATAATTTATTTTAATTTTTGAAAGAAAAAAAAAACACGAATATTATGGTGTGTGCATGTAAGTGTGTGTGTGTCGTTTGGACTGAGGCAACCTTTTATCGCAAAATTCGTGGGCTATTTGACATTAGATTAAAAAAAATGGAAAAGTATATGAATTTTTATTAGTGTTTAGGTTTCAAACAAACATTGCAGCTCGTAATAAAACTGAATTTGTTCACACCTCTATTCAACTAGGCAGTACAGTACTTTGTAATGTGTCAAAATATCAGGGCTGTTTATTCGGAGCCATAATTTTTTTTTTTAATTAAATTAAAATACAAGATTCTGCATGTAGATATTTAAAATACTTTATATAAAATTTGCATCATTTTTAAACCGGAATCGAAATCAGTATTTTTTTCATGACTCCACAGCCCTGCAAATAACAGCAATAATATTCAATTTTGGGGTTTTTTAACGCTATGAGAAATAATGTCCACTTTTTTTTAGAAATTTTATAGAATAGCTCTATTCGGCTTCTTATCACCTGTTAAACGCTAACTACATAAAATTAACCTTTTTTAATATGTTTACGATTTATTAAGACCATAATCACTATAAGCATTATAAACGTACAATACACAATAAACTATAAAATTAAGCCATAAGGTTTCAAATAAACAAAGTTACAAAATAATAAAAAAAAAATGTCTTTTGACTCTCTTATAAAGTTACACTTTTGTAGATAGTGTTGCTTGAATTTAAGCCTTCATTTATATACTCCAAATTCGTCATTCAAAATAATTTTATAATATGGACAGGACTAGTTTCCATATTTTTGTTATAAATATCAGATGTGTTCACTTATACTTATCACCGCCCAAGTAAATAATATTACAAATCTATTTCATTAATTTTTCCTAAGAACTGCAATTAAATAAATCCCTTCAATCTTTAACGATTGTCCCATAGACTAGTCTTTAGATTTGGAAGTTGTTATCGATATGTCGATACATCCACTAAAAATGTTACGGTAATTGCAATCAAAGACGAGTGTTTCTGAAGTCGGTCTAAACCTCAGTCAGTGAACTGGATTCAATTTGTGAACTACAGGGGGACAATTATATTGTCAAAATATCTCTTCCGGAAGATTTCAAGTCATAGAAAGAATATATTTGATGGATTCGGCGGTCGGTATCATTTTTAATATAACATTGAATTTGATAACTTTGTTGTGTTACAAATTGCGACACGTGTTTTGCCCGTTTAAGACGGAACATCGCAAAGTTTACTGATAAAGTAAAAATTGATTCTGATTCATAACTACGTAATATAAGTCTTGTCCTTTTCTACTGGAATGAAGCTTATTCATCATCCTGCAGCGTATAGCAACCAAATCTTAGGAAATTAAATGCAGTTATAGAGAAAGACACACCAGTCAATTTGTCAAAACAAGGATGGGCGAAAATAATAATAGAAAATAAAATAGCAAGAACAATTCGGTTAAGTTAACTTTTCCGTTTCTAAGCTCAAGAAATGCGACCCCAATACCCACATTTTCTTAAATATCTATTCTAATATGTGTGATGCAATGTTTATAATTAAGGTATTCTTGTATCATAGTTTTTCGGACCTTTTGTATTTTATATGTATACGAGATAAAGCGATACCGAGATAAGCGCCCGCTTATCAGGGATCGTTCGTAAGATAGCTGGGCTAAATGCGTCAGTTGCAAATTCATATTTGTGCTGGGATGACGTCTTTTTTACGCGCAACTTAAAATATGATTATTTATTAAAAAACCACAGGCTTTTATAAAAAAATGTATTAGGAATGATGCAGAGAGATATTTTAAATCCCTAAGATTTTTTTTTTTTGAAATTCATAAGAATAAGGCTAATAATGAGGAAACCACTGGGGTCCCTAAACGACCCCCATCGGCAGAGAAGTATTTTTCTAGTCTCCGATCCGCGAGAGTTAAAGAAAAGGGAACCGACTGCAAATTTGCAGAATGGAGAAAATAAGCTTCAAAGTTTAGACTTGTTTTTAGATACTTAATGTACTTAATGTTGCGAGTGTACATGGTTTTGTTAAAATATTATCTATCATTAAATTACATTTTCATAACAAAATATCTCTTTTAGAGAATTTGCCCGCTAAGTAAAAAAAAAACATTAACTAGGCCGAATTTCAGTTTGATCTCTTAATCAAATTGATATTTGGAATATTTTGGACCAGTACCCTCCTATTAATAACTCAAAATAAGTTGGTTCTTTTTTGTTTAACTCGACCCAATTTATTATTCACTCTTTTTCAAATACGATATAACAATATTTTGTTATGATTACTTATTAATCAGCTATCCCCAAGAAAAAATATATAAAATATTTTTTAGAAACTTTACCCCCTGTGAAATAAAAGAATCTTTAAGCCCATTTTTCAAATTGTGCACTGGCACACTGAGACACTCTTTGCTAACAACTGTAATCGTTACACCCCGAGGTACTATGAGACAACGCTGTTCTAAATGTGATGTAGTGGTGGTGATTTCTGGAACTAATATGAAGCCAAAACTGGCCTTAAGGAAAGGATCATGTAACAGGACAAACGGCGCTGACGTATCGTTCAGCTTAGAGACCCAGCAGAATCTGTACCATTGGTTGGGTACAAAATAATTAATTCAACGGTAACCTTATGTACATCATCTCATCAACCGACTTGTAATGTTTCAGAGTATGAGGCGAGGTGTAAAAAATTACCTTGACGGTTTCGCCGTCGCAGGCGAGCGTGACGTCACACAGCGCTTCCCTCTGCAGCAGGCTGGCCAGCACGTCGGTCAAGTTGTGCGGGTGGTTGTTCCATCTCAGGCAGAACTGCTGGTCCATCGTGGGGGCTAGCGTCAGTGAACGAGCTGCAAATGAAAAGAAAACACACCGTTAGTATATCATTCAAAATAATATCGATAGCGCGGGCAACGTAAGTGTAAACCTCAGGATGGTTTCCCAAAATTAAAACAATCAAATCCTTTTTATGTCGATCACTGTTTTAATTAAGTATCTACGTATCTCTAAGATGACACATTGCAAGAAATAAATATTAAATGGCAATATAATAAACAAAATGCATCAATAATATGCTTATAATAATATGCAATATATCACGTCGTCAACATAACTCGACATGTCGATTCCTATGATCAATTTTCCGTGAAATTGTATTTGTATAGTGTTCATTTTTCTACCTGATGTTCATAGCAAGTAGGCGTTAAATCTAATTTATGTAGCAGATAGTTTCTTTCTGTTGACTTATTTTCGTAAAAAATATTCATTTAACAGACGTGTGAATATTTGAGACTAGAATAACAATCGCGAAATTCGATAACGTTCGTGCAAGTACTCCGAGATATTCACACAAGTTCGCTAGCTGACTTAAAATATACTGTCATATTCATAAAATCGTAAGGAGATCACTATTGTTATGAAAAAGTAACCATTTCGACATATATGAGATCTTATGCCATCAATAAGCTATCACAATAATAAACTGTAGAACTATGCATGCGTAACAACATTATTAACTTTTCCGGTTCTAAGCTCAAGAAATGCGACCCCAATACCCACATTTTCTTAAATATCTATTTTAATATGGGTGATACAATGTTTATAATTAAGGTATTCTTATATCATAGTTTTTTGGACCTTTTGTAGTTTATATAAATACGATAAGATAAGAGATAAGCGCCCGCTTATCAGCGATCGTTTGTAAGATAATAGGCTGAACGCCGCTCAGCAAAGCAGGCCACATGCGGGCCAGTAGCACATTGATACTTGCAGTGAAACGACGTATATTTTACGCGCAACTTAAAATATGATTATTTATTAAAAAACCAAGGATTTTTATAAAAAAATGTATGCGGAATGATGCAGAGAGATATTTTAAAGCCCGTAGACTATTTATTTTTTTGAAATTCATAAGAATAAGGCCAATAATGAGGAAACCACTGGGGTCAAAAATGACCCCCATCGCCAGAGACGTATTTTTCTAGTCTCCGAGCCGCGAGAGTTAAACGAAGAATTAGGTGAAAGATTCATATTCTTTTCATTATTCTAAATTCAATCCCAATTAACATTGTCATTAACATGGTGCAGTGGTCAACGTTGTTCGCTTCTGTGATCTCACGGGTTTAAGTCTCAATATGAACAACATTTTTCGATATCTGTTCGAAGACACGGGTGTGTTTTGGATATCTAAAAATTCTCTCCTACCCTTATAATCCTGAAATAACAGGATCAAATGTGAGCGATCAGCTAACCAGAAGGCATGTCGTTGCCCTATCTTTTACATCCCTGCTCTCTTCGAAAAAAGAGGAGTTGAGAAATTGGGTAACAATCATTTCTTGTATAAAAAAATATTTTGAATTTATAATTGCGGAGCTCTTTTTCAAAACAGACTATTTAGGATTGTAATTTTTGTATTGAGCATCGATTGGTTTATAAATTGTCCACCAAATCAAACTGCATGTGATTTTGTTGGTTGAAATTGTTTTCCTTATAACAAGCAACATTATGTACAAAATTAAAAATTTCGTTTTTCTTCTTCTAATTCTTGTTAATATTGAGCGGATGTAATAGAAAATTGCGTTTCCTAAAAAAGTGCAAAAATGGATATTTGGTCAGTTTTGGAAAAGACCCCCACAATTATCAATGCAACATAAAATATCGATGACAGAGACCTAATCGGAAAACGTGACCCATTTTATTTATAAAATCGACAATTCTCTCTGCCAATTTAGCCCACCTAAGATATTTAAAAGTTTACAAATTTGAAACAAATGAGTATGTGAATGAAAACATTCATTTTTATTCACCATTGCAATTATTTACCTCACAGTAGTTAGGCTAAAATTCAAACAAGTAATTAATCCAGCCAAAAACGGTGCAAAAATAATAAAACATCCCATACAAAGTATATGAAATCAATAGCCAGTATAGATAACAGTCAAAGTATGTGTATTACATATGACTTACATAATTGAAATGCGCTGTAAAAAAAAACAATAGAAGCTTATAAGGAAATAATATTGTGTAAGGCACGTGCCAGAATTAAAAGATTTGGGTTTGTGAAACAAAAATTACCAGCCTTGACAAGTAGTAACGATCACGGCTTTTGTTCTTCTTAATTGCACGGTCAAGGTTCAAATCTCCAAAAAAAGTATCTTAAGATACGTATAACACTATGATAATATTCGTGCATTCCCAACTATTGGAAACTGGAATCGCGGCGTAGTAATGCATTATTATTTCTAACACTGCCTTGGTAACATATTCTGACCAAGAACATTTATTTCCGAATTTACATTTTTTTGTTAGAATGTCGATAATATAAAAAAAAAATAAAGAAATAGACATAAACAAATTTTCTGTATTACACAACGGTACTTAGCAATATTATGAAATAAAAACAGTTTTTTTTTATTTCCTGCAAAGAATTTAGAAATGCTATTTTTCCCTTGCTGATATTATTGGCAAAGACTTGCCACCTATATGTCATCCGCATAGTTAGTTTTTTTACTTGAAATTTGCGATAATTTATCCACCATACAGTGACATCCAGGTCTTAAGTATCTCGATTTAAATAATAAAACGTTTTCATTGACATATCAAAAATATTATCGTACTGTTTGTTCATCTTTATTTTATATTGCTTACAATGCAAGTGATGGTCCTTTAAAATTGGCTAAAATTTATTACACTTGCAAACAATCAATCAGCATATTTTAACGGATCAATTTATTGATGTGTTCGAAGGCATGGATACCAGTGATCTCTAAAATTCCGACCTGCCCATTTGATCCTAAAAAAAGTCCTGTCCTTTTATTCTTACTCTCTTCAGAAAAACTGAATCACATACAGTACTAATATAACAACTTCTGTTAAGGTAACTAAATATGCTCAAATCTCTAACGGACTTAGGAAAAAAAATGCTTTTAAATGAATAGATTATTTTCACTAAAAATTAAATTTACTGTACGAAAATTGCCGAAATAACTAAATGGGTAAAAATTTCGCGTGCAAGACTTACAGTATATAAATAAAAACACGAGTTGGGAAGTGTTTGGTGCGAAGGGATTTTAAAATTAAGCTAAACTATAAATTAATTTAACAGTCTCGGACGTTGGTGCGAAAGTGAAATTGGGTTTTCATGACCTGCTGGTTGGCAACTGGCCACATTATCGGTTACGTGCTTTACGTACAATCAAAAAATAATCACACCAACATCTCGAGCAGTGCGAATTTCCACAAAACATAGTTTCATAGTCATAGAAAAATGGTTTCTTCTGTTTATAAGAATACCTTTGTCGTGCTTCATTCAAAACGTATGGAGCAAGGAGTAAATAATATTAATTATAAAAATGTAGAATATTCAATTTATTGATGTGCGTAAAATTAATATTATATATATCGTATAGTCGCAAAGTTGCAGAAAATGTTAAACCAAATGAACTTTAACTGCATCAAATTTACAGAGGGTGTCGAATACTGCAGAGCTTTTATAAAAATATTCAAAAATATTTTTTTGTTGAATATCTAAATTCTTGGATGACCTAAAAAAAAACGAGTCATGCATTTTGGGCAAATTGGTACATTCCTGGGTT
Source organism: Himalopsyche anomala (assembly GCA_031772345.1). Taxonomy (NCBI): domain Eukaryota; kingdom Metazoa; phylum Arthropoda; class Insecta; order Trichoptera; family Rhyacophilidae; genus Himalopsyche; species Himalopsyche anomala. The sequence goes on along the minus strand of CM062836.1, from coordinate 16,710,177 downwards.
TTCATATTCGAATATTTCAGAAAGGGGGATATTTTTTAAGGGTCGAAGTAGAGCGTGGCACAAATAAGATTGCGAAACACTGATCTAAATATTAAGGCTAAAAATATTATTTCACACACACATAAATTAATTTGAATTTGCATTTGGAGGCATGTAAGTCTAAAATGACCAACGACCCTCTGTCCTAAAAACAGAACATAGCGAGCATTCAACAAACTACTTCTTCAATCATATCCCCATATTTCTTTCTATCTCAACCATCTCCTGAAAAATTGTGAATCCCGAAATCACAAAAGGGGTCCAGGATTGGATGTCATAGTACTCAACTTATCAATAAATTATCCCAGAAACTGGTAGCCTATTTGACAAACTCTGGAAAAAATTGTATAATGCTTTACAGTGCATCTGGAATACTCTGTGCTGCGTTGTGACGAGAAAAAAATGTATTTTATATCCCTGTCCGTGGAAAACAACAAAATATGCATCGTTGCTAATTTAAATCGTTAGAAATCATCAATAGAACTTCTGCAAAGGCAAATTTGCGTATTAGAAAATTTGTTAATTTAAAATCGTGCGAGTTGATCACTAAACCTGAATTTGCAAAAAATGCTATAGGTTACTAGTTAATTTAAAATGCAGCTATTTTGGGCATCACCATTATGCCGAACGAAGGCCAAAGGATGTTTTTAATATTCCAATGTGACGATGTGTATGTAAATTATTATATTACAACCTTAAGCTATGAATGTCAATTTTTTTTCAAGCATATTCTTATGTCGAGCGGACAGTTTTGTTTCTTTTTCGAAATCATGTATGCCCCCAGTACAAATATTATCAATGGTAGGGATTATTGACCATCGACTAACAGGGCAAAAATGGAGATAACTCCATATTTATTTTTAATCAAGCTTAAGTATGCATCCAAGTTTTTCCAGTAAGATAGACAACATTTCACTGCAAATGTTTTGCTGTTAAATTATCTATCAGCATTTTCTCTGATTTAAATAAGCTCAATTGGTTTTACCAGACAGTAAATCGTTCAACTTCAATTTTTTCTGTAAGAGAACGACAAATGGATGATTTTATGAGTGCTGGTATTACATTTGACACTCAAATGTTATGTAAATACATAAGAATGTCACCCGCTGTCGTCTGGGTTCAATTCCCGGTAAGGTCGAAATCTAATTTAGATTTTTTCATTTTATTGAGACCTAAGACATGGGTGTTTGTGATGTCAATTATTCTCGAGTATATCTTAGTGACTTACAAAAATATTCTCATCTCGTATGATGTTTAAACTTTAAAATATTTGGCACATTGGCATGAGCTGTAATGCCAGATATAATTTTTTTAAATCCAAAAATAGATAGGTCAAAAAAACATGAAATAAAAGAAATCAAGAACTACCATTTTGGTATACGTAAAGCGTTTTTGGTTGTTGAACTTGGAAACCATTTTTAAGCGACAGATCATATTTGCTTTGAGATCAATTAGCATTTAATTTCAATAAACATTGGTGCCATAGTAAGCAAATCTCAGGTAAATGTTCCGAAGACACTATGCTATCAGAATGCATTAAAAACTGCTGAGTTATGGAATACGGGTATAATGTTAGGAACCTTAAAATCGCCACCTTATTAGCTAACCTAACTACTCATTTACATGATAATAAGTAAGGAAAAATAAAAAAAAGGTGGTACATACTTTTTGTTTAATGTCAATGAAATAAAACTCTTAAAAAAATATAAACAAAAAAAAAAATGCAAGAAACAAAATTCGATCATACAAAATTCTGATCAATTCAATAACATCCTCCTTGCAATCAAAAATATAAGAATATTAAAACTGCATTCGAAATTTTCTATTTTATATAATAATGCTAATCTCTCTTATCAAAAATTATTCGCACGGTGAGCTGGCAGAGGCGGGAGTCGGGCGGCTCGGTGAAAGCTCACCTGCATTATTAATTAATTCAAATAGAGAAAAAAACCAAAGGAAAAAAAATCAACCAATGTAAATAATTATGCCACCAAAACTAAATAGATGCGGCACCGCGGCAATTTTTGTGTTGCAAATAAATTGCATCAGGTGAATCTGATACTAAACTGCAGAGAATGTGTTTTTCGATCGAGGTGGCGGCCAACCTTTTTGTCTAGTGCTAACTTAACTTGTATTAAATGCGGGACACTGCAGTCCGAGTCATTAAATAACTGGTTACTTTCGACTCTTTTTTTTTTTGAAATATATTTATATATCGACTGTAATCAGGCAAAAGGAAGTAATTTTTGAAGGAAGAAGTTTTTTCAAAATAGCTTAAACACTTAATACGCACTCTATCAAAGGGATGAGTGGTGCAAATGGAAAATTAATATCTAAATTCAGCTTTTAAGTTAGAAAAAAGGAGGGCCTATGAAAATTGCTAACAGGAAAAAGGACCTCCATAAAGATTTTTTTTTTAACAAATTATTAATTAAATTAATATTGGTTGTTCATTTAAAATTTTGACTGGCAAAATCATCAAAAAATGTTGTTTTGTCCCTCCTGTAAAATTTGCTCTGTGCGGGTTATGCCCTTTTAGCTGACTAGAGGCAATATGAAACGGTATTTATTCTAATAGACATTAAGAAATACGCACACTTAGGAGAATCGTGGTTTTTTTTCACAACCCCAGACCTTGAAAAATGGGACAGTTCCTGTGATTATTTTGAAATCTTTATTTTACCACCAACTTTACTTTAACCATTCAATATGAGAAAAAAATCGATTCAAAAAAAAAAAATTATCCATCTTCTATAACACATGTAATAATATCGATTATATCAAAGACCATTCCGGCAACATGTCATTTAATCAATTTGTATTTGTTTTCTTATGTTATGAATTAATTTGATGAAGCATGTTGTGACGATAATTTATTTTAATACAATCCATAGACTACATATGCATTGGCCGGGGGTTGACTATCAATGCTCTATAAACAAGTTTTCTATGTCAAACATTTCTAAATATTGGCCCACTAAAGTATTTGTGAGTGCACACACATGCAGAAAATGATAATACACACGCATAGATGAATGCTAATTAATAACTTCAACACCAACACCAGCCTGTTTCAGAAGTATAGACTACGAAAAAAAAATTACGCCAATATAAATAAATATGACCCATTTTTTCATGGTAGATTTTACAATATTACAAGGGAACTTTCATTCCCTTTGCAAGTTTTTGCGAGATAAGCACTGCTTTTTTAAAAAATAATGCTATCCTAATGAATACTTATAAAAAAATGTGGAGCATATGATTTCCTAATGAAAGTACCACAACAGAAGTTTATTTTACAAGAAATGCTTGTTACGCAGTTGCTCGACCTCTACAAGACTAATGGTTAAGTAATCATTCTCGTTTGCCCTGTTAATTTTAGTATTGGAAGAGTGCGAGGTATTTTTTATTTAGGGATTTCACAAACACCCACGACTTTGAACAGAAATCGATAAAATGAAAAAAATGTTGCGAGCCTGTGAGATCCACCATGGAAGTCAACAAGGTACATCACTGTGCCACGGACCTCGGACGGAAACTGTTTTGTGAAATGAATAAGTATGACGCATTTCGATTCCATTTAGCTCTTGGAGATTTATTTAAATTTCTATCACATTGATAGATTGATTTTCCATTGCTAATTTATATTGCTGCTTATTTGAAATAATGATTTAAAAAAATATTTTCCATCATAAAAAATCAAAAGTTTTCAAAGCAAAATAAATATAAAATTTTGTTAATATTGGTTTGATACATTTAATACTTCCCCTACGGTGCTAAAAAAATACTTCCGATATGTTGCCAGCAACAGGGCTTCGAACCGGAACGGAACCAAAAACCGTTATTTTTGCCAGAACGAAAACCGGAACCGAACCGAAAAAATATCAGTTTTTTTTTCGGTTCACGCTAGTATAGGGTTTTGAGATTTTCAAATTCTTTGGTGAGCTAAAAAAAAATAAAAAAAAACGAGTCACGGAGATATTTTGGGTAAATCGGTAAACTCCTGGGTTTTTGGATTCGAGCTGAACCGAAAACCGTTAAAAACCATTATTTTTGCCGGAACGAAAACCGGAACCGAACTGATAAATATTTTTTACTTGAACCGAAATGAAAAAAATAGCGGTTCAAAGCTCTGGTCAGCAACTTGCCCCTTTAGGAACCATGTCAAAAACTTGTTTTTTAAAAATATGTATCCTGGGTTTTTACAGTCTATCAATGGGTGGTAAGTGTTAAAACATGTTTTTTCACTTGGTTCTTTAAGGGCCAGCAACATTCGGAAGTATTTTTTAGCACTGTAGAAGTGTTAAAATGTTGGAACGTTGTTCCACCGCATTACATGGCAAAAAAAGCACTGCAAATAAGTAATGTAAGCATGTGTTTGCCAGAATTCAGTTTGTCTCATTTACTCATTAAAAAAAACGCTTTTTGAACCAATTCCATATTAATTTATTATAGATCAGTAGTGTTATCCCAGCGCACATACACTCATTTTGGACGGTCTGAAATACTCATTACGTAATTGTGTTATTCAGTATTGTTGATAATGCACGCGTTGAACGAGACAGGTCCTGATCTATAATTTATTAATGTGAAACTAGTACAAAAAGTGTTTTACTTTTTAATATAATGCTTTTCCACCAAAAATATTGACAGTGAACACCTAAAAGCAGTGGTGTAGGAAAGGGTAATACAGCCCATATTTCCTCTAATTTTGTTATAAATCACTATTTTTATAAGCTTTTTCTTAGCTTGCTTTGTTAGCCACCCAGAGCCAAGGGACAATGGTGTTGGGATGTTTTTAAATGTCAAAATTTATTTATCTATGAACTAGGAGTATTTACTATGGGTGGCTTAATTTTTTTTAATGTATAAATCTCTCGAAAAATATTGTATTTATTTTTGAAAATGTCAACCCCAAAAATGTGCTGCCCGGGGTGAAGAAGAATTAATTCTTCCAAGATTGATCCGTATCCAAAAGAAACCGAAATAACTTTAAAAACTCTAACTATCTATCTTATCGAATATCTTGAAAAGAAGGATGATGTAAGGAGACGAATGAATGTTGTCCAATCACTATAATATGCTTGGTAGGGTGAAAAGAAAACATCACAAAGGAGACAGGCGACACAATTCTCATATATTGACTAAAAAAATTATACCAATCAGTGCTGTTAAATATTAATCTGAAATATCAGCGAATATTTTTTTTACACCAATAAGATAAGTGATAAATGGTTAATTTGGATAAGTCATTTTTGGTACTACAATTAGAACCTAAAAGTGTTACGACTCTGTCAAATTGCTCAGCAGATTGAAAATATCTTCTAAAAATATGATTCAACATTGCAACAAAATTATGTATGAGATAGTAACTTCTTCCCAGTAACTGGATCATAACGCTTTGCTATAAGAAACCCTAATGTTGGCCAGATTGTAAAATAATTATTACACAAGTTGAACAGTAAATTTAACATAAATAATCTCAATTGAAGGTATACACAAACCTGGCAATGAAGTACAAATCCTGTTATTTAAAACTACTGTTAAACCAGTTATTTCAAGTGTCCAGTTTTATTACCCGACATTGAAAATAACTCCGTTTAATTAAATAATATGATTTAGGGCCTAAATGGCCGTATAGTTATCAGCATCCAACCATAAATTGTAGTAAAATAGTACAAAACTAACTATACTGGTTTCCAAGACATGGAAAAATAAATTTGATTACTTTAACACCAAATCAAGTTAGTTGTTCATGAAGTTTTTTTTTTACCATCAATATTAAAATAGTCAAGTTATCACTCCCAGATTAGTGTTAAAATCTCTCGATTCTATGTATTTGTATCTAAATATATAGCATAAATATCTGTAATGCTTTTCATCTCTTCCTACCCACCTTTCATCGGATATTAAAAAAGTTGTTATAAGAATAAATAATTACCTCTAGTTATTTATTTCTACAGGTTTGATTTGGAAATCTGCCGTCTTTAAAATAACAATCCATATTTTCGTTAATTTTCTACAAGCACCTATCTCAATTTTTGTCAGTTTAGAGTTTTTTTTTATGTAATGAATTCAGAATTTCAATACACACATTCCATCAACTCATGGCCCAAAATATATTTTACTTCATGCCCTATTTCAGGGTTTCTCAACGGTGGGCCACAGCTTATTCCATGGTGGCCAGAGAATTTTTTAAGCGGCTGTGGCACAGTTATGGGGGGCCACGGGTATATTTTGTGAAATCCGTAAATTATTGTGTTTTAGAAATTGGAATGTCTGGGAAGAGCTTAACCGTTTCAGTACCGCGATGTTTTAAGCTTAGGAACACTCACATACCACATGTTTTTATTTATTTTTTTAAAATAGGGCTCATGGATTTTATGCATTATGTTTAAAGTTTACCTATAAAATGATATATCAAGTTGTAATTTTTCAAGTTGCATTATCGAAATTTCGTAAATTTGATTATTCTTTCAGGGTTGTCACAAGCATAGATAAATATATTTTTTACATTTTTATAAAAAAAAAATTAAAAAGCAAAAGGGACAAATTCTTGAAATTCAGGTATAAATTTAAAACAAAAGAATGGATCCTTTATGTCGATTTCACCATAAGTGGTAGCCCTAATGACACCTACCGCTCGAATTATAAAATAATACCTTTTTTAATAAGATCAACCAACAGCAGAAGGTTCATTTTTTTTGCAGAGATAGTGTATAGATGTAGCTAGCCACACAAAAAGAAATATTGTTAAAATTCTTACTGGAATAATTTTTAATACAAAGTGTCCTTACGGTATTAATGGTGCGCCTATGTAGCAGCCACCAGTGGCCTTGCGGTACTGAAGCGGTTAAAAAAAGGTCTCAGGCGTTCATTATGGGAAATCTCAAAATTTACACTCAAAAGCGGCCACAGGCCTAAAAAGGTTGAGAAACTATCCTCTATTTAATCTAACCCAAAAACGTTGGCAAAAAAATAAAATAGTCATGAAGAAGAAGGTGAAATGGGTGGAAACATCTTTGCTTCCAACCTTGTTAACTTCCGCATTGAGGGCAAAACCATTCCAGTGGTGTTTATAGCGAGAAACTGGTAGAATAAAGTACATGTATGCGTCTTCTAAAAACTTGTACTTTTTGAGATACCAGGTTGTGGAAAGTCGTGACGATATGTTCTGACTGTTTTTACTAGTAACATTAGAGTTACTTTTATTTAGAAATACTAGCGAAAGACATATGTGAGTTAGCAATGGGTACACAAATTTAAATATTATAAAGAATAAGAAAATTAATATGGTACTTTAAAAAAAACCAGACACAATATTATCTTCCTTACACAGTACTGTTAAAAATTATACAAGATTATACTAAGAGATATTATATAATACACTGCTATAGATACATACTTGATATGGACACGAGAGTCAATCGCTTTACAACTAAAAATATAAAAGTTAAATTATTTAGCTAACCTAAGAAGATGTACCTCTTATTTAAAAATGGATTACAATATTTATGTACTATGAAAAGATTACTCTAGTTTAACATTTCTCAAATGGGGTACCACGAGGTTAGTCAAGGGCATCAGCAAAAAGTTGAACAATTCACGTAATGTACGTTCATATCCAAAGATGACTAAGGAATAATTTTGATGGCTGTATTAAAGAAGATTTTCTTTTTTGAGAGAGATCATGGTTGTATTTATTTACAGAATGAAAATTGGAAAGAACTAGCTATGTTTTTATTGTTTTTTATTAAAGAATGTAACATTACATCGAAATGTATTAAGCTTTGAAACATGATTTTTTTACTAGCAATACTGTTTTTAATGTGATATATTCCTGATGACCCGTCTACTTTTTTTCTATAATAACAATTATAATGAGGAAACTCTGCTCTAGCATATTAATTAAGCATGAACATCATTACCGTTGTCAGTTTCATGACGCGGTGGTCAACATCATTGCCTTTTCGTGACGGATCTCACGGGTTTGAGTCCCAGTACAAACATCATTTTTTAAATTTATTTATCGATTTCTGTTTGAAGGCATGGATGTTTATGTCTAGTAAGAGTGATTAGCTAACCACTAGTCATGTCCTGCCATATCCTTCTATCCTCTCTTCAAAAAGAGAAGTAGAGCGACTGAGTAACAAACATATCTCATTAGAAGGCCATATGTTCCACATTGGGAGCGGAAATGGATTAAAAATTAAAATAACATGTTGAGTGATAGGCAGTAGTGGCCGGTCAATGTGGCATTTGATCAATGCACCCCTTGTATATGCAGGGGTGGCTATATTTCATGAAATAATATTCAAAAATAACATTTATACCATTCCCTCATTTTAAATTCAATAAAATAAAATAAAATTTTAAATTAAATAAAATATTTATTATAGACAATAAATACATGAAGAATTTAAAATGAGTGAATGGTATAAATGTTATGTTTGAATATTATTTCATGAAATATAACCGTGCCTGCATATACAAGGGGTGCATTGATCGAATGCCACATTTACCGGTCGCTACTGGTGATAGGAAATAGGCATTGTTTATCCAATACAGGCAGCACTAAGGTTAGCCACTCACTACCAATCCATACGTAATATTACAGAGATACCATCCTTATTTGTTTTTTTTTTAGCAAGATAAATAAGCTATTTGGTTCAACGCCGAAAGGTCACTTTTTATACATCCCGTGATGGATTTTTGTTTGCTTTGGTATACTAAATTCTGATTAGATTACAAGAGCCCTATATAAAAAGTGTCAAAATAATTGTATTTTTAATTTGCTGTATCGCAAAATAACGTTATCATTTCATGAACTAAGTAGGAACTTAGATAAAGGTATCTTGAACACTTAAAAAATAGCAATTTCTCGGCCTGCCAGTCTAATCATATGAACAGCATACTGATATAGAATGGTGGAAGAACTTGGCAAAGCTAATTCAAACACAATTCAATATTGAACTTGAATAAGGTTTCATCTGATAAACATTCAAAAAATAAATGAATCCCTCGCACAAAGTATAGTTAGTTGATGGAACTTTATTTTAGAAAATAACATCACATTTTTAAAATACATACTTGTTTTGACTAAATCAATGTCGACAATTTGTGTGCTCAATTAAGAGCAATCAAACAACATTATTATCAATTAATGAACGCACTTGAATCTAGTAGAATAATTCGTTGTTTTATTGCAGCATATAAATATTAGACATCTCTGTTTTTTGGAAGATAAATGGATTTCAATGCATTAGTATTTGGCCAGACAATTAAAAAAAGGAAACATTTCTATATAAATTACGCAAAGTAAGAACATAATTTACCAGAATCGGGACAGTATTAAAGACAAGGATTTAACCGTGTATAATTGCACTCTTCAAGTTTCAAGTTTCCTCATAAACAAACATACAAGAAATATTTACTGAGTAATGCATATTTTAAAGAGATATAATACATTTTATTATTTCTCATATAGCTCAAGATGAAACCACAATCTACCGTTCTCGCATTATTCATTTTCCCGGATGGATCATTTATTTTTCATAGCCCCGGTGAATCACCCATAAGAACAATGTTAAATAATCCCGCATTAATTTTTCCTCAATCTATCGTCTAAATATTATGGTCCCGTCACAAATATTAACAAAGATTTTCCACATTTTTCATGTGTTTATTAGGTCCATTAAAATACATATAATCAGGGTTTCACTGTATTCGTATCGTAAAATTAAATAAGTAACTGTAAAATATGCAAACAAACATTTCAGTTATTTGAGTGCATGGCGTTGTTTCCGGATTTATAGGTTTGATTTCGGATTTGCAAAAATAAAAACCTAAAGCTTGGAAGAGACTGTTTGCAGTTGATTAGACTAGCCAACGGGTTACCAACATAAAATCAAAATGGAACTGAAAAAAATTGTTACACCAAATGCGTACCACTGACATGTAAATTTACATGGTGAAGTGTAGAATTGATTGGGTAATTAAAAAGTTACTAGGTATGTAAAATTTCATCTAACGGACTACGTAGTCAATTTTAATTAGAAGTTTCATTTATTTTGTTAATATGATATTCAAGTGTAAATAAACAGTTTGCAAGTTAAGCAAATCATATGGTTCAAATACAAGAGCATTCCGTTAGATTCTTGTTGCCGTGGTTACCATACTCATGATGTGTATCGAACAGTCACGAGATAATTGCAATTTTTCCAAGCCTATCAATTCCTAACATTATTTGTGTCAGATTGACAAAACCTATCTATGTTTTGATTTTATATAGGCTTTATCTACAACTTTAACATCTCTGCTATAGGGTGATGATCTATTCTTTTTACTATCAAAACATTCATTATCAACTTTTGACAATGAACATGTGCGGTATCTGAATACATTGGCAGGATACTGAAAATTTTAACCCTTCAGGTACATATCCCTGAAAGAAATTTTAAATAGCAACACATTAATAGTCAATGAATATCATAATGAGACGCAGATGAACAAATAAATAAAATATAAATATTTATTTGTTTTGAAAAACATTTCTAGGGAAATAATATATAAAACAATGGTTGTCAAGTTTTATTATTAAAAAATATTACTCACAGACCGGTGCTATATTGTAACACTAAAAGACTCAGACCATTGTGTCGAATATATTTTTTTTTCACCATTCTAAATAGCACTTGGATATATATATATATATAAATATAGCACCAAAAAAATAATTCTTAATATTATTAAAATTTTCAAATTCTATCTATATGAATATATTTAAAAAAAAAAAAACGATAATAAGTATTTGACCTAAACTTCAATCTTATCAAATTATTTTTTGATTGAAATCAGTTAACTTTTTTCTATTATAAATAGACATCAAAACTGAGCGTTTATTTGGTACTCAGATGGGATTTAAGAGTTAAACTGCGGTTAGAAATATTTTCTTGATATTTTTCCCTAAAATAATGGTGTATGTATTTTAACGAATCATTAATGACAATGATAAAATTTTGAAAACGTAGGAAAAGTATTTCAGTTTTTCTCAAGAAGTAAGATTCTATAGTCCTTACTCATACACAACTGTGTTAAACTTTAAAATTGAAATCACTCCATACACTCCATGTTTTTTTTTTTGGTTATCAACATTTGGCGGTTGGCCAACATTGTGAACTATATAAATCTTTTATTATTGATAAAACAGCAAGTCCAAAGTATTGGTTTGTTTGCTGTCTTATTTTTGCTGAAAGTTCTGTCTTATATTGAATGTTAGTTATTCAAGATAATGAAAACATTTATAAATGAAAGAATAAACTTAAATATAAATGCTAACACAAGAAAACTAGCAGAGCATGTCAATCCACTTGGATTTGTTTGCGTTGAGGTTAAAACTACTCTTTTATTTAATTCTCATCTAATAAATACGACTTAATATTTAAAAGCTTTATAAAATAAACTGTCGCCATACTGTTAAAGTAACTAACTGAGAATTACAGTAAAACACGTGATTTTGTAACATAAAATTTATTGACGTGTAAAAAATTATGTTTACAGTAAAAAGAATCGAGTCTGATGCAGATATATCGACATAAAAATAAAGTGAGCAACAACTTTGTAACCAGGTAAAACCTTCAATTCCTTAAGTACTGAAATGTATTAATTTTCAGATAGATACTTTCAGCCATTTTATGAAATATTTTCAGCGATTCATTCATTTAACAGTTGATAGTCAGCGATGCCGTTTTTATTTTAATATTCAGGGATTTAAGCATCCGGTCAGAGAACGGAATCAAAGAGCGTTACTATGCTGCGATAATATCTAACAAACGGTGAAATATATCAAAAGATATTCATGCAGAATGCTATTTTTATATACCTAATGTAATTCCTGATAAATGTCTCTCCAAATACCCTATGTCACTTTTGATAACAGTTGTAATATGTTTTGAATTAGTTGCTAATGATTGACATTAATCTGTTCAAATTAAGAAAAGATTCCAAATCACGACACCGATTTTTAATAGATGTGATGAAAAAATAATATAAATTTATAAACATAAATATTTATAACTAATAAAATTAACTTTTAAGATGGCTACCATAGAAGCAAATTCACCTACCTATTAACAAAATAAATATTTATTTTATCTATTGGAAACCAAACATAGACAACAGATTGGGCAGTAAAATGCCACCTATACAATCTATGCCTATTTATAGATACCAAAAACCTTTTCCTATAATGTCAATACTGCTTAGATTATCTCACTATTTTCACAGTATTAACCAAAATCACACACTAGATAAATATCACCATGCATCTAATGCGATAGTAACTAAAATTATTATTCATTTAATGAAATAATTCGTGTGTATTTTTCTACAATATCACAGTTTTTTAACACTCACAAAACACCACTTCAAACTGGCAATCAAAAAGATAATTATAACACAAAAGTATTTGAAATTAGAATATTATTTTTGCAAGTATAAAATCGATTGACTTACTGGATGTAAATAGCCAAGTGTTGACTGATTTTTATCTAATTTGTAATAAGATTCTTGTATAAAACACTAGCGGGAAATTTAAACTGATACGTTTCACTGTTGTAGGAACGACATTAGATGTGCAATATAAATTCGCGAAATGAAAATTAAATGCGAACAAAATGCTGCTAAGGTTACTGTACACTCCATTGACAGTTAGATTACACTACATACATGCCTACTTGTTGCACAAGTCAAATCCCATAAAATTCGCGGAGGGACCATTATGTAATTTTGGCACCTGAGAGACTACACAACCTTAATAACTAGGCAGAGATATAGCCTCCGGTCCTAAACTATTTTACCAAACAAGTTTGGATAAGTAGTAGCATTGCCAAAAAAATTGCGACATGCCAGGCACCGTTATTTTGCCTTGTTGGGTGCCCTAATTCAGGTTGATTTCTAACGAGAAGATTATTGCCGAATCGCAAGATAAAGATTATTAATTAGGGATGTCAATAAAGCCGGCACGTGACAGTTCGCACGTTCGGGTGGGCGTTAAATTTCTAAACGCGTAGTTGTGTCAAGTATTTGGAGCGCCATTATGATCATCCGTAAACTTGCAATTTTTTTACAATTTCTACCCCAAATGTAAGCCATAAAATAAAGTAAAATGATTGATATAAATACCTTGAGAATTCAACGAGCATTTAGGCATACGTGAGCACTAACTTTAGAAATAATAACACGAACACTCACCGTTTGCAAAAAATTTGCCATCACAAATGCCAGCCGACCCTTACTTTGCACTGCCACTTCGACCACACACATCTCAATTTCCGCAACATTGCATGGCCTTCGAGCGTTCCATAACGTGCAAATCGGCCAGCAATAGAAGCGTACACTACTCGTGGCATTCGCAAACGCGCGAAAATTTGAAATAAATTTGGCAATTTGCGAAAAACATAATAATAGGTTATTTGTTGTTCTTTATGTCGAAATATCTACTCATTATATTGAAAATCATTATTGGTATTATACCTTTTATCACATTTGATTTCTGATTAGATGGTTACTTAATATAGTAAAATCCTGACATAATCCTTATTTTTGTCATCTGGAGATTTTTGCAAATTTATGAAAACTATTTCAACACTAGTTTGCTGATGCGATAATAATTTCGATTAAGTACACCTTTGATAAATAAATATTATTCTAAGTAAATAAAAATCTCATATTAAAAATGTTATTTTCTAATCTTGTTTCATAAAAGGGACTGCGGCACATAACGGCCTTGACATTAAACCATAACCTCGCTTAAATATTTTTCGTCCATCTGTTGGCGAAAAATATAAATACGAAAGCCAACCTGTGCTTCCAGTCGCTGTACACAGAGTGCAGCAAAATCGCAATAACAACGCCCGCATTGTGAAAAGTTTGGTTATGTTGTGCTACTTTTAAAAAATATTTTTTTTACTCAGAAAATAAGTGTTTTTTTTTTTTATTAAAACTCATCTTTATTTTATAGAGAGGTGTTAATATGTTCTGAAGTGATTATTTTTCTTATTCTTGATAGGTGGCGAGTGGCACCGAGTTTTGACGAAATTCGCCGAGGTCTCGCGTTCTTATCCAGCAGCTGCTGTTTGTAAACACGTGTCCGCGATGAATGCGTTTACATGTGTGTGTTAAAAATTATAACGGGACTAGCACAGTGAGAAATCTAGAAGGCATTGCATTTCTGTTGTCTCAGATGCGCTCACTGGTGGGATTTGTAAACATTTTTGAATTTCGCACAAACGATTTAGGGAAGGTTCGATTTTTAATTATTTATAGATGATTTTAAAATAAGAATTCGTTCAAAAAATAACCCAGAATAAAAAATCATTATTTCTTTCTTTTCTTATAACTATATTGTATAAAAAACGGCAATCAAACACCTGTTGGTCAGTATTTGTAGTATTGTTTTTAAAACATATTACGTTCCTGACTAAAACATTTTTTAAGCAGCATCAATCAAAAAAATTATATCAACTAATATTTTCCTTCCTTTTCATAATTATGTGTCTATTTTGTATATCTAATGGTACGCATCTCCTTTAAATTATGTTATTTTAACAAATACAACTATTCAATCATAAAGATGGTGTTTTTCTTTAAATGTCATGAGTCATGACCCTAATTTTGATTTGTATATATATTCATACGTCCTGTCAAATGTCATCGGAGACGTTCGCGCCAATTTCCATGCACATTATAATTATAAATAAATATTTAGAAGAATAGTAAATATTTATCATAGTGCATACGTTATCTATTTGCCAATTTTAAAATATTCAAATATTTTGGTATATTAATCTCCTGGCTTACTGAAATGCTAACAAAACTATTCCACGTAGGACCGGGCGTAGGTATGGAAAGGGTTAGCAATAGAATTTCATGGCCGTGCCTAAAATTTGCAAGCCCACAAAAATCGCCGCGTTAGGTTTTTTTTTGTTATCAGGGCGTGCGCGTAGGCGACTTATGTTCAAGGTTTTTAATATTACTCTATTGCGTTTTCGTTTTATTTGACAAATATTTAATGGATTGGCCCACCGACCTCAATATGCATTTACTAACTGAATAAAGTATGTTTTTTGTACGTAATGAAATTAGTTCAATGATCATTGACCTCTTCCAAAATATGCACTGCAATTGTTTGGCATTTACTTTATCAAATAATAACACTTTCAAACATCATGCTTATTTGCAAATTTGGTAATATTTCACGTTAGTATAAAATGATGTTATCCGATGCATCAACGATTTTTTTAAATGAATGTTGTATTATAGGTAGGGCGATATGTTAATTAATTGTTAAATACAAGACCGCCACACATAACTATTCTATCAACAGCTTTGACGTATCGTTAATTAGCAAATAATATTTCTTCAAAATCAAATGATATAGTCATGCTGAAAAAGTTAATTGGGAGTTATCTGAGGCTCATATATGATTAAGATGTTAGTGTTTTTTTTACCATATCCGCTATCGATATTGAGTATATGGACTCCTAATTTATACCAGGGCTTCGAACCGGAACGGAACCGAAAACCGTTATTTTTGCCGGAACGAAAACCGGAACCGAACCGATATATATATTTGTTTACTTGAACCGGAACGAAAAAAATAGCGGCTCGAAGCCCTGATTTATACTAATAGAAAACTACTTGATACTCAGATGCATAACCTTTCTTTTTCGAAGAGAGTGGGGATAAAATAACAGAATTAAGACAGGACTACTGGTTAGCTAATTGCTATCGCTATGCAAATTGTTATGGCGGAAGAGGGATTTTTATACATCACAACCCTTGCATTTAAACAGAAATCCATAAATCGATTGAAAAATCAATTTATTAAACTGAGTGAATATAAATGGATTTATTCCAATTTGACCCATTTAATGTTAAAAAATGAATGACAGGGACAACTCCATACCTTTAAATTTACATTAATAATAATTGCCGTTATTAAAAAAACTGTTTTGCTTAACTGGCACAATAAATGTATTTACTTATTATACACTAACTTTTGATATTTTGTTATGATGTGGAATCGTAAAAATTCAGTTTTCATACATTTCAAATATTTCTAAAACTTAGCCCACATCGACATATTAATGGAAATTAATTATATGGAAAGTACTTAGTTTAATAAAAAAGTATTTTTTGGTGGTAAGTAGGTTTATGTATAATATCATTTCTCCTTGGATCAACGATAAAAGAATTCTAATTCATTGTATGTAGTGGTTTTTTAGTCGTGTCGCTGTAAGAAACGGAAACTTCTATGAGAAACTTGTCACCATTGGACGTACACACGTGGGGCTTGACCCTTGCACTACCCTGCATTATTGAAGACCGAAAACCGAGAATCAGGGCCGTAACTAGGAACATGCGAAAAGGGCGATCGCACTGGGCGCCAAGGAGCATAAGAGGCGCAAAAATGAGATCAGGATTTTTCAGAAAAATACGAAGATTCAGCTCAAAATCTACCATTTGTCTTAGTCACCAAAGGAAATAGAAACAAATTGTGCAAAATGATGAAAATAATTATAATAAAAGTTAGCAACAAAAAAAAAACAAAAGTATAATAAACCAGTGACAGAAGTTGAGCAAGGCTGACGCGCAATTTGGCATATATTCAAACAGTTTTATTAAATAGTATAAAAAAACAATATGCACACAACATTTTTGAAAAACATGAATAAGGGAAATTATTATTGATTGATTGATTGAAAAACTTCAATTTTGTAGTATTCTAATTGAAAAATAACGGCATTTTTTTACTATAAAATTGAATTGTGGTTAATATTGTTTTCAATGAATACGTTTTACCGAAGATTTACGAAGTAAAATAAAAAAAACTTCCTACCTTATGATAATGATTTCTGGCAACTCTACGACTGAGCAAATATCCGATGTAAATATGATATAACAAATTACTGGTGTGTATTTATTGTAAATTATACATGTAACAGGATGGCTGAAGAATTCGTTCTGTCGGTGTCCTTGATTGTCCTTATATTATACTTTAAATTTAATCTCCGTCAAAATTGCATTGCCAGTCGTTTATTCATTAAACGAGTTTTTTTAGAAATCTTTGCCGGAACGATTAAATGGCGAGTAGGCATCTGTGATCAAATTATAATAGACACTTCCTCATATTTTAACACTTTTCGCATTGGTTATTAGCTAACCGGCATCGTCTCTTTTGGTTGGTTTGTCAAACGAATCAAATGCCAAATTTACAAAGGGATTATTGATGTATAATTAAAGAATATTTTATATGAATCGTCTTTCGATTAATCTTTTAAAAGCAATATATACATTAATTTCTTTGAAGTAAATGAAAAAATGATTTCTGATTAACTCGAGAGGCCTTATTCGGCTGTGGTGTTCTCGGGCTCAAATCTCCATTCGGACAATTTGATATTTCAATCGAAATGTTCAGTGTTCTCTTTATTAACTCAATCCTAAAAAATGTGGCAGAGAAAGATCAATTTGCATACAACTTGTCCTTTGTAGCTCTATCCTTTTATCATAACCCTTATCTGGTTAAAAACAATTTCTTTCAAGAAAAATATTCTGAGATGCTATTTATACATGAGGAACTTGGGATCAAACACACCTAAATCCAGTTTTGAGTAAAAATGAGACACATATTGGTATAATATTGGAGTGCTGATTCAAAAGAACAGAATATCATTCTTAACGTCGCTAAAAATCTAGTAGTTTCCATGCAATTTAGGATCAAAATATAACTTTATAATCAGAACTGTGTAAGTTTTTATAGGAAAGTGTGTTTTTCCTTGTTCAGAAAAAAGTGGATTTTTAGTAAAACAAATGAACAGTCAAATCAAATCACCAATTTTGTGGAACTTTGAGAAAACAAGGCTACAGCAATGCAATGTATAAATTTTTAACCAAATACTTTGGGAAAAAAATGAGCGTTAGAAATAATACAACATTTATTTCATACAGCAAACATTAATTTGACAGTCATTACAAATGGTTTCTTAAAAAATCTTTTGAAGTCATGCACCGTAATCTGAACATATGTGCTATTATGCTATAGATAATTTGTTTCTGTACTAACGATTGCGTCTTCAAAAAGTTATCATAATTGATCTGAAAATTTACTGATCTGAAAACTATTTTTATTCCAGCGCTTCATTTCTTAATAATATAAAAACATAATTTTCGCCAACTCAAATTATACTGATCGGTGTATTGATTAATTTGTTATTTATATGTTATTATAAAATTCATTTTCATTATTCTACAAATGGTAAAATACGATTTGATGTATTTTTAACCGCCCCCCTTCATTGTCACACCAAGTCACACACACTCTTCAATCACACCCCTCCGCTAATTAAAACACTATACAAATTAAATGGGGTTAAATAAATCAATATGTAATTGGTTTTATGATTTGACGTCACATTTTCTTCCTGTCATCTCATCATCAGATAGTTTTTGGTTGGGTGGGCAAAAATGGCATTTTTTTTGTTTGAAAACTATTGTAAAGATCATGCGTATCAAATTTGATGACAATGTTAATTGTCATGTAGCATTGTAGGTACTAGCAACCGGGTCAAAAATCATTTTTATACACGTTACCCACCCTAGTTTGAGACTGTTGGACGTGACGTAGTACATGAATGACACTTCTGTGTTCATTATTTTTAATTGCATAATTTATATTTGAACCTTTATTGTGCAAGCTCATGCATCGAGTTCTCAAGAAATAAATTATTCTTTTATTAGGTATATTAATTACTTTAAAATCTGTATACTATTTGTCTCCGATCTCCGAGCATGCTGAAAATCTGGGCTATCCGTGCAAAACGGGGTCATTTTGTTCTACTCAAGCTTATTCACTGGGCTTGTTGAGTCGTGAATTCTTAAGTCCTTCAGTATGGTACAAGTATTTTCGTATCTTTCTCTGCCATCATGAAAAATGTTTAAATAAAACTTGTGAATTCGTTATTTCATTTTTCGTGACAAAATATCATGATTGATTTCTTCGTGAATCATCCTAAGCAGTGGCGGATTAAGTGATCGAGTACCCCAGACGCAATGAAATGTTGAGAGTCGCAAAAAATTATGACTGAATGTAAATATTATATATTATCGTCTATATATATGTATTACTTTTTAGGACCCTTACAAAAAGAGGTCCCATTCGCGCTTTCATTTACTTATGGAGTAATCCACCACTAATTCTCAGTCTCCAGCGATTCATTCTGATATCTGAAGAGTCTAAAGAAAGGTAAACACGTAGCCACACAGAAAGTAGAATGACAAAATAATTATCAGTAAATTGTTAAATTCCATCACCGTGTCATTGTCCCTTAGATTAGATAACATTGCACGTAATATGGTGAACTAAATTGGATGATGTTCACTTGCTTCGTATGAGTTTTTAAATTTGGAACATCGTTTCAATTCTCAATATGTCAAACATCTGCTTTATTACAACCATAGACATAATTAAAATGGCGGATTTTAATTTGGCCAATGTTTTGGAGGTGCAAGTGATTTTGAATGTTCGTTCATGCCGTTCTAGGACGTGTATTATGGATTCGGTTTCCTTCACCGGGCCCGATTGATTTCAGCTCCGATACGTGCACAGTATCGTTTTCTCTGTACGGAGAATGTTCTCGAATATAAATCGTCCATTAATTTGACTAACCCTATTGTCCGCGCGATGTACAAATTCGCCGCGACGCTTATGCAAATTATTGCAAACAAATTTTATAGAAGAACACTAAGTTGATGTACTGTCGAGGCAGTGGTGGTGTTAAGGAACATTCCGCACGATTTTAACCAATAAATTTCATATTGTATCTGTATGGTGTTCCTCGATAGAAAGACTGTATCATAAAAATAGATAGACAACATAAAGAACCCATCTGAAACAATTGTTTTATCTTTTATTTACCACGTGGGAAATATAAATGATAGGCTTTGGTATGAAATTTATATTTCAATCGAGTGTTACCATGTTTAAAACGTATTAATCGAACACACTTAACAGTTAGAAGTATTTAAAAAAGGACTCCGGTCAGATAGTGTGATTTTTTGATAGATGAGTTTTTTTATTTGATTTTATTGAGGATTTGATGATAAAGAAACTATTGAATAGCTAAGTGCATCCAGCACTGTGCTTAATTAATAATGTAGAATTTATACGTTGGGTAGTTTTATTTTCATACTTTTATTTTGAATGCAAATATTGTTAATATAAAATTTTATATTAAAATGAACTTCCACAAAGTTACCGCCGAAACTATCGAAAGTATTACAAATATTGTTATATTTTAAGTATTATAATCAGTTTTTAATGCTCGTCGTGGGGGAAAATTGTGCTGGTCATATTATAATAAATCAAAGTGGAATTAGTGGAAAAGAGTTTTTTAATTTTTGAATATGATTCTTTTCAACCAAGTATTGACAGTGAACGCAATAAAATTGATGCATTTAGATGGTGAAAATATTTCGCCATATTTTGTGGTTATCATTCATTGGCCCTTCGAACCCGTCTGCTAAGTTCATATTCTACGTCACTGCTAAAGGCGTCCTTGAACGCTGGCCACGTTTACGTAATCGGCGACCCGTCTGTGTGCTGCAGCTGTGTGCGTGCCAGTCTGCGTGGCCGCCCTGCGAGTGTGTTAGTACACGTGTTTTGACGTACACCCAGACGGGCTTGCCTACATATTGCGTCTGGCAGACTGAATACATAGAATGCCAGGTGCTACAAACCGCACGTCGCTTCCATATCCACCATATCGACGCCAATTATTGTTTGATCAAATATTAACCAATACATCACCCTCCAAATAATATGGCGGGATTGAAATACTGGTATTACCGAAACCGCAATCCATCGGTATTCGTGGTGTTTTTTCAATATCGGATTCGAACAGGGCCGTGGAGTCGGGTAGTTTTTCCAGAGTCGGATTCGGAAAAATCTTACAGCACTGACTCATTTAAAAAATATATTTAACGATGTGTATTAAAACCAAAAAATTCCATAGTGATGCCACAATATGATCTGAAAGTAATCATATTTTTGTATATGTCCACTCCCAATTTGGATCATATGAACTCCTTATGGAGCTTATCTCAACAGACGTATATCTACGAGAACTGCTTGTTACTCAGTTGCTCAACCTCTCTTTTTACTAAGAGAGTAGGAATAGAAGGATAGAGCTAGGATAGGACTAGTGGTTAGCTAATCGCTCTCGATACGCCCCGTTCGTAGGATAGGATGTGTGGAAGGGGAGAATTTAAGACTTCACATACATCCATGCTTTCGAACAAAAAAACATAAATCGATTGAAAAAACATTTTTTTTAAACTGTCCGTACTGGAATTCGAACTCGTGACCTCTGTAGCCGAAGCCAACGACGTTAAACACACAGGCAGTAAACATATTTTTAAGTAAAACAGAAATGATTGAAAAAATCAATTTAGATTCGGAGTCGGTTTTTTTAATTTAATGTTGGAACTGGGGAGAGAAAATATATGAAACGTCAAATTGAGACGGATGTTTGTGATGTCTTTGCGAGTTTATCTCTTATTAAATTTCAATTAAAAAAATATTTGGCGCATTGGCATTAGCTTCAATGATTTTTTTTTTCTTTTTTTTTTTTTTATTATTCTGTCATTAAAAAAACTTAATTATCATTAACTGCTGATTTTCATAAATAACTAACTGTTTCTTAAAATCGTTACAAAAGCTCATCAGTTCTGGAACCATTTTTTGAATCGGGTAGATAGATGCTGGAAGGAGTTCAAACATGACAGATATAAATTCCTTCAAACAAAAATCCATATATCAATTGAAAAATCGGTTTCTCCTGGGATTGGAACCCGCGAGCTCCGCATCTGAAGCCAACGACGTTTTCTTCTCAAACATAATCCTGACTGAATAAATTACAGCATATTTTTTTTTAGTTATACTTTTACGAATAAAAATAAAATAATTGAGCTCACCATAAGGTCACGTTGCTTTTGGAGTCGTCCTCGAAACCATTACATTTCCTTTTGTATAAGTTGGATCATTAGGAACGTCATTACCTCTGTCGATTATAATTAAACAATCTGTTTCAATTGACGATAAGCAATATAATAATGATTACGCCTTTGAAGGACTTCCTTGATTACCTTATTTGTCCCATCATTAGCTATTTAACCCGTAACATGCCATCCTAAAAAAACATGTTCCCTGCCATGATGGCATCTCAGTTCCACTGTTTATTGACAGTATTTAAACCTAAGTTAAATGCTAAAAAATAATTTTTTAAATGTATGTTAAAAGGTAAGCAAGAATACCTAAAATGATAAATACTTATTGACAATATTAAGAGAAATATTGAATGATTTAATGGCTCAACTATTTACGATTGCATCATGGGCATGGAAGTGTTAAGTAGATAATAAAAAAACAAGAAATTTTACATTGTTAGACTAGTATTAACGGTTGTGAAGTTAGCAGTTAACTTTTCTTTAGAGTTCTTTTGTTCTAATTCCACAACTTTATATATTAACCTTTAGAGGAGTATGGACGTACATATACGTCGGCGCCATTTTTCTGTACATGAGTATAAAAGTAGTTTAAACTCAACACAAGAGTGTCTGTCTGTAAGCATATATATTCTCTAAGTATGAATTACATATATTCATTGGGAAAAAGACACAAAATTGTCATGTTAAGAAAAGGCAGTAAATTAAAGTAAAGTCTGTATAAATCTATTCACTCCTCTAAAAGTTAATTATTATTGGTTTCGATCATCGGTAGTCGAGTGGTCAACGTCATTGTCTTCGATTACGGTACAATCGCGGATTCAGAAATCGTCCCATTCAATATGAAAATTAATATGATACATAAATAATACGTACATTAAAAAATAGATTATTTTAAAATATAAAAATAGTCAATACATAATTTAGTATGTATTCTATAAAACAAAGTAAGCTAAACAATAAAAGAGCCCATTTCATAATAAAGTTTTAATAAATTAGAAAAATGGAAAATAAATTCTCTTTAGGGGAGGGCATGACCCCCATGGCCCTCAATTAAAATACATACAGTGGAACCCTGATCTACCGTACTCGCATTGTTTGTTTTCCCGCATGGATCGTTAATTTGTTGTAGTCCCGGCCAAACACCCATAAGAACAATGTTAAATAATCCCGCATTAATCGTTCCCCGATTATACGATTTCCTCGATTTATCGTCTGAATATTATGGTCTCTTCACAAACATTATCCCGATTGAACGTTTTTTTTTAAATATATATTTCTCATTTCGCTCAGAAACACGATCGACTCATACAATTTTTTACGCATTATCGGTTTCCCGCATCCCGAGTTTTTTCGGTCCCTTGAAAAACGTAAAATCGGGGTTCCACTGTATTATGAACAATATTTTGTGTAATTTACTTTATTACACGATTTTCTATACCACAATGTTGTTTTTTTTTTTCAAATAACACGGTTTTTTAAATTCAGGGAACTAATCTTCAGTTTTACAATTTTAAATCATCTTGCTTACACGGTTTTTATAGAACGTATCTAGCGCGGAAAAAAGAGTTGATTTTACTTATTATAAGAATAATATGTTATTAACAGAATAAATTGCGATGTTAAGATCTACAGCTTTAATTGGAAATCCGAAACAAAAGAATCGTATGACTTGACGAGGCCTGCCTTAAAAGTAATGTCTCGCAGAGATGACGACGACTCGCGAAATGAGAGTCTCTGACCAGCGTTAATGTGATGAAGTAATTGAATTAAGAATAATTACTTTCAGCTGACATTTTAAGTTTAAAAAAAACATGTTGGTTCATAATATGGCTGTTAAATAATTATGGTGTAACTCAAATTAAATAATTTATCGACGTGTCAAATGTATGCATAAATATATTTCTATTTGATACAGCTTTATTTACTTGTGATTGACATCTCGCTTTTTTTTTTTACCTTTCAACTTGTGAGAAAGGAATTATTAACCGGGTGATCGTATGTTAGCGCCAGACATTCGTTTTTTGTATTGTAAGTGTTATGCGGGACAGCGCTAGCCGACTGAGAAAGACAGAGCGAATGTAGTGCAATCCTATTGCATGGCTATGGCACGTGTTAGTTGAAATCTCGCTCTAATGGGTAAAGTTAGAAGACTGTTATTTCATCTAAAGAGACAAATTCGTTCAATACGTGCATTATTTACACGAGTTTGTACAATCGATGACAAAGTCGTTCTTAAAGGTGTGGCCTATTAAAGATATACAATATTTTATTTGGCCAACCAAAAAAAAACAGCTGGATACCCCCGACATAAAATGTAATTCCCACCTTCCCAAGACAGTCTCACACTTACTCAGATAGATGCATTTAAAATAGTATACAGATATATAATTATAGATTTTTTTAAACATGAAGTACCATTATTTTTACAAATCTTGTCCAATCTCAATGTGGACCGTTTGGCCTCCAAATATAGGTAGCTCAACAGGTGTTTTTACGAGAACTACTTGTTACATAGTTGGACAACCTCACAGACGCAGATTTTGCTCTTTTCCAGCATGATTTCAAAAAAATTCCCCAGAGGACATCTGGATTCCATAAAAAAGTGATATTGTATTTCATTTCTGACCCGATCACATTATCATAACTATACAATGCAACAGCTTACTAGAAAAACAGTTAGTTTTCCATAGAAAAAGGACACGAATTTTTGACACTGATCTCTTATCTTTTATTAAGTTTGAGTTTAGAAGGCTTTTTATTTCCTGAATCCTATCTTACAGTTCCGTTCTAAAAATGCTGCCCCGACTCATAGAATATTTTGTGGAACCTTCTCGGATCCGTGGTCGAATGGTCATCTCACGGGTTCAAATCCCAGTACAGACAGATTTTTCAATCGAAATATAGACTTCTGTTCGAAGGCATGTTTTATTGTAATTTCAAAAATTCCCTCGCACCCATCCTATCCAAAAACGAGGCGTAAAGAGAGTGATAAGTTAACTATGTACTAATACAACCTTAGCACTATCCTTCTGTCTCAACTCTCTTAAAAAATGGGTGGTTGAGCAACCGAGAAAGAAGCAGTTCTTCTATCGGAAGAGGTCATGGTTAAAAAATGCATTGATTACCTCGATTTACGCGATATTTCGTTGAAACTATCAACAGCGTAAATCGAAGGATGAGTGTATTTAGCAATACAGTATGACATTAATCGAAATAAATTAGAAAAGCTAAATAGATATCGAAAACAAGAATGTCAATAATGGAATACCAACCTAACAAGTCATTGGATATTTTTTAATACATATCATATATGGCAAATACAAAACTATAATAATATGGTAATAATACATTAGTGATGAGGCTCTGTGTTTCTATAATATGTATAAAGTCAAGTTGAAATGCCGTTTATTAATCAGATAATTTAATACAATGCCTTTAACCATAACGTCTTTGGAGTGGGTAGATATTCTTTATACATATATAAAAACCTAATAACCAAATGTTTAGGTGTGGTAGGGTTGCCAAAAATCTGTGTAACTTATTGGTCGCTTATTATCGGCTGCGTGGTCTGTTTCGGTTACGGAGTACACAGGTTCGAATATCAGTACAAACAGTTTTTATAAATTAATTTTTAATTGATTTGTGACTTTCGGTCCGAAGGTATGGGGGTGTATGCGATGTCTTGAATTCTCCCTCACCCATCCTATCCTAAAAAAACAGGCGTAGTGAGAGTGATTAGCTAATCACTAGTCCTATTCGAGTCCTATAATTCTATCCATACTCTCTTTCAAAAATTGAGCAACTGAGTAACACATCGTTCTCACAATACATTCAATGTTGAAAAGCTGTTTAATAATTTAAGTAATTTTTTTTAAACTTTTTAAAGAAGTTTGACAAAGCTTTTCGTTGCCAAATCTCCAAAATTTGGAAAAAAAACAATTGCTGCGGTATCTCAGAAAATATGCCGGCAGGCCGCTTGCTTAATATTTTTACATCAAAGCAGCGATTCTAAATGAATCTAAATGCGATTCCAAACTATGAGTCGCGAACAGCTTAAAATATGTATTTACCCTTTTCGCTTGCTGTGGCCCAGTTGGTTAGAGCTTGATCTACTGATCACGCAGGTCTGGGTTCGATTCACAGTGAAATTGAGAATTATTCAATCCAAAGTTGTGATCGAAGACTGGGTGTTTGTGATGTTTCATCCCATCCCATCCTTCTGATCCTTTAATAACTGGGTGTAGCAATAGCGATTAATCAACCACTAGTCCTGTTCTAGTCTTATCCTTCTTTCCCTAATACTCACTTAAAAAAAGTAAGGTTGAGCGACTGAGTAACAAACAGTTCTCGTAGAAAAAACTTCTGTTGAGAGCAGGTACCATAAGGAAGCCATATGCTCTACATTGGGAGCGAATATGGATAAAAAAGTACCCTTTAAAAGGTGTGTATTATATCAAATAAAGGTTGGGGGGCGCGAAAATATTTTTATTTTCAAAGGGAGGCGTAGTAACATAAATTTTGGAAACCACTGCATTACATTATTTACCGTTTGAATATATACTGTGCAAATAAATCATTAATATGTCCCAGATACCGCGTGTTTGCATGGCACTACACATATTCATCAAAATATTGCTTATATTCCATTAGAAAACGAATTATTTGATTTTTTGAATTTCTTGGACATCCGTGTCCTCTTGGGATTCAAGCAGTGGTGGGCTGCCAATAAGTTAACAAGGGGCTCACTTAATCTCGAAGCAATTCTCAGTGTTCTGAGAAAGGAGTGAATTTTCTTATCACTCATATGCAATTATATGCACTTAAATGAATGATCGATTGTTACTTAATACACTCATAATGTGTAACAATATGCAATTTACCGTAAACTTATCAATCTAAATAGCTAAAAATGTACTTATGTGCATACCAACTGAAGATGTCGTAGATAATATATACATTAGAAATTGCAGCTTTATACTAATTTGATCTGAGAATTTTGTTATCTCATGAGTTAACAAGGGGCTCGCCGGCCTTTGTAAAAATCAACAAGGGGCTCGCGCGATCCCCTCCGAGCCCCCTCCAGCCCACCCCTGGATTCAAGCGGAACTGTGAATTCATTAGTTGCGTCATTTAATAATGCTCGCGATGATCGAAACCAGCTCTGGCTTCTGAGCATTACAAAAAAATAACCGTTATTGTATATTTATATTATATTTCATTAATTTTAATTATAACAGGCGAAGAAGAAATTTTATCAAACGCTTATTGTTATCAAAATATCTAGAGGGAGGAGGCTATCTAAAGACAATGAAACGAGAATAATTATAAAAGTAATAGTATGCTTGTTATCATACCGTTTTTTCACTTGATGTGATAGCATTTGAAATGATCGATACATTTATGTTCCGTTAATAATTTGTGTCAGCCCTGCACCGTGGAATTTTCTAAATCTACGAAGACAACTCGGCGTCCTATACACACTCGCATCTGTAGGGTCGGCCAAAATAAACTGGTATATTAGATGTGTGTACTTATAAAATAAAAGCACCCACGCGTCATTTTGAAAAGCCAAACTAAAAAAATGTGCTAAATCGACTGTGATAATATAATAATTTATAATACAGTCCGGATTATCTGCGGCCTCTCTTATTTTACAGGGCCAGATTTGGTTTTGAAATTACACGCTTTTTACGTATTTTTTTTTGTCCGATATTAGGAAAGAATGAATCAGAAAATTAAAAACGAGGCATCTAACTGAACATTCTATATTTTTGTACGATCACGTCAACGGCACCGGCGCCGCATCGCTAAATTTTGTCAATAAAATGATCCTGAGGATTGTGATGTACGCCTTACATATTTTAATTAATTAAATTCACAAAATAAAAGACGAAATAGACATTCAAAAAATAAAAATAAATAATTTAATAACATTTTATTTATGCGTTTCCACTCTCAATGTGGAGTATATAGTGAATAGTATCATAATGCAGGTGCCTCAACAGATTTTTTTCTAAAGAGAACTGGTTGTTCAACGTTCGCTAAACATTTTTTTTCAAAAAGAGTAGACATAATAGGATTGGGCTAGGAGAGGACTAGTGGTTAGCTAACCACTCTCGCTACGCCGTTATTTTAGAATTGGAATTTTTAGAAATCATCCTTCGAACAGAAATCGATGAATGCTGTTCGTAGTAGGACTCGAACTTGTGAGATCTGTCACGGAAGCCAACGACGACGACCACTGCGCCACGGACCCGACAGTTTTAATGACAAGTTAGTGAAATAAAATAATTTCCCCTAAGTAAAGGAGTTATGTTTTTTCGGACTTACATATCGCAAAATATTTTTAAAGTACACGACAGTTGGAATGTATTCTTAAAAAAAAAAAAGTGCGGCCCTGTTCCAATAACCGAATACATCCGAAACCTGCCGATAACTTCACCAAAGGTTGCGTTTCGAATACTAGTTTCTTGTGGAGTGATAATCGATATGCAAACAGAAAACATTTTCCTTAGTTTGGAAATTAGGCAGTCGTAGGCGAGTGGATATTTTGGCAACGTCAGCGATTCTCAAAAAACCGTGCCCTTTTTATTCGGAAAGTAATTCTTATATCCAATTGCAGTGATACATTAACGTCCCAGAGCCAAGACTTGACTCGCTAATGAAGGAATACGATTATTGGTACTAAGCTGAGGGTGACATTTTAATTACGCATTTAATACCGTTTATAATTTAGAATTTCGACTAAAGGTGCTTGATGGAAATTTAATGTTAAATTTGAATTATTTTTATTTACACTTCCATAAATTTTGTCGATAACGACCCGGGTTTCGACTTTCGGCATCGTCTGGTTTTATCTAGTGCACGAATGCACTCGAACTGACAGGCAGCGAACGGTTTGCATTGTCTATAGACAATTGTCTATAATTCAAATTTAATACCGTTAAATATCAACAGCAACTGCTTAAAGATAACTGTCACTTGTTTAAGAAATTTTAATTGAAAGATGGGTGAAAATAGGAAAGATTCAGTATATGTTAGGTAATCTTCACATTAAGACCTCTAATCCCGAGATCTCGACCAATTTTGCGATCCCGTTATCCCAGGATCGTCTTAGTACTAATACCAGGATAACGGCTCAACGGCGCCGAACTCACTGGCAGTCAAAACTTTTTGAAAGGATGGGGCTAAATAAAAGGTCTCACATTTCTCAATGGTTGTACAATCTATCAATTCGAAACTTTTCAGAGGATGAAAAAAAAATCTGGAATCTCTTAATTAACCACTTGAATATCATGCAGACACAGGTGTCTGGAACATATGCAAGCGAACACGAATGTCCAAAACATTTAAAAAATCAAATACTTGGTATTCTTATAGAATATATTAGCAATATTTTGATAAATATGTGTAGTGTTATCTATACTGAGTCAATATAGGTTTTTAAAATATCGAATTCGAGTGTATATTAGGCAAAATTATTTTTCTCAAAAACACGCAGTATCTCTGGGACATATTAATGATTTATTTGCGCGGTATTCAATCGGTTAATTACCCACTTTCCCCGCGGCAATGATCTCATACAATTGTGGCATGATATTGTGGTGGATGATCAATCCCTTGAGCACAAAAAGGGTCCGGGATTGATTGACCAACTTCCCAAGTCTTCGTGTCATCTTTTTTTAATATAATAATGCTGTTTTTAATAAACGTCCGCTATCAATGATGAGCATATGGACTACGGTTGGAGTTTATTTGCCCAATTATAGGCAATTATAGGCTAACTTGTGCTCTTGTGATTTTTTTTGCATCTTTCTTTAACCCTTTCTTAACTAAGATGTGTAAATAGTACACATACCTTCTAATCATTTACATTTATCTGTATATATAATAAATACTCGGCCTAAAATTCAGATATTCCTCCCTTATACATTTAAGCATTGAGTAATGCAATCATAGAAATATTGTAGTAGTGTTATATAACTGTCATGATTCACTCCCGTTTGCCTGATGTGTAACGTATACATAGCTCAGGAGCGCGTGCTTTTTTTGCATAGTAAGAAAAGGGTTAAACACATTGATTGGCTCCTTTTTCACCAACTCAACCCATTTTACCGCATTGCTACATCCATATTGAACAAGCAAGTTCAACAAGTAGAGTCGAAGAAAACTCTTCATCTTTCAAATAACTTCATCAACAGTTGATTGATTACTTAATTCAGCGTCGTCCAACAGAAATCTTTTGATGGGCCAAATAAAATATTACCGGTATATGGTGGGCCGCATAAAAAAACAAACAAACGTATTAAAAACAATTTATTAATTAATAATTACCATGCATCATGATACCTTTTTTTTATTTTAAAAGCAGGCAAACAATTATCAAAACATTTTATTTACTTAATTAATGTAACCCTTTTTTATACTGTTTGATATTTTTTATATCGACTGGTAATTTATTCGACGCACATCGCAGTTGATTGGTTAAGTTTTCATCGGCCAGCCTGTTACGACATTTCGTTTTTACTATTATCAACAAATAACAAAGTGAAAAATATATTTGTAGAATGCTGTAAACTTCAATAGGGCCGCGTGTTGAAGATTTTCGTTGAAGGAAAAGGTTAAGCTCAATTTTCGGAGATTATAAGTTATGATACTAAGCCCAACATATAATTGGATTGTATCGGTTCACATTTTTTTAAAATGTATTGAACTCTACATATTAGATATGGGTATACTAGTTTGTCTATTATTATATCATGCTATCGATCTTAATAAAATGATGATCGAATTTGTAACAATCATTTATTATAAAACATAATCACAGGCATAAACTTTGATTAAGACCTGGCCATGGAGGTGGATGATTCTAAACAGTCGAAGACTCTCTCAAGTTCGCGTAACTAATGATAATAATGACGAACACCCTTTCGTCGCAGTGATAGAGGCAACACTTTGAGATTCACGCTATTTCGCGGTGGCACTTTTTGGCTTGCCTTGCGAAACTGGTCGAGGCAGTGGCGGCCCAACGGATCACCTTGAAGAAGTAAGGGGCATATAACACGATCGTAGTCGTAACCTGTTGCAGGGCTACCAGACTCACAAGATTTCAGTCATTATTTTAAAACTAATTTATTAAAGTGTCTAGTTTAGGATACAAATCTTTAAGAACGAACATTGTAGATCAGCGGTTTCCAACCTTTATGTTACTGCGCCTCTCTTTGAAGAAAAAAATATCTTCGTATAGTAACAACGACACGTTTTGAAGCGTGACATATGACGTTGACACGCGCCTCCCTTTGCAATAGTCTACGCCTCCCAGGCTGGAAATCGCTGTTGTAAACCAGGGTTTCCTAAACTATGTTCCCCGGAACCAGAGTAGGTGTTCCGAAAAAAAATGGAATGTTTTTATACGCTGCAACACAGTTTTAAAAAAATAAAAAAATCAGTTAAGTGGTCCGTTATATTTTTCGGACTTGCGAAGTGTTCCATTCCAGAAAATGTTTGGGAAACCCTGTTGTAGATGATAATGCTTTAGCGCTTACTACAAGACAGTAAACAAGAGAACTGTGATATTTATATTTAATATGAATTAAACAAATATTTGGTATGACAGCTAATGCCGATGTGCCAAATGTTTTAAAGTTGAAATATCATACGAGAAAAATTCGATTAGAATTTTTGTATTGTAAGATTTGTAAGTCATTCGAGACAACACCCATGTCTTAGGTCTCAAATTTAAATTGGAAAATCTAAATTTTAAATTCACCTTACCGAGAATCGAGCAAGCTCTAACCAACTAGACCAGTGTTCTTTAACCTTTTTACATCCGCGGACCGGTAAAAATTGGAAAAATATCTCGCTGACCGGCGTCCAACAACATTACTCAATAAGTTCGTAGGATGGCACATAGATCGCGTCACTATTGAAAAATCCATATGAGTTTTAGAATGTACCAACCTTCAAATAATACGTGTCAAAATTTTATAACAATTGACGTTTACAAATTTTTCGAAACAAAAATCTTCGCGGACCGGTGCCGGTTTGCGGACCATAGGTTGAAGAACACTGAACTAGACTACAGCGGGCGATACTTCCACCGCGTTACATGTGGAAAAAAGCATTGAATAAAACTAATTGTGAAACACAAAAAAAACACTTAAAACTAGCATTGCAAAGTCGACAAGTCGGTTTTTACTTTTAATTACATCGTATAATAGAATATGTCGACAGTTACATCTGTATATGACCGCAGTGACAGATGAGAAAATTCATTTATATATATATTCTATAGCGTTTTGTCTTTTCTACTGCACTGGTCATATTCAAAAGATGCAATCAAGTGCCTGTAGCCTTTGGTAGTCCCAGCTAGTCAAATAATGTATTTTTTTTTGTGTGGCACACAAAGAATAGTATTAGTATTTGCATATCCTGCTCCTCGGAATAACAAATATACAATAATCATAAATTATTGCTATCGTTTGACATTGACAAGAATTTATTTCGATGGGCCAAAACGAGACGATCTTCAATTCCATTCCTTGATAAGAGCACGCAACGCCCATCAATCTTGATTTTTTTCTAATATATTTTTTTAATTACATTAATATCTAACACTCGACGATTAGCCTGTCCCATTAACTATCCCCAGCATTTTAAAACTGTTATTACAAACAGGGTTACCAACTGCCCAGTGCTTTTCTTTCCATATA
Organism: Himalopsyche anomala; assembly: GCA_031772345.1. Classification (NCBI taxonomy): domain Eukaryota; kingdom Metazoa; phylum Arthropoda; class Insecta; order Trichoptera; family Rhyacophilidae; genus Himalopsyche; species Himalopsyche anomala. The sequence goes on along the minus strand of CM062836.1, from coordinate 16,677,361 downwards.
ACGCCGTGGAACGGTGTTCCAGTACCGTTTTCTCGCAATTTTTAATGTTTCACCTTTAAACGCCCAGCGGTCCCGTACGGAACTATGGTACAGTTCGCTATCGGATTACACTGATTTATGATAATAGTATTCAAAATATGAATATTAGCTTACATAAATGATGACTTTGAGATGCCGATCCATAATTTTATTTTCAGTTTCGATGTATATTTTCAATTTTTTTGTCATATTGAGTAATATAAACATCTTCGTTACAAGATCGACTCTTGGAATAGCGTTGTGTTAGGCGGACAGTTTATATCAGCTTTATCCACACCATACAATATATTTCAATAGGGATACAGATTTTTTTCCTAGCTAGAAAACTCTTTATTTTTTTGTAATTTTATGGTTTCAATTTTTTAAGTTTTGTCTAATTTTTATCGTTTCAATTCTTTAACTTTAATGTATAATAATATAAAAATGTGAAAAATTGTAAATAAAGGTTTCGCTAATTATAAAAAAACTTTTATTTTGCTAATGCTTTTTATTTTACCCACATAGGCTGACTAGTTTTAGAGATATAATTATTTTTATAAAAGCTACGGGTCATGCAAATATTTTGCAAAAAGTCCACGGACGTTTAAAGGTTAAAATGGATAATCAAAAAAAATAGTAATTCAAGAACTGTTAATTTTTTCATGGAAACCATTATGTTTGTTCCTATCTTAGGTCCCTTAATGTAATGTTCATAATATACCAGATTTATAGACTTACTCTGTGGCCCAGAACCAGGGGTCTAATAGTTCATATATTACTTTTAGGGTGTTCGCTGTCAATTCTTGGTAGAAAGACATTATATTAATAAAAAAAAACAATATTTATTTGTACTTTATTTTCAATCAGTTGACAATACTTGCAATGAGCTTCATATATTGTTTTGTTTTGCAAATTCTCTTATTTACAACACTTTTTCTCAACAGTTGGGTCCATAGCGCACTGGTTAACTTTCGTGGCATATCTCACGGGTTCGAATCACAGTACAAAACAAAGCAAGAGCGATCAGTTAACCACTAGTCTTGTTTTAACACTATCATTCTACCCTTATTTTCTTCGGAGAAAAAGATAAGTTGAACAACTGACTAACAAACAGTCCTCGTAAAAATCAGTTTAGATACCTCCATTGAGAATCCATATGCTTGAAATTGGGAACGGAAACGGATGAGAAAAAAATGTTAACAAGAAGTGAGTTTCGATATCTTTTATTTTCAAAAAAAGCACTGCCAAATGGTATCCAAAAGAAGAACTTGTCCTTTAATTTGATTTTTAAAATAAAATCCTCCATTTTTGTTTTAAAAAAACGTGATTGCATCACTTTCAATAAAACGTATAAGCTTCTTAAATATCATTTGACAAATCGTAGAATTTACGACTCTAACCTACCACATACGGAGGCAATTAATAAAGAGGGTCTTTTGTGTGTATTGAATTCATTATGTGAGCATGTTTCCCAAAACTAACTTAAAAAATGATTAGGGTTACCAGATGTAATCCAAAAGTAGGACGTGTTTTCCAATTCGATTTAATTATATCCTCTATGAATTTGAAAAACGGTCCTATTTTGTCTAACGTTTCAAATTAAAAAAAAACGTATATTTACATTAAAAAAGGTGTGCTATATATTTCAAAAACGGAATTATTATTTAACTGTATTCCACATATGAAAACCTATATAAACTGTCTGCCCAATAAATGCAAAATAAAACTTTAAAAAAATTGTATTTTAATCTTAAATAATTAATGAATTTCATAAGGGATGCGTAATATTGTTGGTTATTTAAAATTAAACTCTCTTTTTACTAATTACACATTTTTATTAAGATCAGGGCCGGTTTCGTAAGTCGAGAGCAATATCAGTTAAGTATGCTCGCGATGTTTGATAATGCTCTCGATTTGCAAAACCGGTGATATAACCTGGAATTAGTAAAAAAAGTGTTTTTTATGTAATGCTTTTGAATCACAAATTGGCAGTGAAAACCTTAAAAATGATTTTATAAAACTCGCTGTTTTGTAAAATCAATAATATTTAAACGATACATATAATAATAATAATACATTTTATTCCTTCCTCGCATGCAAATTTAGATTTAATTTGAATCGTTCAAAGTATGTACATTCACACAAGTTTTGTCACTAACGACCCGGGCTTAGACATCGGCATCTTCATGCGTTCAAGTGCACGGATGAACTTGAACTGACGTTCAGTAAATAAATGTATCACTAAGATTAAGGCCATTGCTGGCGAAATGAATTAACCTATGGGAATGCCTACAGATTTTAATGGTGATTAAATTTCAAGAATGTACATACTTTGAACGATTCAAATTTAGTATTTTTAATTCCACCAAACACTTAAAAGCAAACATTATTCGAAGCTTTTTAGTAATACCATTGATTTCTACAACTATATGATAATGTTTTTTCATTCTGAATCCACCATAATGTCATCCATTTGAAATCGTTATTAAAAATCTGGCAGCCCTAATTACGTATTGCTTAAAAAACAGTGACGATAAACGAACCAAAAACACATGCACGTATTCGCAAAAATATGTTATTGACAGAATATTTTAACAAATATTAAAGTTTCGTGGTTTACGGAACTGCATTCAATGAGATGACAACAGAATAAAGCATTTACCCGCGAACCTTTTTTTATTCGACAACACCAGTACGATGGAAATACATAATAGAGAAAATAATTATTAAATTTTACATTACGCACCATAGTGCGACATCTGTTGGAGAATTTTAGAGGTATTGATTTTTTTCGTCAAAGGCTCGAAGTGCCAAATAGACAAAGATGACCTCACGTACTTAATTATTAAGGAATGTACTTCATTTTTGGATACGGTAATTAAGTTATTTTTCTAGGAGTGCGAAGTTATGAGTTTTTTTACTATACTCATTATACTAGGAAATAGGGCTTATACAAAAACAGACTTTTGAAAAAAACGGTTTTCGAATGTCAATATTGTCCGAAAATCGGTTTTATCCGGTTTTCGAAGTTTTACAAAAAATGGATATTTCAATTAAAATAACGAGAATTAGTTAATTTTGTTAATGTTGTTTATTTATATACATAATAATACACAACAAGAAATTATTTGGTGTTACTTCTCAGAAATTATGATTTAAGAAAACACAAAGCGTCCACTGATTCTGATATCGAAAATACCCTTTCGCTGGGTAATGAAAGAGGGTTAATTATTAAAATTAAAAATATTGATAAAGTTATTATTATAAAAAATATTAAAAATATAAGAATTTCAAAAAATAGTTTAATTAAAATAATAATTTTGGAGATTATTGATAAAATAATAATTTTTTTTTTGAAGTTTTAAAAATAAAATTTAATTTTGATTTACAAGACCATAATGATGTGGGACATATGGTCTTTATGCCATCACATTAAGATCCAAATTTTCTGTCCTTTTGCTTATAGATGCGTTTATGGAAAATTCGGTACAACCGGTTTTCGAATGTCACAAATTTAGCAAAAAAAATGGTTTTTGAAAACCGTCAAGCTATTTGAACACACATTTTTTAAAAAAGGATTCGAAGTTGTCAGTTTTTTTCAAGTCCGACTCTAAATCCACAACCGTGCATTTGATATAGTTTAATGTTTTCTAATTCCTGTACTTCTTGGAGAGTATTTCAAAATGTCATACATAGTGCGTAATTTAATTATAGGTATAGGTAACCGACCATTGTACTATGTAATACATAGCTTAGACAAGTGGACGCCAACCACCTTTTTGGGGGTAGAATCTAAGCCCCCCCTCTTGATCGGTGAAGTTGATATCAAGGGGATGAGTTACATCACACGATTGATTCGTGAATCTGGGAGAATGGGATTGTGAAACTGTCATGGAGATTGATGATAGTTTTGATTTGGCTAAATTCAAAACCGATAAATAAGATAAACGATAATAAATTAAGAGAATAATATATTTAATAATTCTTTAAAAACAAAATACTTTGTTTATTTATTTTAATGTATTTAAACATTTAAATAATTGCATTGGTAAGTACGTGTCATTCAAGTTAACACCTCCATGTCCATGATGCAATCGTAAATAGTTGAGCCATTAAATCATTCAATATTTATCTTAATATTGTTAATAAGTATTTATCATTTTAGGTGTTCTAGCATATATACATTTTAAAAATTATTTTTTAGCTTCTAACATAGGTTTAAATACTGTCAATAAACAGTGAAACTGAGATGCCATCATGGCAGGGAACGTAATTTTTTAGGATGGCATGTTACGGGTTAAGATAAATGAAATTATTGAAAAGAAAACAATAGGTCACAGCTTGAGAAAGCTACCGTCGCCTTATCCGTCATTAAGCCAGACGAGAAAGTTTGAAGAATAGTATTATTCAGGGCTTCGAACCGGAACGGAACCGAAAACCGTTAAAACCGTTATTTTTGCCGGAACGAAAACCGTAACCGAACCAAAAAGAAATATCGGTTTTATTTTCAGTTCACGCTAGTATTTTGGGCAAATCGATAAATTACTATAAGGTTTTGAGGTTTCCAAATTCCTCGGTGAACTAAAAAAACGGGTCACGGAGATATTTTGGGCAAATCGTTAAATTACTATACGGTTTTAAAAAAGTAGCGGTTCGAAGCCCAGGTATTATTGTATAATATCGATTCTAAAGTGTAACAACTCAAAAATATATATTTTTTAGATAATTAAGATACAATATTTTGTGCATGTTTAATTTTCTTCTTTTTCCCCTCTCAAAAAATTCTGTGCCTACTGGAATTCGAACCCGTGAGGTCCGGCAGGGAAACCAACGACATTGACCATTTTGCCATGGACTTAATCGTCTACTGTGCTTGTAATTGATGTAGATTTTAGTATAATTCTAGGTTTATCTTAACAAACATAATGTTGATATTATCTCATGTTAAAAATATGGGTTTTCAATGATATTCACAGAATTTTCGTAATTGTTACTTTTTTCATCGAAATAATAATTACCACTGTCATTCTAGAATAATAACAGGTTATAACTAGTTACATTTTGGAACCATGAGATATCGGTATTCTAACCTAAAACAACCTTTCTCAAAACAGTATTTTTTACAGTTCACACTTTGGAACTGATATATAAATATTAAGAGAATTATAAACTGATAAGAGCCTGAATTTAAGTATGTTAATTTTTTCAGTTATATTCAAATTTGCAAAAAAAATATATCTCATTGTTACAAAAGTTTGTACTCCTCCGTTACCTTCACTCGATACCGTATTCGTAACGAGAAACGACGCAATACTATAAAAAGTAAAGTAAGCGAGTAAGTGGATATATCATAGGTCGGTGAGAGAGCTTTGGAAAGCTTCAATAGGCACCCTTCAGAGGGTGAAACCTACCAGAGTGTTAACTTGGAATGAAATCGAAGAAAACGGATATCGCTGCAATGTGGCGGGGATTTTTACAATTTTACAAAGACGTATAGGAAGATATTGGGAACTATCTGTCGCTAAAATATTTTTTTACTTGACAAATAATAGCACAAGGCTCTAAGACTAAACACTCATTCTGTGCATATATCGAAAGCTGGTGGCAAGAAAGTGATAAGTCTAAAACGGATAGTAGAATGATGTTATTTAAGACATTCTTGGCAATTAACGAATTTACAAGAAATAACAGAATTGGCCGATCGAGTCAAAAGGTCGCACCAGAGTAGCCAAAAGGCCCTCACGACTGGTCTAGATCCTTATGCATATGAGAATACCCCCGGAGAGTCGTATCGATTTTATTGACAGGTCTTGCTCATGATAGAAAGCTTGATAGGTCTGCTTATGGAGTGGTGATTAATAAACGAGAACTCGTTGAAGTTTGTCCTTTTATATGTAACGTTTTAAATATAGCGTATCGATAAAATGATGAGGTGTGAAGAGGAATGATTTTTGCTAAATCGTCGAAGCCTTACTGCATCGACGAAGAAAACTATAATTTCATTTTCGTATTAAATAATACACATTTATATGCAATCGTCAAAATTTCAGAAAGACAAATGTTTGAGAACAACTGAAGAGCAATTGATCGTTAATCAAATCACGGTGTACATATATTAAGGGTAAGTTGCGTTTTAGACATACGCTCAGGCGGTTTCCGACAAGTGCCAGCCAGCCCTTGAAAATAGGGGAGGTGATATGGATAGTTAAATCAAATCGATTGAATAATTGAAAACGGGTAGGTACTGACATTCCTTGTAAATTTAATTAGATTTATGTAACTATAAACTGCTATTGTGAAAAAGATTTATTAAGAAAAAAAAAATTGTGTTCAAACCATATTTTCTCTCAACGTCGACCATTACACGTGTTACAGCGAACTTCATTTTCACTGGTGCTTTAGTTAAATCAAACCAAATCATATTTTACCAATATATACATATAGACTGTGTAAAGGAAAAAGGACGTAACCCACACATGAAATTTTACAGGAGGCGCAAAAAACGTGTTTTAGTGATTTTGGGTCATATGCAAATTATGAATTATACACAACCTTAAAGTGCACGGAGACTTCTAAACTGGTGTTATAACAATCGGCATAATCTAATATTAATTAAATAAATTGTTTAGGAAAAACCTTTATTTTAGTAATTTTTCATGGTTTTAATTTTTTACAAAGTCATCTTTTTCAAACTTAAAAGCTAAATTTAGATACTAAATCAGCATTTACAGCTTGCATCCTTTTGATGGAACGTGTATCAAGTTTGATACATTGTGATTATCGAAAAAAAGCTGTTTTGAAAAAACTGTGGGTTACGTCCTTTTTAATTTCCACAGTCGATATATATTCGATGGATTCGGTAGTAATTTAGTGAAAGTTCATTTTTAATATAAAAGTATTTTGATAACTTTGTTATTCCGCTTGTTTTGTTACAAAATGTGAAACGTGCTTCGCTTCTTTGAAAATCATCATCTGATATAACATCGCAAGGTTTATAAATAAACTATAAATTGATAGTAGTTTTAAGTAAATAACAAAATAAGTCGCGGATTTGTCACAAAGTTATCAAATTTAATTGTATATTAAATGTATAAATTTCTTCTTTTGAACATATATTTTCACTGAAAGCAGAGGTGGGCTGGAGGGGGCTCAGAGGCGTGAGCGAACCCCTTGTTAAAATCACATATATCAATGTATTTTGAAGGAAATTAATAAATCAATTGAAAATCCATCTATAAAATCCTGCGCCTACTAGGATTTGAACTCGTGCTCTCCGTAGCTAAAACAAACGACGTTGACCAGTCAGTGGGTAAATTAACTAGCCAACTTATAAATCAATTTGTTTTGGATTTTTCGAAAAATTTACGTTAAGTTTTAGAATTTCCCGGAAATTTTCAACACCGTTTATAGATTTTTGAAGATTATCTCAACATTTTTCCGACCATGGTTTTTAATTTAAATAAGAATTTTCCGATACGGATATGGAAATTTATTTAGGATTTTGTGACCCTTACAATGGATTGAATTACTGCAATGTTGATGGTCGGTAAGGAAATTTCACTATAAAAATATACCGATAAGTATAAAAACGTTGACAACTCCTGGTTTACATCATGCGCGTTGATTATATTGCACAGTTATGATTGACATATCAATCAGCCGACACTCGCAAATCGTAAATCTGCCTATGAGATATTGAAGAATTTTCGATGACAATATAAGTTTTGCAATTAAAAATGACAAACTGGGCTTAGTACTTTTTACCAACGGTAAATCATTTGCGACAGTTTAATCCATACAAAAACAGTTGTAACTCTTAATAACTTATTAAGAGTACTTTTTATTTTACTCTAAAACAGTTGATGTAAGAACGTGACAAATACTTGTTTGAATTCGTAGATGTTGAATTTATTTAAAATTGAAGACAATTTTTTTTTTTTACCATGTCCGCTCCCAATGTGGAGCATATGGACTCCTAATGGAGTTTATCTCAACAGAAGTGTTTCTACGAGAACTGCTTGTTACTCAGTTGCTCAACCTCTCTTTTTCCAAAGAGAGTAGTAATAGAAGGAAAGGGCTAGGACAGGACTAGTGGTTAGCTAATCGCTCTCAATACGCCCCGTTCATATGATAGGATGGGTGGGAGGGGGGAATTCAAGACATCACATACATCCATGCCTTTGAACAGAAATTCATAAATCGATTGGAAAATCAATTTATAAGATTTGAACCCGTGACCTCCATAGCGGTAGCCAACGACGTTGACCACTATTAAGCATTATTAAAAAAAAAGGCTTATTCCGCCGCGGCACACCTGAGACTTATTGTGACACAGTAGTGTGCCGCGGCACATAGTTTGGCAGACACTGCTCTAAAACTTTAATTAAATTGTATGGATCGATAGTATAATTACAATCAAAAATTATATAACATTTTAAATTAAAATCTGATGCTGGAATGGAGTTAGGATTGCAATGCTGGACGAATTAAATATTGGTATTGCAAATATCAAAACATGAAGTAAAAACAAAGTTTAAATAATCAAAAAAAAAAACACTCAATTGAGATCGCAATACTGGGCGAGTAAATCATAATCGGTATTTCGATATTGTTTAATAAATACCTTCCATAATAAAATATAATACAATCATAACCTGGTGATTTAGAACATAGTTTCTCAACCTTTTTGGGCCCGTGGCCTCTTTTGAGTCTCATTTGTCCGTGCTCCCCATATCCGTTTTTTATATTAACATGTACGTTTTTCGAGGCAAAGTGAGAAATTGAAGATTCCAAAATAGCTTTCAATTCTTTGAAAATTTTGCTCGCTAGCAGATTTTATCCAGGAATTTACGGATTTCCTAAAATGAAATGTCACGATACGTTTTTTTTAGCTTTTCTAGAATTTGCCCGTGGCTCCCAAAAACTGTGCTGTGGCTCCCCTAAAAATATTTTCCCCTGGTTGAGAAACCGTGATTTAGAATAGACAGCTAGGATTCAGACTCTCTTAAGGCATCCACAGCAACGTTCCCTCTAAGCCAGTGATGCACAACCTTTACCTTTAGCGGGCCGCATAAAACAAATTATCGTCGCTTCGGACCGCAAAGAAAAAATTGATTTAAAGTACGCTAAATCCTTTTTTTATACAGAACATATGTACGTTCCATGTCAAACAGCCTTAAAATCGTGTAAAAAAGATCAAGTGAATAATAGGTTCCATTATATTATTTTGACCGTGTTATTTCGAAAATAAATAAGCCATGCAAAAAAAGGATTATGAGTACGTGCTTATTAAAAATCGTTTCATTGTGAAATATTTATGTTTCATTTATATGCAAATCATAAGTTAATGCGTTCTTGGTCTTTGTGAATTTTTAACTATTTTTTTTAATTTGACATAATATTTGTCAGCCTGTTTCTATGAACCGATTTATTGTCCTTCATTGAAGAAAAAGCTTGCTTACATTTGTTTAATAAATGTTTTACGTGAAAAAAGTATGTTTAAGAAAGAGATTTAAGGGCCGCCACAAAATTAAAAAAGGGCCGCATGCGGCCCGCGGGCCGCGTTTGTGCATCACTGCTCTAAGCCAAAGGGTTAGCTGCGCGGAAATTTCAAAGACTGCGCAGACCGATCAAATATTAATTGAACAACTGTCTTGTAGTGCGATAAAGGGATAATATATGTA
>CM062836.1:16513868-16667560 GCA_031772345.1 Himalopsyche anomala | reverse complement strand
GTGTACTCTTTACTTAGAACTATGCGTCGAGAGGTTTATTCCTGTTTATCAGACATTTAGAAATAAATATTACACAGGTTCTGGGTATCTCAACCAAGTGATATCGAACCTACGTAAACAGGTTTGTCTATTGTCTGATACTGATAGTGAATAATCAATGTCACAATTTTTTAACTCAAAATTATGATTCAACTATCAATTAAGTTTTATTTTTTGATATCCTAGATTTATTTTTATACAAGTTAACGTATCCACCACTTTTAATTTTATTTAGGTATAATTTTTTACTCGGTATTTCTTGAAGCATTTTGATGAGAATATCTTTGTTAAAAATTATTTATTTTGGAATCAACACATTGGTACGTTTACCTAATAAATTCCACAATTAATATTTAAAAAAAAACATCTGGTTGTTCTCAACTTGTAATAATTAAAAATGAGTATCTAGTATCGGCAAATTTACTTTTCAATTCAAGTTAAAACATTTTTTTTCGTAACCTTATAAAATGTGAAAAAACAGATGTGTGACACCTGTTTTAGTCTGAATATTATAATATAATGGTAGTTTTTTAAAATCCAAAATTAACTATTTTAATTTTCAAATCATTTATAGCATAAATGGACAGTGTTTATTGATATCGACTGTGAAAAGGAAATAGGACGTAACCCTCAATTTTCCAAAACAGCTTTTTTTAGATAATCACAATGTATAAAACTTGGCACACGTTCTATCAAAAGGATGGAAGCTAAAAATGCCGAATAAGTATCTAAATTTAGCTTTTAAGTTTGAAAAAGATAATCTTGTAAAAAATTAAAACCAAGAAAAAACACTGAAATAAAAGTTTTTCTGAGACAATTTCTTTAATTAATATTAGGTTATGTCAATTAAACAGCAGTTTAGAAGTATCCGTGCACTTCAAGGTTGTGTATAATTCGTAATTTGCATATGTCACAAAATCATCAAAACACGTTTTTAGCGCCTCCTGTAAAATTGAATGTGTGTGGGTTATGTCCTTTTTCCTTTCCACAGTCGATATGTATATTGTCGAAAATGATGTATTCAAATTTAATATTGAAATTCGACATGAAATAAAAAACAAGTATTTGCTTTAATTTAAGTTACTGAGGAATCATGTGTTGGCGACGCCTGATTAAAATTTACATTTTAGTATGAATAGTAAATAAATATTCTTTGATAATTTTCTTTATTCGCTAGTGTGACCGAGACTTCATTACTGCTTTGTGTCGAAAAAATATCATTTCCACAAATTGTGAGGCATTAAAACTAATATGTAATTGTCCACCGAAGTAGAGGAATTCCAGTCCATTGGTTCATGAAAGCCAATAGTGGTTGCCGGTAGTTCCTCTCCTTGCCACCGGACTGAGCGCATTATCGGCGTGGCCAGTAGAATAGTTACATTGTTTCCACAAAAGTTTCCCGCAACTTCCAAAGTTCCACACAATCTCAAAGGTACCGTAAATCACGAGAAATTTTAGTGATTGATAACATGCTTAAACGGTGATAGTTTACACAGCACTAACCGATGTACATGCTCTTATCAATATAGATAAGTACTGCCATTAAAGAATAATGCATAAAATAGTTATGTAGTTGCAAAAAGAAGTATTTTTAAATAAAATGTGATATAATACTAAATGTGAAGGTCTACTCTTCTAAGTTCTGCTTAGCTAGGCGTCAAGTACGTTCGCAACTTGCTGCTTCATAAATACTTTAAAATAACTACCATCCGCGAGTTCGCTCGTGAAATCTCTCAAAAGTTTCACAGCGAAGTAAGCAAACATTGTAACCCAATGATCTCTTACATTTATAATTATGACGGGACAATACAAAACGACTGTGGAAAGAAAAAAGAACGTAACCCACGCATAGCAAATCTTACAAGAGGCACAAAAAACGTTTTTTTTTTACGATTTTCGACTAAATGCAAATGATGAAATATACACAACCTTGAAGTGCATGGATACTAATAAACTGGTTTTGAATTGAATAAATCTAATATTGATTTAATAAATTGTTTATGAAAAACTTTTTTTTAAGTGCTTTTTCATGGTTGAAATTTTTACAGGCTTTTCTTTTTTTTCACACGTAAAAGCTAAATTTAGATACTAATTCAACATTTTAACCTACATTTTTTTTCATAAAAGATGTATTAAGTTGTGTACATTATGATTATCATAAAGCTGTTTTGAAAAAACTGTGGGTTACTTAATTTTGCCTTCCCACAGTCGATAAGTATTGTTTGAGGCCAAGAGCATTTCGAGAGTGTTCGAGGAATTTCCGTAGATTTGATTTGTCTTAGAGATATTTTAAAGCCCTTAAACTATTATTTTTTTAAATTCATAAGAATATGGCTAATAATGAGGAAACCACTGAGGTCCCTAAACGACCCCCATCGGCAGAGAAGTATTTTTCTAGTCTCCGAGCCGCGAGAGTTTTAAAAATGAATACAATTAATAAACACGAACCCTTGGTATCATAAAAATGACTCTTCAGTTTCAGATTGAAACAATATGGCTAGGATAGGACTTGTGCTTAGTTTATCTTCCTCGCTACACATATTATATGTCTTCGAAGATAAATCAATAAAACGAATGAAAAAATGCTGTTCGTTCTGGGACATGAACCCGCGAGATCTGTCACGGAAGCCAACGATGATTACCACTGATACACGGACCCAGCATTATACTAGGCATATAGTGCATTTTGGTCGTCATGGTTGCATCTCTCGCAGACAATTTAAAGAACGTAAATAATAAAAATAATATATCGACTTTCTACCGCGCGCGATAAAGCGGTGATCGAATCCAATATGACAATAGCTTCGCCATTTATTCCGCTAAAGTAAGCCGCCAGGCAGCGCTGTAAATCCAGATGTAATAAATCCGATAAAACGAGGATAACCACAGACAATGTAAAGAGTTTTTTTTTTATATATTTTATAGTGACGAAACAATGGCAACATAGTAACAATGCATTTTTGTTTTGTTTTGAAAATGGACTGAGTTCTCCATTGTCATTTTTTAAGGATTTAGCAACATTAAATTGTGTTTTATTTCGATACTAGTCTTAAACTCTTCAACACTTTTTTAATTGTAATATTTAAAATAAAATAAACGGACTTTTCCGCAGAATTTCGTTAGAAGCATGCCAAAATGTTATCGATATTGTAACGTTTATCCATAATACTTAAATAAAAAAATAGCTATGGATTTCCGACTTCACACATTTCTTTAATCTTTAAATTTGAATCGTTAAAATTTAGTACATTTTCATATGCTTTGTCGCTAACGTCTCGGGGTTCGCCTTTCCGCATCTTCAGGCATACAAATGCACGAAAAAAATTGACAAATAACAGTTGTATGAAAGTAGAACTATGAACGACAAAGTTGAAGTTTATCCGTGCACTTGAGTGTCCGAAAATGCCAAAAGGCAAAACTCGAGTCTTGTGTGATAAATCGTATGAAAGTGTAAACAAATTGAAAGATTTAAATTTAATATTGAAATTCCATCTTCAATAAAAATAATATCTTGATTTATCTTTATATCCATAATAAAGCACAAACTCTATATATATTAGAAAGTGTGTGTGTGATAGCGTTAGTACATTTTGTCATTAATTTTTCACAATATCGACTGTGGAAAGAAAAAAGGACGTAACCCACACATATCATATTTTACAGGAGGCGCTAAAAACGTGTTTTGATGATTTTATGACATATGCAAATTATGAATTATACACAACCTTCAAGTACACGGAGACTTCTAAACTGGTGTTAAATTGACATAATCTAATATTAATTAAAGAAATTGTCTAGGAAAAACCTTTTTTTCAGTCTTTTTCTTGGTTTCAACTTTCACAAGCCTGAATTCATTAAATTAGAAAACACAAAACTTAAAAAAAACGAGACACTTGTTTGAAGATTAAATCTTTTGATAGAACGTGTATCAAGTTTGATAAATTGTGATTATTGAAAAAAAGCTGTTTTGAAACAACTGTGGGTTACGTCCTTTTTCTTTTCCACAGTCGATATGTAAATGTTTATGTGCCTTTATCTTTGCAATTTATAGTGTTTATACCATGGATATAATAAATTAATAGATAAATGTGTAAAGCCAATACAAATCTTTTTGATTATTATTAGAGCCTAACAATATCGAATCATAGTCTTTTAAGTAGAGTGTGAAATAAATGATGTGTTCCGTTGTTTTTTGATGTTCTTTACCTCAAATTATTTCAACAGAAAGTTACAACTGCAATAGGCAAGTGAGTTACAACTACTCAAGAGTTGAAATTTCAACTAATGATGTTTAACTAATTTCAATATCGAACCAAAAAGCATCCTCAAAGTTTCACTTAGTCTCGCATGAACAGAAGTTGAATCTTATTATATACGACACACATCAGAGGTTGGGAAACATTTATTACAGTAAGCTGAATAACATTTGAATAATGAATAAAGTCTCTATTATTTATTAATATACGCGTATTCATATACCCGTAATAAAAAAATAGAACATTTATATGTATATCTTAAATGCATGTCCACTTATGGCCTTTTAATGGAGGTATTTCATCAGAAGTGTTTCTACGAGACTGTTGCTTCAGGTCCCTCTATTTTTTTTTGAAAAGAGTAAGGACAGAGAGTATAGAGCTAGGAAACCACTCTTGGCAAGCTACTCGCTCACGCTACGTTTAGTCATTTTAGGATTGGAAGCGTGGAAGAAAATCATCAAACATCCATGCCTTCAAACAAAAATCGATACATTGAGAACTGAAGTACTGAAAATCGTCACGGAAGCTAACGAATAAACAAAACAATATCTGCTGAATACTTTAAATAAACACATTAGAAAACCCCTTGCGAATACTGTTACCGAACAATGTGATTAGAATATAAATTTAATCTACGCTCGCTTCTAAAAGAGGTATTTCAACTAAATATTTGTGATTAAAAAATATCTTACATTTACCCGATTCCTAAATACAGAGCGTAGCGAGAGCGATTAGCTAAGCACTATTCTCTCTCTAGCTCTATAATATTTTATTTGGAGTCTATCAGTTCCACAACGGACATGCTACATAAACATTAGAATGTGTATTATGGAATCTATACTGTATAACATCTTGAGAATGTGAATCTAAATGTTCCTGATTATTTTTTGAGAAATCGTGGACATGAATTGTTTGTTCTCCCTAAGTGTTTTACCAGCCTGCCAATGGGGATACCACTGGAGAGAACTTTAACTGTGTTCGACAATATTTCTTCAGATGTCGACATATTCCACGTAGACGTGGGTGAGTTCCGACGAATACTATTTTTTATGTATCAAAGTAGAGTTCTTCGGAGCTTACTCAGTTGACTTCCTTGCCATTTTTTTCTACTGCTTTTAATATTAAATTGTACTATTTTGTCAATCTTATGCAATGTTAATTAAATAAATAAAGAACCAGTACCTTATACATGATAACCATAGACAGTAAGAAAGAAGAGAAATGAGTACTTTTATACCGAAATAAATGTATTCGAATAATATTATTTTTAAGACGAAGAAATGTAATGGACTCCTGGTTCCAGGGGTAAAATTTGAACGCTATGTTGTCTCAACTGTGAAACAAAACTTATACATTTTGTTTTAGAACTGTAGGTGATGAGGCAGACGTATCGTTTCGTACTATTTTGCTTATATGGTTAATGTTAGAAATTCATATTTGAAAAGTAGATATATATTTAAATATATTTATAAGTTTATTGAAATAACAATTCCGCCAACATTCCGTGTTAATGTATTTGAATAAAACCATTGTATATAAACTACCTATCCTTTATTGTAAATATATCAACTCAAGAAAGGCAAAACGAAGTAGCAATAAGTTTTTTAAAAATAACTTTTTCGCGAAAATTACAATGTGTGCAATTTAATACACGTTCTATAAAAATTATGCAAAGTGAAAATTTAATGGCTTATAGAAACTGCAACCATGAAAAACAACTTACTCAAAAGTTTTTCTTATATAACTTATTAATCATATCTCAAACAGAACAAATTTTCAAGAGACACATAAATGTACTTTATTCTAACGCTATCGCTTTAAATCGCTAGAAAATACCACTGGAATGTCTTCAATATCTTTGAAGAAGTTTCATAAGGTAGAAAGCAAAGACCTTTCCTACTATGCCATTTTCTCCTACATTCTAAGCATAGCACATGACCATTTTTTAAAAATTCATGTCCGCTCCCAATGTAGAGCTTATGGCTTCTTAATAGAGGTATCTCAACTGAATTTGTCTACGAGAACTGTTTGTTGGTTAGTTGCTCAGCCTCTTATTTTTCAAAGATGGTAGTAAATATAGAAATATAAGGCTAGGACAGTACTAGTGCTTAAATAATCACTCTTGCTACGCCCAGTTATTCAAGGATTGAAAAGGTGGGACGGAGTTTTTAGATATCACAAACACCCATGCTTTCAAACATAAATATATAAATCTTACTAGTACTCGAGCCTGATCATATTATTTGCATTTTTTTTTTACTAACGTTTTTGTTTTCGGTTATATAAATATATGTTATGGGTTACGAAGTAAAAGAGTTCGTCTGTATTAAAATTCTGAATTCATTACGTTAAAAAAAGTCAAAAATGACAAACGTCTAAATACGATATGGTAGAAAATTAACGATAATATGTTTGACATTTAGATACTTAAAAAATAAATAATGGTGTTGCTCAGAAATAGATTTTGCATTAAATTGATTAAAGCTTTTTAAATCGTGTTCCTAATTACATTTCAACGCAATCTCTACGAAGTGGTTGTGAATCTAAAATGCATAAATTTATTCGAGTAGGCAGCCATTCCATTTGCCATTTAACAGAACCTTACGACATACTGCAACACACCCTACGCAAGTGTATTGCCTGAAACTTTATATGAACACGACGTCCCCTGCAATGACAATAATATTATTATAATATGTACAGTAGTGCAGTATACTGAATGACATCACTGACGTCACTGTGCTTGTAAAAAAATGTTGTATGTACTGGTATATAATCGGCTGTAAACATTATCTATGATAATAATTTGTGTTTAATTATTTAAGTGATGATACTAAAAAATAAATTTAAAAGAATTTATATTATAACATTGTAGTTTATATTGCCGCCTGTGTGGTCAAGTGGTCAACGTCGTTGGCTACCGCTACGGAGGTCACGGGTTCGAATCCCAGTACGGACAGTTTTGTAAATTGATTTTTCAGTCGATTTATGAATTTCTGTTCAAAGGCAAATGGATGTATGTGATGTCTTGAATTCCCCCCTCCCACCCATCCTATCCTATGAACGGGGAGTATCGAGAGCGATTAGCTAACCACTAGTCCTGTCCTAGCCCTTTCCTACTATTCCTACTTTCTTTGGAAAAGAGAGGTTGAGCAACTAAGTAACAAGCAGTTCTCGCAAAAACACTTATGTTGAGATAAACTCCATTAGGAGTTTATATGATCCACTAGTTTTTTGACACAATCAAAATGATATTTATAACAGGATGAGAATCGAATATTTATTGATTTTTACGATTAATAAAATAATGCTAAAGTACTTTTCCTTCATTATTTAAAACAAACAACAACAAAAATATTCGTCGGCCAAAAATGACTGAAATATGTGTGTAGTATCCATAAATGAAGACATATTTTTTTTTTAAAATAACGACTAGCAAAATATATGATAAATATATTTTTTTTTCAGGTCTGTCATTTTTCTCCGTGATAAATACTTAATATTGTTAAAAACAACGCTTTATCAGAAAACAATTTTTCGCGGAGAAAAATTAAAGACCCCGGAAAAGGGATACTTACCAAAGGTAATAATAATATACGAAATAAGATTGTCATAGTAAAAATGTATGTAATTCTTATATAATTTCTTATCAAACGTTTGGAAAAAACATTATATACATATCGACTGTGGAAAGGATGTAACCCTCAATTTTCCAAAACAGCTTTTTTTCAATAATCATAATGTATACAACTTGACACTTATTCTATCAAAAGGATGGAAGCTAAAAATGCCGAATAAGTATCTAAATTTAGCTTTTAAGTTTGAAAAAGATGACTTTGTAAAAAATTAAAACCAAGAAAAAACACTGAAATAAAAGTTTTTCTGAGACAATTTCTTTAATTAAAATTAGGTTATGTCAATTAAACATCAGTTTAGAAGTATCCGTGCACTTCAAGGATGTGTATAATTCATAAATTGCATATGTCACAAAATCATCAAAACACGTTTTTAGCGCCTCCTGTAAAATTTAATATGTGTAGGTTACGTCCTTTTTCCTTTCCACAGTCGATATGTATTACTTTTAAGGCGTTCATTGTCAATACTTGGTGGAAAAGCATTATATTAAAAAAAACAATATTCCTTTGTACTTATTTCCACGTTTATTTACAAAGATCAGAATCGGTTTCGTTCAAAGCGATCATTATCAACTGATAAGAAATAGTGTTGAATTAAACAGTGTTATTTATACAAACATAAATTGAAATAAAAGGTGTAATAAACAATTGGTATTGAAAAGAATTTACAAATAACAAATTATGAATAAGTGACTCTAAATTAACAAAAATTAAAACCTTTAACATGTAATTACAAAGATCATCAAAGAGTAATAATGTTAAAGTGGTGACTAATGGTAAAAAATACACAATAATTAACTCATGCAATTTCTCCCATAGGCCGTCGCATTACATCGACGCGTATCTCTTGCAAGTAAAAAGCTTAAAGCTTTCGACTTCAAAATTATCACACATAGTAAAAGCTGCATTTTATGACCGAAATTAATCCTCGTCACCGGCTTTCTCCGTCGCAAGTCATATAATAAAATTTAATAAGGGTAGAGAAAATTAATTACATTAATTTGTAAGCGCATCATATCAGACAGACCCTTCGAAAGGTAATGGCTCGCTTTCATGTTAATTTGTCAGCAGATGAGACTGGGTACTTTAAAGTATGATAAGTAATGGTATTTTTTAAAAGATCTTAAAAGACTTCGATAATTAGAATTTTGCAGCGTCGGCGGACACTTGACAAATTAAATAATTTCATGTAAGCGATATGAATATTTTTACACGTATTTTATGATTACACTACTGTTTTCATGTTTGTGCATGTCCAACTAAATTATTAGACAATTTTTGTTATGCATATATTAAATATTATACCTTTGTTATTCTAAAGGTTGTGTAAAAAAATTGACACGTTTTTTGCCTCTTTGTGAAGCATTTTAATACAAACTCTCACAATGTTATTTACGAAACTTAAATTTTATTTTAATTTAATATATATTGGACGTATGGGTTTTTTCCTTTCTACTGGACGCATATAGGAGTAAGTTATAAATACTATTTGTACTTATAAAACCCTAATTACTTATTTGAGGAAGGGTAAATACGTAAGTAAATAAATTTAACAAAGGTGAGCAGCCTGTCATATTTAAAATGTTTTTTACTAACTTTCAGGCGTTGAATTTTCAATCATTTATTATTTACTATATTAAGAGTAATTTTTCATTTTTATGTTTAGTACATTCTAATTTTTTAATCAACTTATTACGATTCGATTTTTGGTACCTTATTACCGATGCTTGTCATCAATTTACGAAAATACAACTTTTGTCGAGGTACACTACACCGGAATTGGGCATTTAACATAAGTATTCTCAGAACAACTTTTTGACAGTTTTTGTGAATTTCTTAAACCACCATTAAGCTTTTTTATAAATCACTACATTATTTTAGATTCTTTATCGGCCTTAGACGTGACGTAATATTTGGAGAACTCCTGAATATTCATTTTTAAAATAAATATTTTTGACAAAAATGGTGACGAAAAAATAAAACGAAGGTGTAACGTTACGCCTTTGGCTTTGTGCACAGCTCAGTAAAGTTGAAAACGAAACCTTCAGCACTAAAAAAATAACATAAACAGGCAAAGCGCTTTGAAGTTTAAACGCTGGATAAGCGATGTAAGCAGGCAGTGTGCTTTCCAAAGCACAGCATCCATATTTCAAAAGAGGCTCGCGCGGGGCTTAATTACAACAGGCATGTAAGAAAGCTCTACGTCTAGAGTAGCTTTTGATATTATGTCATAGATTAAAAATACGAAACGGCTGCACTCGAAAAATATGATATTTTGGTATTAAAATCATCATTAACATTGCTATACATTTTAAAGTTGTTAACTGTATATTGATACAGATCAAAGACTCTTTTTGCAAAGCTTACATTTTTGTGCTATTATATGTATTTATAAGTACTGGTTTCAGTCGCCGCGAGCATTCACACATTTTCATCGGAGGCAATTGAAGACAGTTTATTTGTAATTTTTTTGATAAACTGTAATTTGTTTTCACAGTCCTGATATGTTTTATACCCTCTCATTACTCATATCAACAGTTCCAGTTCATTCTTCGCAATTTTATCAAAATTTTATCGAAATAAATGGTGGACTTATAACATTCAATTTTTAAATTTGAATCGTTCAAATTATGCACATTCAAACAAATTTTGTCACCAACGACCCGGGTTTCGCCTTTCGGCATCTTCAGGCGTTCGAGTGCACGGAGAACTGTCAGTTCAAGTTCACCCGTGCACTTAAACGCCTGAAGATGCCGAAAGGCGAAACCCGGGAAGTTAGTGACAAATTTTGTGTGAATGTACATAATTTGAACGATTCAAATTTAATAATGAAAATCTACCAAGCATCTTCAGTCGAAATCTTAAATAATTTAATTTTTGATTTCTATTAACCAGTATTTCCGTATTAAAAATTTATTTGAAACACCGGAATAAGGGCATTTAATCCCGTACCCTTTTTATGATCCCAAGATTTCGGGATTTATAAAAAAATCTCTTGTAGTGAGATATCACAAAAAATTTCAAAATTTCTAATTTAACTTGAAAATAGTATTATTTAATTTTGAACATCCTGAAACCTGAACCTAACCCATCTGATCATAAGGGAAGTGCTATTTTCACTTAACCACAGAACCTGATAAAACAATGTATATTTCAAATTCAATTTTGTCAATTTACCATTACCGAAGGAAGAGAAAAACGAATAGTATATGTAAAGGAATCAGAAGAGTTTATTATATATATGGATGAAAGCTTTTTATTTGATTAATTATTTAGATTTAAAATTATATTTTTTTCACTTATAAATGAATATCGAAATCTCATGATTGGTATTAAAACGATTGTTCGGGATCCCGTCTCTCGCAATTATTGCAAGCCCCATTACTTCGATGTATGTACATACGAATTACCCTCATCGTTCATCGAGCTTACCAGATATGTACATACGATACTCGATTGGTAAAAAAAGACTTTTTCAACGAAACCGTCCCTCTGCATATTTAATCAAGTCACTTTGGATGCGTTCGTAAACAAACAAACTGCCCTGCTCGGTAATGAATGCAAAACTCACATACATATACTAGTTTCTCGTCCTAGTTTACTGCTATATTATTCACTATCCAGTAACAAACAAATAAATGCGGTTCCAACGCTACGGCTCCCGACAACACTTTTACATACGTTTTTATTTATATTGTAAAACACCGATATTTACGTTTTCCTGTCATTCACGTGTGGCTTTTGCAGCCCCGTCTCATTTGAGTATATTTTACGTCCAGTTTCACGTTCTGTTTTTCCGCAATTTACAACGAAAATATTCAAAATGTGTTTACTTAGCTT
Source organism: Himalopsyche anomala (assembly GCA_031772345.1). NCBI lineage: Eukaryota > Metazoa > Arthropoda > Insecta > Trichoptera > Rhyacophilidae > Himalopsyche > Himalopsyche anomala. Next base: position 16,655,790 of record CM062836.1, on the reverse strand, counting down.
ATTATTATTTTTTGATTATTTTCCTACGCTGTGAGAAACAGCAGCGGGTTATCCTTTAAGCCAGCGATTTCCAACCTGGGAGGCGTGGACCACTGCAAAGGGAGGCGCGAACAGTCCAAAATATTTATTTTCCCTTATAAACGTGTGTTTATTACTATATGAAATAAAGGATGGGGAGGCGCGGAGATATTTTTTCTTCAATGGGAGGCGTTGTAACATTAAGGTTGGAAACCGATGCTTTAAGCGAATAAGGCGCGCGCTTGGGGCCTCCGAATCTTTGGAGTCTTAAAAATAGTTTATCCGAAATTGGTGAGAAGAGATCTTTTTTATATTTGATATTAGAAAAACGTTCAAAGACTCTTTTAAACAAACCTAAATGACAGATATTTTTAATAAATAATAAGTATTAATTAAGCATTAAAAAACTAGACATGTATAGAAGTATCTAAAAACAAAATTTAAAAAAATAGTTAAGATTATCCGTACTTATCTGTTAAATCTTTCCGTATCAGGTTATCGTTAATTTACTGTATTTTCATTGAATGAAGTCATATATAAACATATCGAAAAATAGCGGAAGAATAAAAAAAAAGACGACAAGAGCAGTCAATGTTAGACAATTGATATAAATTGAGGCGTCAAGTTACAAACAGCGATAGATCCAGGTTTTGTCAAAATCGAGAAAAAAATATGTCTGTATTCTTCGCGAAATTTTACACCAAATGAGTAAATTTATATATTCCAAAAGTCAATATTAGCTTACGGAAAAAAATCAAATCTTAATCAGCAATATAATCATGGATCAGTATAATATTTCAAATCTGATTTATTTTGGTATCTGATATTAACAATTTTATTTTGCTTGTATTTATTTAATTGTTTGGTCCATCAGCTAATAATGCTATTGTTTTGTTTTTTATTTAAAAATAATGATAATGATAAAAACTTAAAACTGTCGATTTTTGCTTTAAACATAAAAACATTCTTTACCGCAAATATTGAAATGTAGCTTTTTGTAACTAAACGTTTGTTGTGTTTACGAGCACCAAGTTTAAGGAAACATTGATCGATATTTTTTTATAAATACGAACAAATTCCAACCGCAAGATTTTAGAAGACCATAAAACATAAAGCAGACATACTAAAATATATAAATAACAGTTGAAAATCATCAGCTGAAAATGTTCGCATCACTTGAGAGTACTCACCATGAGCGAAACCGGTTCTGATCATTACAAATAAAAGTGGATATAACTACAAAGGAATATTGTGCTTTTATTAATGTAATGCCTTTCCGCCAAGTATTGACAGTAAACACCCTAAAAGTGATAATAACAGCTGTCCGGCTTTTCTTCATGTGGCACCAAACAAGACTGAGATGAGACAGTAATTGGCATTTAGAATTATATAAATACAAATAAAGTTGTAGTGTTTTTTTTACGTCAATCTGTTTTCTATTTATTTGTTTGGCGTAAATAATTTATGGTACATATTTTAGAAGATTTTAATCACACAACACTTTTTTAACATTTTTAGTCATAGTCACGTTTTGAAGAAATGAGAAATAGCTCAATATTATTAAAAAAACTCCAGGTGTGATATAATGTAAAATATACACAAAACCATTTTTTACACTGTATTGAAATAACACGCACATCTAAAAAAATACAATATTTTTAAACGAATTATTTACTCTGATTTTCAAAAACACAGGACTTTAATGACAAACAAAAGTCTTCTTAAGATTCCAACACATAGACGTGTCAGACATTTCTAGTGATGAAACGATAGAAGCGGTTTGTGTCCAGTCCCTCATAAACGTGCTCGAATGTTATCAAGTATCAATGAATAGTATTTTTTTTCTTGAATATTTTTTTTTAAACCATGTCCGCTCCCAATGTGGAGCATATGGACTCCTAATGGAGTTTATCTCAACACAAGTGTTTCTACGAGAACTGTTTGTTACTCAGTTGCTCAACCTCTCTTTTTACAAAGAGAGTAGGGATAGAAGGATAGGGCTAGGACAGGATTAGTGTTAAGCTAATCGCTCTCGATACGCCCCGTTTATAGGATAGGATGGGTGGGAGGGAGGAATTCAAGACATCACATACATCCATGCCTTTAAACAGAAATTCATAAATCGATTGAAAAATCAATTTATAAAACTGCCTGTACTGATATTCGAACCCGTGACCTCCGTAGCGGTAGCCAACGATGTTGACCACTCGACCACACATGCGTATAAATTATACTTAGATTATTTTTATACTACAATGTTGGTCATTTTTTTAAATGACACGGTTTCTTAAATTTAGAGAAGCAATCTTTTGTTTTTTTTTTATATAGTCTATCAAACTCTAAAAGGTGTTTAGTGGAAAGTATCTAGCGTGTAAAAAGAAAGTTGGGTATGTATGGTAGATAGTCTTTATTTATATTGTAATTAAACACAAATATATTTACTGTGAAATCCAGAGCATCGGATCCAGGATGGTTCAATAATAGGGAGACACAAACTCGCGTAATTCATTTGGTTCTGATTGCGGGGGTTGGGAGGGTGGGCGGTTAAGGGGGTCGGGTGGTGGGTACGACAACTCGTCTGCTTCATGAAATAACTGTTTCTACGCACATCGGACGTGGGCAGCCTCCCAATGGTGTTGGCACAATCGGTTACCGGGGGTGTAGGAGTTAATGATATTGGAAGATGGGACGAAGTACACCCTTATTACGAAATATGACATGAAGATGGGTTGAATAAAAAAAAAATCGCAAATTGTCGGGTCCAAATTGTTGGCGTTGTGGGCTTCCGTGCCGGATCTCACGGGTTCGAGTCCCATTACGAATAGTATTTTTTCGATAGATTTATCAATTTCTGTTAGAAGGCATGTGTGTTTGTGATGTCCCAAAATTCCCTCCCACCCTTTCCAGCGGTGGGCTGCCAATACAGTAACAAGGGGCTCGCTCAATCTAAAATCAATTCTCGGTGTTCTGGAGAAGGAGTGATTTTTTTATCACTCCTATGCAATTATATGCTATAATTAAATAAGCAATCGATTGTTACTTAATACACTTATAATTTGTGACAATATGCAGTTCACTGTAAACTTATCAATCCAAATGGCTAAAAATGTACCACTGTGTATACCGAAGCTGTCGTAAATTATATAGTCAGAAATTCAGAGTCAGAAATTGCAGTTATATATTAATTTGATCTGAGAATATTTTTTTCTCTTAAATTAACAAGGGGCTCGCCGGCCTTCATAAAATTTAACAAGTGGTTCGCGCGAGCCCCTCAGAGCCCCCTCCAGCTCATCCCTGACCCTTTCTGATACTTTAATAACTGGGCGTAGTGAGAGCGATTATGTAACCACTTGTCCTGTCCTAGCTTTATCCTTCTACATATCTCTACTACTCTATTTGAAAAAGAGTGGTCACGCGACTGAGTAACAAGCAGTTCTCATCGAAAAACGTACGTTAAGATACTTCCAATACGATATATATGTTCTACATTGGACGAGCACATGGATTTTAAAAATCCTCTCTTTTTTCGGAACACTGCGAATTGTTCTAAGACTAAGAGAGCCCATTTTTTACTTATTGGCAGCCCACTGCCGCCTTTGTTAAAAACAGGGCAAAGCTTTTCAGCAAAAACGCCTCTGTCAACATCTGACGCGACTCCCCTTCCACTCGAGGGACCTCCACCTACCTACCCGGATACGTTTTCCAATCTAACGCGTCTACTTGGAATGAGTTGGCTGCAAAATGTGTCAACCTATCACATCGGCTCTACAGGTGGTATACCACCTTTTGCAGCACGTGTAGACATTGCTTATTCCGCTTGAATAAAAAAGGTTGTAATAAGGATATCCTAATTTAAATTTTACCGACGTATCGTCAAAGTACTGACACAAGTTCTTCACCGACAAATTCCTCTACAATAAGATAAATATTCAAAAAATTAAATACAAATTTGTACTAATCCTTACTCGCATTTAATAAGATCTGAACCGGTTCCGCTCATGACGAAGATTATTCATTACGCTAACTGTATTCATAATGTTTAGTTGAAAATGCTCAGGATGAGTGAAACCGGTCCTGATCATATAAAAAAACGTAGTAAAAAAGAGTGTTTTATTTTTTTAAATTATCAACTTTTACAAGCCTTATTTTTTATGATTCGTTGAAAAAAATAGGTGAGGCGAATATGTATTGCATCCTCTTGGAAATTATCATTTTTAAATTCTGGATAACATGCTTGGATTTGTAACGTTTTGTTTTATTTTTCTTAATAAATTTATATCTTGAACAAAGTGTGTTTTTATTTATTTTATAGTAATATAGTGTTTTATATCTATACAATTGTATTTGTTGATTTAAGGATATGTCCGGATTCGTAATGTGTTGCTTTAATTTTTGTTAATACTGTCTCCACCAAAAATGTATACATATGCTCAAATTTTCTCCGGAAAACTTACGCTTTTCTATGAATCGCTCATCCGAAAAACACATCATTATTTATGGTTGTCGTCCTTGGCAACGCGTTGATTGGAGAGTCTGTTTTTGTTATTTTCCGGCGATTCCTTCGAGAATTTTCGATATCAACCACAAAATCAACGAGTATTTCATTTCATTAATAAAATAAGACTCTGGCAATACATTACAAGCAGTTTATATTACTTTTTTTTTTCATTTGCAGCCAACTTCAGAACTTTTCTACCCAGAAATTAACCTCGATCTCTAGACGCGTTCACAGATGTTTTTGGGGTTATCAAATATTTTAATGGCGCCCAATAAAATAAAAAGATTAACCACCCCACCCCCTGAATTTAAGCATCTGGACCAGGACCCCGTTTTGACTTATTGCCACCGCCCAGGCTCTCCACCACTATTATTTATAATGACATAGTGTCATGTGTCTTAAATTGCTATTATAGCTTTCGTGATTTCGTATTCTACTTGTATAAAATATGTTCATATGTTAATTTCAAATGGTGACAAATTAATTCATTTGATCCTATTTCTTAATACAGTTTTAATCCATGTCCGCTCTCAATGTGAAACATATTACCTCGTTATAGATGACTCTTTTTTGCTCATTTTAATTTGACATGATCACAACCCATTTCGCTCATGACGAACATTATCAACCGATTGCTAATTATGCAGATAATTATTGATAATACTCGTCATGAGGAAAATTGATCCTACTCCTGATCATTTAGGGATTTTAAATATGTATTCATTCAGGGATAGAAAATACACGTCTAGGACAGAACTAGTGGTTAGCTAACCATTCTCGCTACACACTGTTATTGTATAATTGAAAAGCTGGGAAGGTATTCTTAGACATACCAAACAATCATGCCTTCGAACACAAATCCGTCTAGGAAGCCAACGACGTTCAACTCTTCAACACGGACCACGGAAATTTTATTTTTGCTTAAAACTATTTTATTTACTTTAAATAAAACTAAAACTGCAGTTGTAGATATGTAGATTATGTTTCACCATAAAATCAAACAATAGTTTATACACCCAGACTTCTTTTATATACATACACCAAATGGTTGAAACTTTTAATGGATGTTCTGTAAAATAGCAAATTCAGACTTACGACCGTATTTTACTGGAGATGCGGTGGTTCTCAAAAGTTGAAGGGTTGAATTAAACAAAAGAGAACCGACTGAAAAATTGCAGAATGGAGATGTTGAGCTACAAAGATTTGAAATCTTTTTAGAAACTTTATTTATTTATATCGCGAACATGCATGGTTCTGTTAAAATTGAAACCGTCTTTACATCATAACAGATAATTTGTACTTGGTTATAACATATCGACAGTGGAAAGGCAAAAGGATGTAACTTACAGTTTTTTCAAAACAGCTATTTTGCGATAATCACAATGTAACATATACAACGTGATACACGTTCTATTAGAACCAAGTAAGCTGAAAATGTCAAATAAGTTATTAAATTAATATCTGATAAATAATATTAAAAAACAAATTTATCAGTATCCATGCACTTCAAGTTTTTGTATATTTCATAATTTGCCCTTGGCCCGAAATCATCAAAAAACTTTTTTTTTGTGTGCTCCGTACAATTTTTTATTTGTGATTTACGTCCTTTTTCCTTTCCACGCATGATATAAAACATTATATGAGCTCTTGAGAGAAGAAGTGAGCCAACTACCAAAATGGTAAAAAAAATCTTGGACTTCTAAGTACATTCATGTCTTTACTTGGTGTTTTGGTGGATCGCATATTTTTTTATTTTACGGAAATAACACTATTGCAATGTGTATTAACTGAAGTAACTTCACATTTATGATACTTCAGGACGTGTAGAATATTACAACGCGTTTAACTTATTTTTTTATAAAATACAACTTGGCCCACTTCACCTCTGATAGTCCCAATATACTTTAAATCTAATAAAACAATTCTTTCAAGCCTTGGCAATCTTGGCATACTTTTTGTTAATTTAGAGGCGATGAAGGAATCCTTCGTTCGATTAATTCATCTTACAAGGTAAAAAGAATCTTATCTGAATTAAAAATAAAATTTTACAGAAACATTACTTCATAAAATTGATAAAGCTGAAATATTACATTGGTGTTACATAATTATACGCATGCCATTTGAAGCTTAAGTAGTATTTTACATAATTTTAACGATTTACTTGATGCCCTCGTATGATTCTTCGATAGGCCATTAATTTACAAAAGAAGATAAAACAATGACGTCAACGATTCTTGGCAGACTTATTATAATTCAATGTTAATCGTTGTTGGAATGGTCTTCTAAAGATGATGAACAGAGGCGGCACAATAATGGTTTTATTTGCCTTGCTTCACCGACCACTGCTTTCGCACCCGTTGTTTTTATGCGGCAGTATCCAGTGGCATAGCAAACACTAAACGTATCTACTATTTTTTCTGCTTAGGTAGTCGCTGGAGCAACTTCCCAAAACTTGGTGGTAAATACTTTAATGAGCAGACAAAATCAATCACTCTAAATAAATAACAAGGTTTTATGAAGTCTACTCGACATGGCAAATTTATTAAATGACTGGTAATATGCCTTTTTATATTCCTCGTACATTCAATGACACTCATACAGCGGTGGGTTGCCAATATCTTAACAAGGGGATCGGTAAATGTTATCCATGTCCGCTCTCTATGTCGAGCATATGGCCTCCTTATGAAGGTATCTCAACGAAAGTTATTTTTCTACGAGAACTGCTTACTTAGTCGTTCAACCTCTCTTTTCCAAAGAGGGCAGTAGGGATAAAATGGTAAGCATAAGACACGACTAGTGATTAACTAATAGCAGCGCCCAGTTGAATTGAAGGATCCGAAGATTGGGAGGCAATCTTAAGACATCACAAATACCCATGCCTTCGAACAGAAAATAGATAAATCGATCGATAAATGCTTTTTCGTACTGGGACTCGAACCCGTGAGGTCCGACACGGAAGCCCACAACGCTGAATGAAAAAAATGAACTATTTTTCAAATTTATCCATCTACAGAAATTGCAGTTATGTGATGATTTTATCTAAGACGAATGATTTTATTATCTTAACAAGGGGCTCGCCGGCCGCACCGAAATTTAACAAGGAGCTCGCGCGAGCCCCCCCGAGCCCCCTCCAGCCCATCCCCGCACTCTATAAGACGAGTTCAGCATTCCCATCTACTAGCCGGCCTAGTTCAAAGATGTCGGCAGCGAGTTTTAAATGAGCTCATCCAGTAACTTGAAATGAAAGCTTTGGTTATCTTCGTTTATCATACATTGACATAAGTTTTTCGGCCTCTATCGGAGATTTTTTACCATCACTGACAAATCTGCGAAGCTCACTGGTCCCGCGATGTTGTCACTCTATAGAATTTAGACCAAGGTGTGGTGACAGGTCAAAGGATTGACAAGTAACTGCTATTAGGCACTAGAATAATAGGCTTTGTATAGTTTGCAATCGTCACAACCGCACAACTTTTGCTGTCCTAGATCCACTCCTGAGAATAAAGTCTATTTTATAGCATAACTTTGCGATGAAAATTGATTTTAATATTTAATAAAAACACTTTAAAATTCTATATGTTTGTAATACGAGTTTATTTTCTATGTTAATATTGGACACTAACGTTTTATTCTCGCAATTAACATAAAGTAATTGATCCGGTAAGATGATTTAATTTCCAATTTTGTTCTTTATCTTACAACTTTTAATATCATTCATTCGAAATAAATAATTATTATTGTATTGATATAGAATGCTCTCGTATTTGCAATCAGCTGTTTTGAAAAACGGACGCCATTTTGATTGCCGATCACAATGCCGACGTTGTCAACATAATTTTCCCGCTCGCGGACGCATCTCACCAAAGACAAAACATTGCAGAGACGTACGTGATAGCATAACCTACAAATCTACATAAATCTGGACTATCTAACCAACGGCGTCATTTTTTAGAGCGCAGTGTGGGCATGGCACACAGGTTGCATATGTAATGAGACTTAAAATGATTTATTATCCTTAATATGAGAGGCTGCTTGGAGGATTAATTACTGTTTTTCAAGATTTTGAAATATGACCACCTCTAATTACCCATAACGACGTTAACGTCTGGTCTTTGCCTAAATTATTTTTCTATTGTGTAAATAACCATTATTAAATAAATACACATACAATTAACTTTATGTAAATCAGTTAGGTAAAAATAGTTCACAAATGAATAAAGTTATTTAATTGTTGTTGTAAAATATTTATGTTGTAAAGAATAAATTGTTAGGTTAAGTGTATGCTGCAAGTGCTACGCAGCCGACGCTACGCAGGGCAGCACAGAATTGGCGGACGCAGGCAGGCGAAGCAGAAATGTGCGACCAGGGTAGACTGTTACAGCTGCGTCACGCAAATGAAAATTATGAATAACACATAATGATCCACAATAACTTTTTTACTATTATATAAAAGCAGTCTACATGGTTTAGTTCGTACTAATTCATTAGTTTCTCGATCACTTTCACGCTAAAATCAAAATAACACGTTCGAACGTGCACGCCTCACTCAGGAATCTGTGCCGGCACTACAACGTCACACCTGCCTGCGCTGCAGCTGTGATTCTTCATGTAATACAAGCTCTGTGCTTCCCTGCGCTACACTGCCCTACGCTGTCTGCGTCTCAGCATACGCCTAACCTGATACTTGTATTATATGTCAAAAAAGTGTTCCAACCGCAAACGACATACAAATCTTAAAATAAACGAACTTCCTATATAAGTTAAATATGCTTTATTAGCACACTGTAGGTAGATATTCGTCAATGTTTTTTCGCTCAAAGCTGACAAAATATCGTAAATTAAGGAATTTATAAACGACACGTGCTGTGAACATACATTAAGATTTTAACAGTTACAGCCTTAGCAAAGAATTCACCAGGAAGTTAAGAACCTGTCATGTAAACTCTACAAAACAGTCAATTTATTTCCCCCACGTATTCAGTTTAACATAATACGCGGGGAAAATTAATTTAATTAACTGACAACACTTTTAATATTCTGTTTTACGTTTTTGAAAACGCCACTACACACTTAATAGTGCAGTGTTTGTTTTTTATTTTAATGAATTTTACATAATTAATATTGTACTTTAGTATGTAACATAAATTGTGTTGCTATAATAAAAATCAATTACGAAATTAAAGCAGACAAACCATTTTCCACGTGCCGTTTCAATAAACATGGCTGACGCATATTCTAACTAACTACGTTCACATCGGTCGCCTGTGTTCACAAATGCACTGTTTTAATTCAGTACAATAATTTGCATGTCATTCATTCTCAGTTCGAAAATATTTTCCATCCAATCAGTCCGCTGTTAATTTTGTTATGTATCAATCTGGCGGGAAAGATGCATCGCCAATGAAGAAAAATAATGAGGTGCGTACGTTTTTAGCGAGTACGAGACCGATTGCTAAAAATCCATTTGAAAATATGCAGTAGGGATTGTCGGTTTTCAAAAACCGGTTTTTTGGCAAAATTTGTGACATTCGAAAACCGGTTTATCAACTACGTAACCGGTTGTTCCGAATTTTCCATAAACGAGTCTATAAACAAAAGGACAGACAATTTGGATCTTTTATTTGATAGCTTAAAGACCACATGCCCCACATAATTACCCAGCGAAAGGGTATTTTTGATATCAGGAAATTTTGTTACAAAACAATCAGTGGACGCATTGTGTTTTTTTAAATCATATTTTCTAACATAAAGTAACACCAAATAATTTCTTGTTGTGTATTATTATGTATATAAATAAACAACATAAAAAAATAAACTTTTTCTCGCTATTTTAATTGAATTATCCATTTTTAGTAAAATTTCGAAAACCGGATAAAGCCGGTTTTCAAACAATATTGACAATCGAAAACAGGTTTTTTCAAAAGTCGGTTTTTGTATAAGCCCTAATTTGCAGTAAGGAAGCATAAAAAACATTACATACCTATTTTAATCCAATTGCAAGTTAGTGAATCACATTTTTTTAGTTTTTTTGGTTGAATTAGAATTTACTAGATAGTAAGTACTTCATTATAGTTAGGACAAAATAACACTGTATGTTGATTCTTCGTTTTATTTATTCAGTTGGTAGCTATTTCGGTTTTACAACCAGGTCTGAATTATGTCAACCAGCCGGGTCCGTGGTCGAGTGGTTAACGTCGTTGGCGTCGGTTACGATGCTCACGGGTTCGAATCCCAATACGGACAGATCAACTTATGGATGTCTGTGTTGTTTAAAATTCCCTCCCACCCCATATCTGATCATGAAAAAGGGCGTAGCGAAAACGATTAGTTAAATACTATTTTTTTCTAGCTTCATCTGTTCCTACATACGTCGATGAAGAGAAGTATAGGAACCGAGTAACAAGCAATTCCTGTAGAAAAACCTAGTTAAACTAAATTAGAAGTCTATATGTTTCACTCTCTGGACTCTATCATTTTACTTATATGTTATTTCCCTACATTGACTAGTTTTTTTGTTCAGTTTTATTGATTTATTAAATATAATATTTACGTACGTGAAGTTTTTATGTGCGGCGAATTCATTTACGGAAGAATCGGTTCACTTTATAACATTTTTTTATCCATGTCCACTCCCAATGTGTAACATATGGCCTTTTAAATCTTTTTCTACAAAATATTTTGTTATTCAGTCGTTAAACCTCTCTTTTCCAAAGAGAGTAGTAGGTATATAAGGATAAGGATAGGACAGGAATAGTGATTAACTAATCAGTTATTGAAGGATCAGTAGGGTAGGAATGATTTTAAGACATCACAAACACCTATGCCTTCAAACAGAAATCGATAAAATGCTGTTCGGACTGGGGCTTGAACCCGTGAGATCCGGCACTGAAGCCTACAACCCTAACCGCTGCGCCATTGGGCCTGATAACATATTAGGATAATAAATTGTTTATTTCTATCAAAAATCTACAAAAAATACTCAGACTAGAAACATGGATGGGAACCTAAAAGGAATACACGGACCACGTTTTGAGAACAACCGTTGGCACTCGGAATGTAATTTAATTTCAATCACTGCCTGTAAAATGAGTCGACTGGCTTAAAGCTTTTAGCTTTACCTATTGTATATTAAACTTTTCTCATGTAATGCATAATGTACATGTTTCTTGGTAATTTGTAATAACACATTTGTGGTAACATAATTCATCGCTATATTGACAGAAAACGTTAAGTTAAAAATACCTTGTTTTGACATGATCGACCTTTTCGATTATCATGAAGCGAACTGAAATGTTACGTGGCCGTAGACAGAAAAATAAATAAACAACAATTATTGACCAAATTATTTACAGTTCAAAAACGATTGGTTGTCTAATTGTCTTTGGGTAGCTGTAGGAATAAAACATCTTTACAACTAAAAAACGTTAAGTTATTTATATGTTTCTGCCAGTAATAACTGCCAACGAAATTGAATTAGTTCGTATTGTATAATTAAATATCGAAAGAAATAAATGTAAAATGAGTAAGTTTGTTTTTTTTCAGACGAAAGTGCGCGTTTCTTCGTTTAAATCTATCGATCTGTATTCATAACTTTCAACACACAATTTTTAACTAAACGTTTTCTGGTAGTGTACCAACATTATATCGATCACTGATAAAGCATCTGAACACTAGTTGTTTTACGAGATATGGTTGTTATATGGCTGCTTTACCCCGAAGACAGTAAGTATTGGACTAAGGAAGTGGTCGGCAAACTGTGGCTCGCTAGCCACATGCGCTTCATTGCCCTCTTAAGTGTGGCTCTTTTACAAAATATCTTATACAAATTCGGTTTTCGGACTTAAAACTTAGAGTTGGAAGGGGCGATCACAGGGAACATAACGTAAAAGCCAGTTTAGGAGTACCCTTATCAAGTTAATAACAATATACCCAGAGCCGGCTCGAGGATTTCTGCGCTTGTGTGCGAGGTGCCCCCGACACCTTGAAAAACTAGATCTAAATGAGTGGATTGTGCTAAACTGTCGGCGCGGCGCCTGTGCACTCTTTGTACATGTCACAAGCCGTCCCTGAATGTACCTACCTGTATAGTTAATGTTTACAAAATTGGCTCTTTAAAGAAATTTAAACCGTTGTACAGTTAATATTTGGCTCAGTTGACTAATGAGTTTGCCGGCCACTGGGCTAGAGTAATTAATATCATTAGAAATCGAATCGATTTTGATGATGCCCGTTTTAACAATACAACGTGTGGAAGAGAATTTAAACATCGCAAAGATACATTATTTTTAGCACGAATCCATTTGAAATAATTTTTGTACCATAAATTTGAAACACCATTACAATGTTTGCATTTTGATTAAATTGTATAATAAATACAAAATGTCTAAGAACTACACTTAAACAATATAAGAAAAGTGAGACTATTGACATTTTAAGAGCCATGCATTTTCTTTCCGCCCTCACAACCCTTCATTACATGCTACGTACAGTTTAAGTACAGCTGGACATGGTCTATCATTAATTATTTTCATTTACCGCCGCCATCTATCTGTATCGACAGCTGTTACGTGTCTGGAATTTCATTACGAAGGTAAAATTATTATATGAGATGCACTTCGAAAGTAGATTTTGTTTGTTTATTGAAACTAAAACCTTTTTCATTTCTTGTAAGTTTATTTGTATAAAGGTTTTTGCATATTGCGTTCCTAAATGCAAAAAAAATGATTGTACGGAATTACAGTCGAACTAAGTTATTACTGAATTTTCTCGTTATAAACATTACTCGTTATATCGGAAAATATGTATTTTTAATGCTCTACAACACGGGATCCCAACCTGGGGTTCGCGAAAGGTTTCCTGGAGGGTCGCCAACTTTTTCGACGTTGGAGATTTGAACAATATAGCAAATCGAGGATTTCAAATTCCCCGGTGAGCTAAAAAAAAGGAGTTTCGGAGACAACCGGGGAAAAAGTATACCAAATCGCGGATTTCAAATTCCTCGGGGGGGGGGGGTGTCGCTAGTCACACGGCTTTTATAAAAAGGGGTCGCCAACCGAAAAAGGTTGAGAACCTATGCTTTACAAACATACATATCACATGAAAACAAGAAGTATCTAGAGCAGTGTCTGGAAAACTTTTTTACTTTACGGCACACTGATGAATGGAACTAGTACCGCGGCACATCAAGATGTCGCAAATTATCTACGATTTTTTTTAGCTCACCGAGTAATTTGATTTGCTACCGTTTTGCTTCCGAAATCCTACATGACAAATATTTGTTTTTGAAAAGGCATTATTTAAAGTTGACATTTTTAAGGCTTCTTCCACCGCGGCACACAGTATGACAGACACTGATCTAGAGCGATCATATAACACAAAAAGTCGCAATTCAAACAAAAATACACGATTATAATTTATTTACACACCCGTTACACACATATAACACTTTTCTGTCAATCAACCTTTCGTATAAAATTTATAATTGATGCTTGTTTTATTGTTTTCACTCTCATTGACGATAATTTTGCTCGGTATGCCTAAGTAGCTCGTTATAAAAGTGAATAAATGTATGGAGAAAAACATAATCTAAAATTTCAACGAATGTTTCCTCATAACAACTTAGATCTCGTTATTTCCGTGATCGTAATAACCGAGTCCAACTGTATATGAAATTTAAGTAATTTTTATGAGAGCATAAAGATATTGTATAAATTATCATAAATAAGTAGTATGTTTAAAAGACGCTCTTTTTATTTTTGGTTCATCACGAAATGTAACATAATACCCATTTTTGATTTGAATGATTGTATAATATTATTCACTATTTTTGATTTATTGCATTTGAATGTACGTATTATTTATTATTTGTTCACTTGATTGAGCTGCACTCATTAGTGCAGAGTATTTTGTGTAATAAATTTACACAACAAATAGCATTTTAATATTTATCATTGTTAAATATATATTTACTTTGTAGATAATCATTAAAACAATTAATAATATAGCGTTTGATAATCACCGAGGATGGCAGTTTGAAAAAATATAAAAAAAATGTATCTCTTTGGACAATATATTTAATTTTTCTCATTTATTTGCAACGTTCGCTTTATATATGTTGCGAATCAAAATTTTATATATTTATTTTAATCCATGACCAATATGAAGCATAATGGAGGTATCTCAACAGAAGTTTACTTCTACGAGAGCTGTCTGTTACTCAGTCGCTCAACCTTATTTTTTCAAAGTGAGTAGTAGGGAAAGAAGTACATATAAGACTAAAACAGGATTAGAGGTTGACTTATCGCTATCGCTACCATGTAAGTTGAACGGAAATGATTGGAAAATCAATTCAGAGTTGAAGTCATTTTTTAAACCCGACTCCTAGGTAAAACATTAACAATCTCAGAAATCATCGAATACCACTTTACAACGCAAGACAGCCACTTTTTTTTTATTCAATAATATTTTTCATAATTTATGAAGATAATAAATAGTAGCTGGCCCTTTAGGAACCAAGGGAAAAAATGTTTTTTTTTGAAATATACGTTTTATGGCTTTTCCGTCCATCAAAGGGTGTTAAGTGTTAAAACATGTTTTTTCACTCGGTTCTTTAATGGCCAGCAGCATATTGGAAGTATTTTTTACCACCGTAGGGGAAGTGTTAAATGGATAAGCTTACCACATTTTATTCATGTAGCATTAATTAATTACGTAAGTACCGTCGACCGTTGACGTAAGTAGACTTTTCACGTAAAAAAATCTTAAAATTTTGCAACTGCCTACTTTTAGTTCATCGTTTCGTACATACATTTCATAAAAATCCTTCTATAAAATATTTACTTCAACAAATAGTTTGACCTAGTTCGAATATGAGTTTCCCTTCTAAATGTGCAATTGGATTAATTATTAAGCTTTCAAAACGTTTTGAACACTTCGCAGGCTGTACAGACTAACACAAATGCACGCGTAGGTTACATAGTTACACTATTTAGCCCATTGCACTTATCTCGCAAATCGGCATTGTGTGGTATATAAAAAAGAAATACAAATAAAATAAAGCATTTAAAAAAAATGTAGATTAAGGCATTATATTAAAATTTAATTAATTTATGTGTTATGAACATAAGTTTTCAGAAAAAGGAAAACATTATTTTCGAGATTGATTTAGCTTCAGTATTGCTGAAACCGCACCGTTATACCATATACACCATGCCTAGCCAGCCCAAATTGCACCCAGGGCCGCATTGACGACCTAAAACTTCCCCAAGGGCTGGACATACATACATACATACATCATACAAAAAAAAACATTTTTTTATTACTGCTAATTTCATACTTATTGATATTGTTGTAAGTACAATAGGTAATTTAAATTCAGAGTTTATCTGAACGCTTTCAATCTGGGTTATTATGAAAAAAAAACCAATACTACACCCAGATGTGAAAATAAAACACGCATTGAACCAACAAAAAAGCAGACATGTGACAGAATCTCAGCATTTCGTGTTTTTCGTGTGTGTGTTCGTACACAATGTTGTTCTGTCGTGTTTGTTATTGACATTTAAACTAATTAATAAAAACACAATAATCCTTTGTACTTCATTCCACTTTATTTAATATGTCAGGACCGGTTTCGCTCATTACGAGCATCGTCAACTGATGAAGTACAAAGGATTATTGTGTTTTTATTAATATAATGCCTTTCCACCAAGTATTGACAGTGAACACCCTAAAAGTGATATTTAAACTGTAAGTTTCGATCATAATTATTTAATAACAAATATATATTGCAGAGATACATCTTTGTGTCACTGATGAAATGACTATAGTGAGTTATTCTGGATACTCGCTTTATTCGTAGACACGTTTTTCTGTTCATAACGTACCGACATGTGTGGAATATAATTTAATACGACAAAAAGAAAATGTGTTGATTAAGATAATGACGAAATCGCTAGAAAACAAAACACGTGTAACAAAGAAAAAAGTTACAAAGGATATCTGACTTACCTTTTGAAAGCTTTCATTTTCAATCACTCTCGCCGGCTGGCAGTTTTCGCTGGAAAGCTGCTATGCAGGCAGAATTTTCGCGCGAGCTTATTTTCAATTCGCCAAACAGCTATGCTCTCGCCTCGCCGGAAGTCGCCAGCGCAGATAGTAATACAGTTGCTCAAGAATTTGACTTTGAGTTATCAGTATTTTATGACATAATAATATTTGTATAGTGTGTCATAAAAAATAATCAAATACGTGACCAACGGGGTTATTTCCAAATTTATCAGGATATACACTAATTAATGGGAGTGTCTAATAGTCTAATCCTCAAAACGATTTTTTTATTTAATTTTTAAAGATTGGCGTAACTTAAATCTAGTAATTGCAGTTATATTCACAGCTATTATAATCGATCTGTCAAATATCAATGTAGAACAGATTTTTTCTTTTTTAAAGTTTTTTAATGTGTATACAGTATACTTATTAGAGTGATTGTAATAAGATAAATATGCTTTAAAGCAGTATACATGACAAACTTGCGATAATTTTGACAGTTTATTTCAAAACAACTTTTTTCTTACGCATTATTTTGATTAGTCTAATAACTCATAAAATACAGACTTTAACAACAGTGAACATAGCCACAATTATAACACTTATATTATACAAACAGCAAAAATTAAATACTTAAAATCATGTTTGATTTTATAGAACTCCTCTTTCATTAATTTATCGGTCCTATTAAATTTGAGAATAGAGCCCTGCAGATTTTATTCACAAGTTTTACATAAATGTTAACCGTTAAAAAATACAAAGAACACAGATAAATAATATTTAAAGTAATGACAGAACTACATTTTTCAAGATTGAAAAAGGTGGGATAGGTTTAAAAATAAATAAATTTTATCCGGTCCTTATATAAAAAAATGTGGTATTAGTACATATGAATGTTTTTTTTTGTTTATAATACAGTGAAAACTTTTTTTTTATTATTAATTACATTAAAAAAAAGAAAAATGTGTTGTAAAAATCAATTAAGCTGTTGTAAAAATTAAAATGCACTTGTCCAACTTCAGTTAGTTAAGTTAATTTGAAAATTTAATCTTCATAAAGTATTTTCCAATATTTTTCGGATATATTATTATACTTAAAATAAAAAAAGAAGGTCGCAAAAGCTTCGTTATGGGTGTTAATAGGAAACTACCAAACGATTCAACATAATAATAAAAAATATATTTTTAATAATTACAACTTGCAATTAACATATATCGTAAATAGTTTTACGTAGATACAAGAAAATTAAGTAAAGATAAGATTACTTGTGATCAGGTATGGATAAAGGGAGGAAGAACTCTACATATATTTTTTAACACGGTGAAAAAATGGCAAAGTATTTAAGTTCTACAAATATTATTTTATATTCTATAGTTGATAGCTATTTCTGCGTAATGTGGATATTTTATAAACTTTTTAAGTTAGATCAAGTTAAGCCATGTCGTTACTTTTCTTCTTATTTGTAAGGCTTTTTTATTTTCTTTACCACATACCAAATACTCAGAAATTTTGTTAAAATTGAATTATCACGGCAAAGCTGGGTCACAAACGATTAGATATTATTTACTATGTATCTAGGGATGAATAAAAGAGTTTAGTTTTGATTTGGATTATTTCTGTGTTATTTCATCAAAAAAATCATGTTTTTTTAACGTGCGACTTTGCTTTCCTGGAGGTACGATATTTATGTATAGAATATATTATTCCATTAACACGAGCAAGTAATATATTACGTTGATTGAAAAACTGGTAGCCAGTGCATAGTAAATATTAATATGCTGAGCCACTGCAGAGTGCTATCCTCCAAAGCTGTTAATCTCAACATAACACGTAATTAACAGGTTATTAACTTGAATTCAACGCACACGTTACATGATGCATACATTGTAAATGTGCTAGATGCAATTAGATAAATGTGCATAAATTTAGATTTAAATTGCAGGCAATTATTCATTTGGGAAATGCAATACCAGAGGTAAGTTTATAATTATCACGTTGAATAATGGAGCTTTTAGGCTTTGCCGTGTAATAAATAATAATAAATTTGAAGCTAATTAAGGGTAAAGACTTACTTATACATTTAACTTTATACAAAATGATTCATATAATAACGGATAATACCCTTTTTATCAATCACAATGCAGTAACTACAAGCATTTTATAAAAGTGCGGTGGTTTAAAATTTAAGATCGTCGCTTTTTTTGTTAATAAAGTTCAGGTTATCAATCACAAAAACAATTGAATACACTCATTGATGAAAGATTTTCATCCATTTCTAGATGTTTTAGTTTTTTTTTGTATATTTTTTCAGCTGGGCACAATTTAACTAGTGATGTGTTTCTATTGTAATGATAATTATGGATGAAAACCTTTACAGACGATGATCCCTTTGTCCATTTTAAAATAAAACATAAAGTAACACTGCCCTTTCAAATATTGCCAAATTACAAACCTTTAAAATTGTATTCTATCTGATACGTATATTGTATAAAAGATGAATGTATAATGTTATGTCTAACGATATCATGTCTTTTATCCACACATCAGCCATGTATTCTATTATGTTATTTTTTAAATACAATATTTCGTAGAATACTCACTAGGTGTAAATAAATTAGTTTTATTTATGTGTAGTGATCTTGTAAACAAGATATTTGTATATTAATCATATTGAAACTAAATAAAAATATGATACAACACAAGTTAAACTGGGAGTAGGGTCTTTTTACCTAATGAATTTAAACTTTTATTATAGTATAATAAACAAATCGCTTGCCGTCAACCCCAATAGTTCAATATTTTATTTTAAAATTCATTTGTGTATTTTAAAACCGAATGTTGTTATCTCATTAATTTTGGTTCGTCACCGACAACAAAGTTCATATCAAAAATCAAAATGACCAGAGACAAAATTAATACAGCTTTTGACATAAATGAAAATGCGGTCGCGATTTCTGCGGTCATTTATATCTCATCGTCAAATGTATACACTGATGAATGACCAATTTATCTGTTTAATCAATTTTTGACAGATAATTCTTTTTTTGATGAGGTTTTTTTTGCTGAAATGTAATTGAGTTGATTTTATTTACGATACATATTTATTATTGAATGTCTTTACGCATGATAAAAAGAAAGATTTCCAATGTTTATTTCAATTTAGAATATTTATTTAAACTATTAAAGCTTTTAAATACGTTTGCATTTTACTAAAACCATATTTTGATAATAAATAACTTTTGATTGTATCATTGAAATAATAACATTTTTTTAAATATTTAAATGAAGATTTTATTATATCTAAACTGAATTACTTCGTTATGTTACACTATAATCTCTACCTTGCATTTTTTTTTATAATTTAACATTTTTCTTTTGTGACAGTATTTCATAAAATAAATTATTGCAAGCTTAAGGGTGTCACTATTGCCACTATTGTAATACTAACCATCTCAAAGTCATTAACAAAACTTTGAAATATTAAGTATATATGATTAAAACTATTATATATGTATATATGGTGTATTTTACAGTGCTAACAATGAATACACGAATAACAGAGAATGCATAAGCTCAATTAACCATATTTTTAAAAAATAATTTCAGGTTTTTAAGTAAAGGTGTTTGATAAAATTAAACTAAGAAATTTGAGTTTTTCAAATGTTTTTACATATTTAAACACTTGTACAAAATGTACAAAATTTGACCGGTTGAAAATTTATTATAGTATAATGTGTAAAATAGTATGCACAATTTCTTGGTAATTAAGTTAATATTAAGTTAAAAATGAAATCAAAAATTATTGTGTGTTGTGAATTATTCAAATTAACAGTTATTTCTTAACAATGTCATCTTCGGGACCAGTGAGTCTGATAGTTGTGACGTTGGCTAATAATAATCATGTGTATAATGTCGCGCGATAATTCGTTCGAGTAAAAAAAATCAGCCTTTAATTTTTAATTGTGGAATATTTTTCTTTGCAGTGATTTATTTATAACACTATCTTTGGGAGCAATGATTCTGATCGTGGTAAAGATATTATATTACAGAAAAATTAAAATACCAAAATTTAAATATGATTCCGGAGAATCACGGAAAACGTAATAAAATATAATATTTATTTTTAAAAATTGATTGAAACCTTCCCTATTTTTCTTATATCAACGTAAAGATTAGATGTAACAGAATTATTTGTCATTTATATTCGATGAAAACATTTCTACAAATTTTACACTAAATTTCGATATGTTAGATGTTTAATGTCATATTTTTTGTTAATTTTTATTTTTAATACACACATATATCGAAACCTCAGTTCGAAAGAGTATTAAATTTAAAAAATTCTGTTTTGAGTTAAAGTGTATATAAGAAAATGCTAAGAATACCAATCCATACCATTATAAAAATGTAATAATTGGTAGTCGGTGGTTATTTGAGAATTACAGTGGTTATTATTGTATGTATATATCCAAACTATAATTCCTGCAAACAATCCTTTGAAACTCGTATTATTAATATTATAATCCTATAATTTTAAAACGATCTACAAATAATTGAATGAACATTCGTAGATTGAACCTGTCAAAAATCTGGTCCCCTAATTACAAGAAAACTATGCTGTTTGAGTTGTTACACTTTGGAAACGAAGTAACGATATAGATTGAGCTACAAAATAGCGTATACGTTTAATCTTACATCTAAAAGTGAATACGCTTAGTACATGTATACTAGTTAACTAACTACAACCATAGCGCATTTCCTCGATTATAAGACGCATGCTAATTCAGCGTCTATCAATAAGGGATGTACATATGATATATTTTTCAATCGTTGTCGAAATGGCAGCCTTCTTAAGCACCATATAAATGAAGCTATATACTGTTTTATAAACGAGTAAATGCGGTAATATTTCTATGTTTTTTTTCTAATTATGTATTTCTTTAAATAATTTGCAGTACAATAATTATTTTTATATATAATAACAAATGGTATTTCATAAGAAAAATAACAATAAACAAATTTTACATAACATTAATAACATAATCTATAGCAATAAAACACTAAGCTTAAACAGAGATTCCCAAACTAATTCAATCAATTCCTCCCCATCATCGTTCGGAATATAATTTCCCCCTTTTTGATATACCCAAAATAATCTAATTCAAAAAGTATACTTGAAATCATATCTAAAAAAAATAACACTCTTCATGGACATAGAATTCTGAGACTAAAACTAAATTAAGTAAAGACGATATTATAAAATTAATTATTTGGCTGACTGTCCACTACTGATGGCGTTCATAAGTTGGCAGCCATTAAATAATTTATCAATAAGAACATTACGATGTTACAACACGGACTGAGAAGTCGACTAAAAATTACGACTCCGACTCCGAATTGATTATTTTAATCATATGTATTCATTGTTACATTTGGTCTCGGGATTAGATTCCCTAGTTGTGAGTAGTTAAACGACATATTCTAAGTATTGTAGGGTTGTCTCTTATTAGATTTATTAAAACTTATCTAGTTATAATATGATATAAATATTGTTTCCATTATGTCCGAGAAAGCTGTCATAATAAATTCGTCCTTGGCCAAGCCCGCGGATAAATCTGTTCGGACATGTCCGCTAGTGAACTCAGACCATCAAGATGCAAAAACAGAAGAATAAATACATAAATAATGAGACGCATAATTAAAACCAAAGACAAACTCGTTAAAGCAAAATCTATTATTGGCATATTGTAGAAAAACTGAACTTCGTTACATTTATAAGGAATAAACGTGAATATTAATAGGGACAGACCGTATATAATATTTTCATTATCTATCTGTCCTACGTAGGGTTTTCAATACCGATAGTACGGCATGCCATGATTAATACCGGTATTATAAAAAAGTTTAAATATAGAAAAAATACAGCTGATTGAGATCTCAATAAAAGTATGTTTTTATAAAAAATGCATGATAATAATAAACGGGTGATTTTCGTAAATAATCCCAATGGAGAATTTTAGGATTTCCGTGACATTGTGTTTTATCGCAGGAGCAGTTTAGGGAACCCTGAATAAAAGGTATATTTGATGCTGTGTGCTTAAAATAAAGTTTAATATTCACAGAATTTCAGAATATCCGTGTCATTGTGTTTTATTCCAGGAAAAGTTTAGGGAACCCTGAATCAAAGGGATATTAATTGATGCCTCGTGTTTGAAACAGAGTTTAATATTCTTGGTTACATTTTTTAAAATCCATCTTCGCTTTAAATGTGAACCATATTGCCTCCTGATAAGAGGTATCTTAATAGAAGTTTCTTTCTCTACGAGAACTGATTGCTACTCATTTTTTCAAAGTGAGTAGCAATAAAAAGAATATTGTTAAGACATTACTAGTTTTACGCTACTTCTGGTTATTTTACGATTTCAAGGGTAGGAGGGAATCTATAGAAACCACCAAACATCCATGCTTTCGAATAAAAATCGGTTGAATAAAATGATTTTCGTAATGGGATACGAACCCGTGAGATTTCTCACGGAAGCCAACGACAGGGACCACTGCGCTACGGACTCGACACTAAATAAATTCTGGTTTCTTAAAATATTAATACACTTCAGAAAGTGTATCAATTTCGTTCCTTAGTGTACTTAAGACAACTTTTAATGAGATTAAAACTATTGCAATTGATCGCGAACAATTTTATTAAAATATGTAATGGTTTTTATACATTCAATATTCAATTGTAGCTATTTTTTTATTTAAAATACCGTTTTTTAGTATTAACAAAACCGTTATTCCGGAATTGAATAAAAATCATAAATACCGGGAACCCAGTTCCGGTAATATTAGAATCGCAATCCCTAGTCCTACCATACCTTTTTAGACATAACATTGTATTGTTTTGATATTATTCAATATCGCATACCTAAATAATAACAGGTGAGACTTTTAAAAAATATTTTACATCCTACTTCCTGACTGACTAATGTCGTTCTGCGAAAAATGATGAGTAGCTATTGTAATTTATTACTATCTAATTTGAATAGTGGTCGACGTTCTATTAGTATGGTATGGAATTTTTGCTTAAATCTAGCTCGATAATCTTATAAACTAAGCAGGGGTGGGCTGGAGGGGGCTCGCACGAGCCCCTTGTTAAATTTCAGCGCGGCCGGCGAGCCCCTTGTTAAGATAAGAAAATCATTCGTCTTATCTCAAATCAGCACCTAACTGCAATTTCTGTAGATGGTTAAATTTTATTATGAAACAAGACTTAGTAGCCCCTTCATTTTTTCATTCAGCGTTGTGGGCATCAGTGCTGGACCTCATGGATTCGAAATAATCACTAGTTCTGTCTTAGTCTTATCATTCTATCCCTACTACTTTTTTTGGAAAAGAGAGGTTGAGCGACTAAGAAACGAACATTTCTCGTAGATTTTTTTTTTTTGAGATACTTTCATTGGGAGTGAAAATGGATACAAATAAATAGATAAGATTTACCGAGCCTCTTGTTAAGATATTGGCAGCCCACCGCTGGCTCGCACGAGCCCTTTGTTAAATTTGACTGAGGCCGGTGAGCCCCTTGTAAAAGTAAAAAAAATATTCTCAGATCGACAGTAATTGCTGTAGATGGTTTATATGTAATATGAAACAAAAGACTTAGTAACATTTGAAAATTTCTCGTAAAGTACATTTATTACGAGTCCATACTAAAAGATATCATGAGTTTTTTTAAATTTATGTAACAGTATATTTTTACATAATATAAGCATATTAAGTAACATTTGATTGATTTCATAATTATTGCGAATCATCCTAAAAGAGTGATAAAGAAATATAACACCGCGAATATATCAAGTTAACTGAGCCCCTTGTTGACATTTTGGCAGCCCACCGCTGAAACTAAGCACATATACAATGCGGTTCATTTACAACACGGTCGATAAAAAAATGTCATATATTCTTGTATAACACGACTTTTAAACAAGAACAATATATCGCATGCACGGTTTGAGGCGTCTAAAACCATGTCCAGTTAACATCCTTTTGATATAACCAGCGGTGGACTGCCAACACGTTTATCAACGGGCTCTCTTAATTTCAAACCAATTCTCGGTGTTCTGGGGAAGGAATGAATTTTTGTATTGCTCCTATGCAATTATATGCAATACTTAAATAAGCAATCGATTGTTACTTAATACACTTTTAATTTGTATCAATATGCAATTTATCGTAAACTAATCAATGTAAATGGGTAAAAATGAACAACTTTGTAAACTGAAGCTATCGTAGATAATATATAAATAAAAAGTTGTAGTTATGTACTAATTTGATCTGAGAATATTGTTTTTCTTATTTTAACAAGGGACTCGCCTGCATTAGTAAAATTTAACAAGAGGCTCGCGTGACCTCCTCCGAGCCCCTTGTAGCCCACCCCTGGATATAACTACTTCCTTTTGCATTTCTATAGTACCAATTTGATCGTGCCTGTGTGGTCGAGTGGTCAACATCATTGGCTACCGCTACGGAGGGCACGGGTTCGAATCCCAGTACGGGCAGTTTTATAAAAAAAATGATTATTCAATTGATTTATAAATTTCTGTTCAAAGGCATGGATGTATGTGATGTCTTGAATTCCCCCCTTCCACCCATCCCATCCTATGAACAGGGCGTATCGAGAGCGATTAGTTAACCACTAGTCCTGTCCTGGCCATTTCCTTCTATTCCTACTCTCTTTGGAAAAAGAGAGGTTGAGCAACTGAGTAACAAGCAGTTCTCGTAGAAACATTTTTGTTAAGATAAACTCCATTAGGAGTCCATATGCTCCATATTGGGAGCGGACATGGTAAAAAAAAATGATCTGAGAATATTGTTCTTTCTTAATTTAACAAGGGGCTCGTCTGTATTTGTAAAATTTAAAAAAGGGCTCGCGCGAGCCCCATTTAACCCACCCCTGAATATAACTACTTCCTTTTTCCTTTCTATAGTCAAAATGTAGAACAAATCATACAAGCGGTCAGCAAAATTCATATTTGTGAGTGGTCAGTGAGTGGTTTGCGACCGCTGCTTCAAGAAGTACTATAAGTTGTTTTATGATTAACGTGTAACGTTTACCAGTCCACGGGCATGAGGGAACGAGAATCTTGAAAGTATGCGGTGAACATTTGGAGAGATGAAATTCTAAAATGCAACGCAAGTAAATGACCGATAGAGCATTTTTTTATTGTTGACAGTGGCGTCTCTTTGCTAGGAGTATTTTTTTCTTAATGCATTCACTATCAATTCTTAGTGGAAAGGCATTACGATAATAAAACACTTTTTTCACCAATTCCACGTGCAAATATTTCTAATGAATTGTTATATTTTTTATTATTTCGAAAAAAATAGGATGTTTTCTTAAAAAGGGTGCTCGCCAATAGCCGTTGCCTAGGGGAGTGCTTCCCAATCTTTTTCATGACGCGGACCCCTAAATCTCAAAACAATAATCTGCGGACCCCCGAAATAAGTTTTCATACTTTACCACAAAGAATGTTGAATAAATGAAAATTTTCGCGGACCCCAAGTTGGGAAGCACTGGCCTAGGGTGCCAAATAGCCTCGCGCCAGCACTACCTGTTCTCCATAACATCGCAAATATCTCTCAGCTTAATTAAGCGAGCCTCTTTTAGCGTATTGGCAGCCTACCGCTGATCTACGCTCCGGTCATTATACCGATGCTCGTTATATTCCCTTTATCTGGCACGCCACTGCGCTCGATTGAATTAGCGAAAAGTTTTATTATTTCATTCGGACGCACCCAGCGCAAAAATATTCCGCGTCCCACTTACATAAATTTGCTGTCCCAATAATAATAATAAGTTTATCGTCCACGTAATGGCAAACATAAACCAACATCTTTTTCAGGACAGACAGCGCCATCTGTTCATAGATTATCAAAACACTCGCCCTTTACGTGCAAAAAAAACGAAACGAGAAAATAAAGATGACTTCATTTTTTTCGCCTCGAATTTCGAATTTGGAATCACTCAATCTAGATCGAACCGGTATTTCTTGGCTTCGCTTAGCGAGTCAGTTTGCGGATTATTTTTATCTAACATAAATATATCGCCATTTTAAAATAGACGATTTTTTTTCTGATGATAATGAAAGCAGTAATTAATGGACAAGATATTGGGAGCACGAATGCTGGATCAATCGGGTTCGTTGACCTCAAAGCAAAAGGCAATAATTTTGGCGGAAAGGTATAGTAAATTGTAAAGACAAAATGGACGCTGAATAATGTTTCCGTTAAAAAACTAACACGGAACACACCTAGCTGTGTTCTGGTATTATAGATTTTATCGCCGACATAAGCTGTCGTTAATAAATATAATCATTCATATTACGAGTATGCGAGAATGAGAATAACTTAAATTCTAGAGAATCGTTAAATACCGTGGTATAACTAGTGCCCCCGTAAAACTTTAATTGTAAATCTTTTTTTTTCATCGACTCATTCAATTTAATATTGGAACATAATAAAAAAATAGAGCAACGAAGCATGGTGTATTTTAATTAATTAGAAAAGCGTATTATTATATAACAGTAATACAAAATTTACCTATTATCCAGAAGACCACGAATATCTCTGAGATTAAGCGAGCACCTTGATATTATTGATTGACAACGATTCTTATATATTTTCATATTTTCCATGGCTATGTTTTTAATATACAAATGTATCCAACTTTTTCAAAGAAAAAAACAACTACATGCGATTTAATACACACATATGCATTCTTTACAAACCCGAGTGAACAATTATTCGAAGTTGGTAAAACGAGTACTGGTGCGCGCTTCGGCTCGTCAAAATAAGTATTGAAGCGACGCCCTGGCGCGCTCCATCATTATATGATTCATAGCGCGCCGTATTTGATAATTTCACGCGTTGCTTGTACAGGACCAACTTTCTAATACCAATTTTCAGTGAATCAAACTCTTACACATTTCTTAATGTGTATGTCGCCTGTGTGGTCGAGTGGTTAACGTCGTTGGCTACCGCTACGAAGGTTACGGGTTCGAATCCCAGTACGAGCAGTTTTATAAATTGATTTTTCAATCGATTTATTAATTTCTGTTCAAAGGCATGGATGTATGTAATGTCTTGAATTCCCCCCTCCCGCCCATCCTATGAACGGGGCGTATCGAGAGCGATTAGCTAACCACTAGTCCTGTCCTAGCCCTTTCCTTCTATTCCTACTCTCTTTGGAAAAGAGAGGTTGAGCAACTGAGTAACAAGCTGTTCTCGTAGAAACACTTCTGTTGAGATAAACTCCATTAGGAGTCCATATGCTACACATTGGGAGCGGACATGGTAAAAAAAAAATGTCTTGAAGATTCTGTAATATTTAAATTTGAAATGAAGAAGACCTTGATACAAGAATTTCTATTTATTGAGACTATAGGGACCGAAGTATATTTCATACTTCCTAATTGAAGACAAATATCCTGGTTTGACGTTTAAACAAATATGACTACCAAACATAATGTAAATAAAGTTCAAATATGTACAGACGTTCTTAGCAAACAATTAAATTGTTTTGACGTTTAAACAAACATGGCAGCCCTATCGCTAAACTAATTTAAAAATCGAACAATCATCAGTCGTGGATCTTGGCATTGCAATAATAGTTAATCAGCATCTCCCGCTAATTTCAAACGGTCCACGTCTAATATTGAATTAATCGGCAAGCAACTATCTCTTCTTTTTTTATGTATAATATTCATAATAAGTAAAGTTATTGACGGTTTATTAAACTCTAACTACTGCCGTTCGAGATGATTACTGTAACGGAACGGGCATCTGCCATTTTTTTTTATAACGTGCTATTCAATCCTCAAATCGGTAATATAATTATATACACCTAAATTAATCGCAAGTTGCAGTCTCGGAACGCATAATTTGCGAATTTATCAAATTTGCAGGCATCGTAGCGCTTATAAGCATATAAATTATACCAAACGCATAAAATGAAACGTTACAAAACTCACATTGTTAAAAATAAATAGTATTTTAACAGATAAGTTGTCTCATACGAGAAATAAGTTACTTTCCTTTAATTTAAGAGAATTTTCAGTTTAAAAAAGTTGCAACAGTCTCGTTTGTGATTTTGTTTAATATTTTTGACTACGTCCACCTCTAAAGAATATCAATAACATATAATATTAACAATAACTGGTTGTTACAGGAAATAAGAAAACAGTTATGAAAATATTATATATCAATATCTTAATTCCTCGCCTTCTTCAATTGGTGCTGTCTTCTATGAAATTCCTTCTCCAAATCGTGGTAGGTCTCCCCTTTTAGGGTAAGTTGTGATGGTTTACCAATTCCTTGGAAATTGACC
The DNA here is from genome assembly GCA_031772345.1 of Himalopsyche anomala. Taxonomy (NCBI): domain Eukaryota; kingdom Metazoa; phylum Arthropoda; class Insecta; order Trichoptera; family Rhyacophilidae; genus Himalopsyche; species Himalopsyche anomala. The sequence continues at coordinate 16,626,847 of CM062836.1, read as the reverse complement.
AATTTACTAAAGTTGTACAGTGGAATAATCTCTAGCGCCCTATTTCTCTACTGCTCTCTAAATTTCCACACAATACGTTGCAGTAATTCACAGTGGCGGTTCGTGACCTAAAATCTTGGGTGGGCTAGAGAAAAGTTTAGCATTGTATAATATATTCACGTTGACTGTTCTGTATGAAGTATGTATAGGGTTATTGATTTTTTTATGCCAGCTCGGTTTAAAATTGTAATACAAAACACAATCGAGAGTATTATTGTAGGTAGACATAGCATAGTCTTATATTGACAGAGGAAAATCAAAATAAAGATATTGCATTAATTTGGGAAAGGTTAGTTACGTTTAGAAATGTAGTTATTTTGTTCAGCGGCTGAATTGCTGTTCAGTTTTATTCAGCCATCTAAAGTTTTTTTTATACACATTTTGGGTGAAAAATGCAGGTCGGGCTAAGCCCACCCAGCCCAGTATGTAGAACCGCCACTGGTAATTCATATCTGATAATGAAGCTTGATCTTTTCGCTCATATAATTACTGTCGTGTCAGCAGAATCAAATTTCATTTTTCCTTGATATATCCAGTTTGGGAGTTTGAATTTTTAAAAAACTGTTTAACTCTGCAAGTTTACAAAACCATTGCAAGCGACAGAAAAAAAGTCTTAACCCTCTAGAGACGAGAGCTTTTTTTCGATAAAAAAAATATTTTTGAAGCCACATTGAAGTCACGGATAACTTTTATTCCTAATAAAAATTAAAAAAAAAAAAAAGTCGTTGTATAGAAACCCAGCGTGACTATATGGTCATGCTCATCCTTTTATAACCGTGTAATATCGTGTACGGACAGTAGTAAAGACGAGCCTGACCGTATAGGCACGCAAACATTCGGGGTTGAAATATAGCTAAATATGAAAATATTTACAATTTGACCTCTTTGGATCAACATAATTTCAATACAAATATATTAGCAAAAGAACTGTAAATAATTTGATGTTTTGATAAAAAAAAAAACGGAAATTCAAAAGATCGCATGTGCTTTTGGTGGCCGTTTCTGTCCCGGCGGCTGATGACTAACTCAAGTCTGTACCCTTCTTAACCAAATATGAATGAAATCAACGATATTCAGGTAGAAAAAGGATGAATTTTGCGATAAATTGAACTACTGTTTAACCATCGGTCATAATATTATTACCATTGAAAATGTTTTTTGTCGGCATTTTTTTTATCAAAGACATTGAAGCATCATTTTTATTCTAAACTAAATTCGTGTGTCAAAAATATTCAGTCATTTAAAAAATACTGATCATTTGCCGCTCCCTTGGACTTGCCGCCATTAGGCAACTGCCTACTCGCCTATGCCCACGGAACGTCCCTGTCTGTGAGGTCCTTAATTTTTCCGTCGGCCTCATTATAACCGATCTAACTTTGATATTAATCAAACGTTTCATTTTTGAGTGCAAGACTTTTGAAAATTGTTATGTTATGTTTGATGGACTATTTTCAATTTTAGACAAAATTACAGAAATGTGTAATAAAAATTTATAGCCACTATAAAAACATCGAATAATTGCAATTATTTTATTTAATCGCCTTTGCGCGGTATCTGATATTTACTGTAGAGAATTTTATGACGAACATATTAATTAAGTAACTACTTACACGGATAAATTAGAGCAGTTAGATTTTTTTTATTAAGTACTGTTAATATGATCGTTATCGATGATTTTCGATAATCATTAGTGATTGACTTGGATAATCAGATACTTATGTGGTTATCAATCTTATTTATTAGCCATTTTTTAATCACATTACTGTTAAGTTCAGTCATTGAAACCAAATGGTATGATGTATTGAAGAAGCAGGGATTTCAATTTTTTTTCAGTATTACTCGATTTAAAAATTTACTGATATACGAATTATATCATAAATCTACACGTGTCCTTCAATTTACACGGTTTCTGTTTGATATCTTTTAATAACTACTGAGTCTACGGGCTAATTAACCGAGTGGTTAACATCTTTGGCGTCGTTTTTAGTCAGTGGCGTTCCTAGACTATGTACCGCCCCTAGGCAAAGTTTAAAATAGCGCCCATACTATTTTTCGAAATATTTTTGTTTTTGAAATTACATTACAAATGAATTTTTAAAAGTCATAAGACTAAAAGTGTTAATCACCTCTCAGTTAAAATAATTTTATTATTTTTTAAAATTCTTTAAAATCACTTATTTTATTACGATATTTTTAAAATGCAAAATATATAGAAATTTGAAAACCTCGAAAGGGTGACACGAAACTTTCAAAAGGGCCACATGTGGCTAGTGGGCCAAGTTTTGGACATGCCTGATCTACGTATTCAAAAAAAAAATGTTTTTGTCTCCTATTTAGGGCTTGCCTGTTTTCAAAACCCGATTTTGACAACCCTTTTTTCAAAAGCTGGTTTTTTCAACTTCGTAACCCGGTTTAAAGTTTTAGAATTAATACTCATTTTTTTTACTATTATTCAATTAAAAATGTTAAAGGTGAAATATCTAGTTTAACGGGCAGTAGACCAGTGAATGCGTTGAAAATAATATATTTTGGCTTATTTAGAAAGTATTTTCACTCGAATACACTTTTAGAGTACGGGGTAGGTATAATTACTCCACCACCGAATAGGAACACTGAAAAAAATATAAACTTTGGTATCATTTTAAATTAGTTTTTTTCGCTACATTTATTGAATGACCCTTTTTTTTAACTTTGAAAACTGGTGTAAATCGTGTTTTATGATATATTAGAATTAGAAGACTGGTTTTGAATGAGTCGGATTTTGCATAAGCCATATTGCAGTATCCTCACTACGAAATGAAAGTAGTTAATTATGAGATATCAATCATTTTATAATATTAGATGACCATGTTGATGGCTATAGAAAAAGATCTAGTTAAGATATTTTGTTGCCACACCCTAGTAAAATATTTTGATTAATTTGCGAAAGTCAATCGAAGCAAAGTTGGCAAGCGTGGATGAAGATTGCTATCGAACCTTCCGCACACGGAATTATTCGCTTCTAAGTTAATTTCGCAAATCCAATCTTTATTCTGAGGCTCACTCAGGTGTTTTTTTTTGCAAGTTGGTACCTACTTATTTAGTCGCTAGACAAGGCCAAATTAGAGTAAATACAGAAGAGCCCGTTATTTGGCCTTTCGGTTGGCCCTCACGCTTCTTGGCTGGGCTCCCTCAAATATTTTTCCATCGGTATCCACAAAACCCTATTTGTCTCTAGAATTTTTTTATTCTTATTATTGAACTTTTAAGTTCTCCCTCTACATGCCATCTTTGTTTAATTGAATGAATCTGTATTAGCCGTTAATTATTCCGAGAAAATTGTTTCGTAAAGTACTGTTTTGAAACATATTTATCTTTTTGTTTTACAACGAAACATGAATTTGTGTTTATATTCACATTATTGTTTAATAAAAAAATGTAGTGAAAAAAATTATTGCATTGGTATTTTAGTGGATTTATTGCATTGAAAAAAACGAATCATTTCGAAGAATAACGCAGTAGAGGTGAAGGTAAAAATAAATTATCCTGGCCACAAAACTTACGTAAGTGACTTAATAATCGAAGCATTGGTGATATCGCACTTCTAGGACAACACTGCCACAATCAAAAAATTAACGTTTACAAAAAATTGCCAAGTTGAAGCCAATGAATGCTTCAAAATGTTCCCTCTAAGCCGCTTAGCTAACCTCTTGTCTTAGAGGGTCTACGACAAGAAGTTAGCTGTGCGGAAAATTCAAAGGCTGCGCAGGCTAATCAAATATTAATTGAATAGTTGTCTTGGAGTGCGCAGGGGGCGCAAACGTTGCGCGGCCGCGCGCGCGCGCAGCTTAGAGGGAACGTTTTGTAGCTATGGATGCCAAATCAACTGCCAGGTCAGTATTTTATATTTTTTTATGCCATATCTATACTATTTTTGAGTAAGACGAATTATTGTTTTTTTTTTGGTAAATCGCTGTGTCGCTTATGTCGAGACAAATAAATAAAGAAAGTTGAAAATTCCAAATGCGTTTTACTTGATTTACTAGTAGTTCTAGAGGTGCGATACAGCGGTGGGCTGCCAATACTTCAACAAGGGGCTCGCTTTATATCAAAGCAATTCTCGGTGTTCTGGGGAAGCAGTGAGTTTTTTTTATCACTCCGATGGAATTATACACAACACTTGAATAAGCAATCGATTGGTACTTAATACACTTATAATATGTAACAATATGCAATTTACCAAAAACTTATCAATGTAATTGGGCAAAAATGTATTACTGTGTATACTAAAGCTTTCCTAGATATTATATTAGTCAGAAATTGCAGTTATGTACTAATTTGAGCTGATAATATTGTTTTCTCTTAAATTAATCAAGGGACTCGCTGGTCCTAGTAAAATTTAACAAGGGGCTCGCGCAAGCCCCTCCGAGCCCCCTCCAGCCCACCCCTGGTACGATATACTAAAAATGACTAGTTCAGACATCAATTGAAAATTCTCGCCATGAGTGAAACCGGGCCTGATCTTGGTAAAGAAAAGTGGAAACAAGTACAAAGGAATATTGTGATTTTCTTATTATAATGCCTTTCTACCAAGTATTGGCAGTGAACACATTAAAAGTGATAAAGATAAGCACTGCGATTTCGAAAAAAATCTTCTAAAGATGACGGCATCAGATTTTAACATTTTAGTAAATGTTTGCATATTTTCACGCAGGGTACACAATAGTGAAAAGTTGAAATATTTAAAAAAGGTAAATTCGTTTTTGTTTACTGTGAAATCGGTGGACGCGTTTTCATAATAAGCGGTGGTGACTGGTGGGGCAACCAACTTGTATCGAATCAATTCAACAGTGCGGCATCTTTAGTGAACAAGTCTATGTCAATACAAAAAAGTGTCAAGCAATGTAACTTTTTCCAGTCACACTACACAGTATCCAGTTTTCAATTATGTCTTCTGGTGTCATTGTTTCTTGTCAATCACTAAAACCCGACTTGTTACTTAGAGCTTAAAGATATAGCAAAAAAGTAATATGGCTGACTCTTAGTATTTTTTTCTTTACATACATCTTAAAGAGTTGATTTGACGGAGAGTGACAGGTTTCAGATTCTCTAACTGCAATATTAATGAAAAAATGATTGTTTAATACAGTGGATCCTCTCATAACGAGTAATTCTCATGACGAGCAAAACAGATTGTGAAAAAAATGCTCCCTTAACGAGCGATATTTCGCATAACGAGTGACGCAGAGTTTTGTAAAGATCACTTTCACATCGGTGCTTGCTTCAATATGATTGACAAGGCATGGGAAGGGGTTAACAAGAGAAACTCTCACTTCAGCTTAGAAGAAACTTTGCCAAGGAGCGTTGTCGAATGTGATTTTGAGAAGTTTAAAACAGTACCTGTGAAGTCTACAGTCAACGAGATTGTATCTTTGGCGAATACCATGGGACTGGAGGTGGATAACAACAAAATTAATGAGCATGTGAAAGAGTTCAGTTAAGAGCTGACCAGCGAAAAGCAGAATTGCATTGTTTTTCACAGCAAGAAGTTATGGAAAGAGTTTATTAGTGGAGGAGGAGGAAGTAGCAGAGAAACAATCTTCTGGCGCAATAAGAGAAAAGCTGAAAGCATGTGAAACTGTTGCATCGTACATTGAAAAGCATCACCCTAATACTGAGATGGTTATGCGTTTTAGAAATTTATTCATTGATAATGCTGGCACATTTTCATCAAATTTTGAAGCGTCGGCACACAAAAATGTCTGCTATTGAAAAAAAAAAAAAAAAATTGTCATACATAATAAACTATTCGATTTTTTATCGTTTTTTGCAAATCAAAATCGCGTTCCGTAATTTTACTTTAATACACGTTGAAAATATAAAAAATGTTTTTTTTCCGGCATGGAACGCATTGTTGTATTTTACATTGTTTTATATGGGAAAAATTGTTTCGCTTTACGAGTGTTTCACATAACGAGTAAGATTCTGGAACGAATTAAACTCGTTATGAGAGGTTCCACTGTACTGCATTTGTTTATTTTTAGTGGTTTTGAATGCATTACAAACTAATTATGTTAAGTGTCGAAATAACACCTGTTGATAGAACTTCGTTCTTTTCCTTTAAGATAAGTTTATCAAACGACCTCTTTTAAGGAGGATTGTCTTCCTTTTGGAAACTTTGTCCTCCTTTGTACTCTTCTAGCGAAAATTGTCTTCCTTGTCCTCCTTTAATCGGATGTGGAAAACGGGAAAAGTACAACTTTGACATAATGCGGGAGTGCTGCCAATATGAAATGATAGATTAAATAGTATACATTATCCGGCCATCGCTAACAGAGAGTTGGATAGTGTATGTGTCGCATTAGTTTGCTAAAAAAATTCAATGATTTCTGGAAAAATAAAAAATCTAGACTAGTGGTTGAAACATTGGCAGGAATGGTTATAGTTGAATGTAATATAAATCTAGATTACATATCGTTCCTGAAATCGGCGATATGATCATTAAAGAATGTTACTAAACGATTTTTTAAATATCTATTTCTACCAAAGTGTCCTCTTTTGACATTTTTAAAACCTGGTCACCTTATTTAAGGTGAACTTATTGACTGAAATAAAACAATGGTGACTAGCTCCCTGTCCAACCAAAGTATTATACGATTTGTGAAATGAATGCCTTAATCAACTAAGACGTTTTGAAAATTCTAGTTTACTAAATTTTATCAATTCCATTAATGTTTATTGTAAATTATTTAACAATACTTTTTATTAACACATGTCACTGTCTCGGAAAACTGAAGCTTTTCCCTCCGACTTGATATAAACAATGTTTGAAATGAGGTGGAACTCGGAAATGAGAAGTTGAAGAAACTCCTCTAAGTTGGCCCATCATCGTTGTTTAGTCTTCTAGTCTAGACACTCCCGTTGAGTGTAGTAGTGTGCGTTTCGGCTCGTGAATTCGCGGCCAGTTGAGTGCTGCCATACCTATCGCATAAAAATTCCTAAGAACAGGCCCCGTGATCCGAAACGGCACTCTTTGCAATATATTTGCACAGAATTTAAAAAAATGATGCTGCGCTGTCTACCTATAAATAGTAAACACCATTATATGCGAAAATGGAACACTGGTTTGAATTTGAAAATGACAGTCGAATGAAAAAAGAATGCTATCGTACTTTTGTTTTTTGTTGTACGATTTTAATTTGTGAAATATAATCCGCAACGTTTTTTTGGTGTAGCAAAATGATAAAAGAATATTTAGTGAAGAGTATTTAACAAAAAAAAACGATGTCAATTTGGTGCTAAGTGTGCATTCGTATACAAAAAATCTAGCGGTAAATATTTGTATGTACATAGTAATATTATTTAGAAACGGATTCTATCTATGTTGATTGACTCTTCAGCAATTATCATATTATTGTATTGGCGACCGCCAGTCATAACTCAATAACGAGTACGTAAAAAAAGAGACGTTACTTGACTGTTAGCCGTATGCAATACAAGTTATTTACGCCTAATGTTACTTAGCATATCGATAGGGTTGCCATAAATGCTCAAATCAAATCGAAACGGGTCGAGCCAATACACGTTTTCTATTACCGTTGATTGAGTTAATTTAAATAGTGGTATAATATCACTGTCTTAGTTTTAGTATGGTTTCAAAATATGAAATATCGGCACGATAGCTTAAAGCGATACCGGTAAAGTTACCATTTTAACGATTGAAATATTGTAATAGTGATCAAATTAAAAAAGAAACCTTGAATGCGGTATTTTGACTCATGCTTTTTTTCCCATGTAAAGCGGTCGCACGGTGTTCCGGCACCTTTTCTCGGAGTTTTTAATGTTTCATGTAAATATTACCACTTTTTGTTTGGAAACCATTGCCATTGGCTGTTTGTCGCCATCTATGATTCCTTTTGAATGTTATGTAAAGTTAATATCATACTTTCGATGGATTCGGTGGTAACTTTGTGGAAGTTCATTTTAATATAAAATAAAAATAACTTAGATTATTCCACGTATTGTGTTACAAAATGTGACACGTGTTTCGCCTCTTTCAGAGGCATCCTCAGACAACTTATTTCGGCGAAACACGTGTCAAGTTATTTTTATTTTATATGTTAATATCATAATACAAAACAATACCATGTCCATTGACCTACTCTGTGACCAGAAATAAGAGTTAAATGCTTGATATATTGTTTTTTTTTAAAGAGAGGTTGAGTAACAAGCAGTTCTCTTAAAAAAACTTCTGTTGAAAAAGTTCCATTACTAAAGCCATATGCTTCATATTGGGAACGGACATGGATTATAAAAAAAAATATTAGTGAAAAGCTTAGCAAGAAGTGAGTTAAATAAGAAAAAAAACACTGTTTTTAGTTATCATAAAATAAAACCTATATCTCGCGTATGTTTTTTTTTGTACGCCATTAATATTACCAACCATTTTGTTATTATTAAAATTATTTTAAATACAACACGGTCAACAAACAATTATACAACAAAAAAAAACAATACACGCCAATCGGTTGTAACTAAATAAATGATGTGCATTGAAAATCTACATATTTACACTGACTGCCCAAATTTCAGCCGGAATCGATGAATATTAAAAAGGCTGTATTTACATTCACGTAAATTATGCCCTAGCACAGTGGACATAGCTCTTGGTTATTATATTGGATGAATTTATTGATAAATATACAATTTTGTAAAAAAATCATTAGTAAACATTCTCAATTTACTGGTAATCACGAAAATCATAATTGACAGCTGGTTGTAAAACACGTAAAAGTGATATTCTGCAAGTTATTGATTGCATTAGTGCAATTCTGCGAAGAGATGACAAAACTGTTCGTTTTGATACATTTTTGAAAAAGCACACACTGAAATAATTTATTACTAAATAACATTTTTTTTTGCAAATCCATCAGTGATTTATTTAAAACTATAGGCAGTATTCAACGGAATTGAAGATTAGTGTAATTCCAAAACGTTCTTAGTTAGAAATTGGAGTTAGTCAATCCTTTAAGATAACGTCATAATTGCTAATTTTACTGCATTCAAAAAAAAATAATAAGCGAAATAATTGAGGGTAACCAAACACCAAACTTAGACAAATCCATTAACGACACTCAGAAGACTAATATTGACAGATAGAAAAGGAACTGATGAGCAAAGTTCCAAAGTACTATTTTGAGATATCGCTACCATAAAGCATCAGTGAGATAAAGTGAGGTCGATTTTTAGATAAGTATACCAATCGATTGCTGAAAGATAAACCTTTCTGATTGAACACTAAAGTATTTTAATTTAAAAAGAAAATCTTACATTTACAATTATTGATATTGTCCTGTAACTTCAAAGCATCAGCGAGATTAGTAAAATAACTAGATACAGTATCTTTTATCATAAGTCGTTAAAAAACTAAATAAAACCATAATTCGCTATTTAAAAAGTACAACACAAACCTTAAATTAAATTTCAATATCTCTAAACTAGTAATTTCGACTAATCCCACTGTTGCTTTAGGGTAGTGATATGTACTTTTTCGATTTCGATACCGCTTATTTAAGTAAATTTGAATGGAAGAATGCACTGTAGCGAATTGCGGTTTTGAAATTACACAGATTATTCGCCCCTGGGACATGTGCCCATTAAAGATTTATTATTTGTATTGATCGAAGCTCGAAAAATGCATTGCAAGATAAATCTTGTTTTGAGTATCTTTATGGTATACCATGGACAGCTGCAAATCCTTCATTTCAATGATGAACCGCCCATTGAATGTTTTTCGACGATAGTATGTAATTTGATAACCGCTCGCTCGGAAGGCAACTTTTTACAGTTGGGCGAGCGAACCGATTTGATAGCCCGCAAAACAATTTAATTTACTTGCTGCTGAATAAAACGCATTGCATGCATCATTAACCCGCTGGTTGCATTATAATATCAGCCTACGCTAACAGTTTTTAATGAAGAACAACTTTTTATTGATTTTAGATTAACAGGTGGTGTATTTTTGAAACGGTATACTTTTTTACACAGAGCCGCACTGATGATTTGGGCTACAGGTAAGGATAAACTCGAGCGCCAGGTTTTGGCTGTTACATTAAATTGCCGGGTTAAAAACACGCAATAATTGCTGTTCTTTATCTTAATTCATCAGTATTTTTGATTTGGTCTGATTTAAAAAAAAATGAAGCATATGACAATACTTAAAATTTAACGAATGCTGATTTTTTTTTGAAGAACCCGAATATATTTTGAATGCACTTTTCCTTATTAATTATTATCCTTTAAATATCTTTCTAAAAGTACTGTAATGGTCATTCATAACTGAAAGCTTTTGTATTCGTAAACTTTTTCAGAAGTTTAATAAATTTTGAAGTTGGGCGGGGTTCACTAAGCGAATGACATCATTTTCATGTCACTCACTCAACAAAACTGGTCCTGATTATACAAACGAACGCAGAAAATTTCAAATGATAAGTAAACTATATTAGACAACAGTATCATGGTTTCATAACTAAATGATTTTGATAACAAGTATAATATATATTACTTTTAGTGACGGATTAAGCAATCGAGAGGCTCCAGGCGGAATCAAATTTGGGGAACATCTTTTTAGAATTAATAAGACTGAATTTAACATATTATATGGGTTATTTTGGGACTTAGATTGGAGGACCCAAGCGCGCGCCTCGTGCGTCACTGTATTTTATACTATTGAAAATAATTCGTAAAGCAATGATTTTTAAAATATTTGTTGCATATGCTGACTGGGCGGGTGTAACTGGTCGCGTTTTTTTGATTTATTTTAACTCATTGACAGATTAATCATTACTTATTTTTATATTATGTTTTCCGCAATGTTTTGTTAATGAATGTGTCTGGTAACATTAAGTACTAATTGTTGCTGTATACAGCCATAACCATAAAATAAAATTTACATTTCAGATGGCTGTTTTTCATAGAAGTGTTGAGTATCCAACAAAATAAAACTAAGAATAAACGCAGTTCTACATTTTCACAAGCAAAACAGGATACATTGCATCTATAATATATTGAAGCTACACGCACGCACATTGATAACAAATCACTTACCAGGATGAATTAATTCACTCCACACAAACTTGGATACTCTTTTAATATAATATTGAAATCACATAGGAATTGAAGCTTTCTAAGTATCAACTACATATATTTATTTATACGCTTTAGTACATAGAAACTAACTCTTGAATAACTAATCTTAATATCCACCCGGAAAATATTTGAAAGCGTTTATCATTACTGTGCTATGAGATATGCTCAGAAATCGCTGTAAATACGAATCAAACTGAGGTGCAATTTTGAGTAGTCTCGGCACACAAAGATTCGGTGACGTTTTCGTATAATCTTAATAAATTATTGCACCCATCTATATTTGACTGTCGCCGGGCTGCACAATAACTTAGGCCGGCCCTTTTCGCCAAGCAAAACGGTGTGTACAACTTCGTGAACGTTATAAATAACCTTAAATAAATACTCAGTTATAAAGACATTTTTTTTATACGTAACTATTTTTAAAAAAATAGAGCGCAGAGAATGTTATATGAACAATTAAGTTAAGTATTTTTTACTTTGTTAACTGTAAATTTCGGCGGACATTTGATATCATGAAAAAAAACTACTATTTCTGCTAACCCAAAACTATTCAAAAAACATGACCGGTTTTGTCATATGTTAAAATATTTTTTGTAAACCATGTTATGCACCTGCCAATTATAGCATATTAACGGTAATGGAGTTTAACATCAGAACTTATATGCCAGGGATGGCGAACCCGAGGTGGCACGTTTGAGAATTTGGATGGCACGCGAACGATTTCCAAGTTCAAAAAATTTAATTTTTAAGTTTAAAAAAATAAAGTTTTGATTAAGTAATCCGTGAATTATTAATTTATTCAATTTTATTAGTTTTCAAATCTTTCCCGACGTAAAATAATTAAAAAAAATCATTTTTTTTATTTTTTCTATTTTGCTAAAAAAAATACTGCTTAGGCACGCCACACAATCGAGAAATAATATTTGAAGATTTTTGGCACGCTGAACCAAAAAGGTTCGCCATACCTGTTATATGCCGTGGACTAGTCTTAAATCAATCCCTCTGGCATATTTTCAAGAAAGGACTAACACTGAAGGAGGAATGGTTGTGTGTTAAAAGTTTTCTTTACACTCCATTGCAATTGATAATAAGGTGAGATGAGATGAAAATGTCACAGGATCACGCTTATGAAATTAAATTCAAGTTGTGTAGCAAAATTGTCACCCGAAATTCATCTTCAATTCACGGGAAATTGATCGCAAGAACAATTGGATCCTTGAGAGGCGAAGGAGGACAGGAGAGGCACATACTTTTTATGGACTTAAATTCAATCGCGTCTTTATTTGGTGTTTTGGTGAATTGCATATTTATTTTTCGGATATAACACTATTGCACTATGTATGAACTAAGGTTACTTCACTTCTACAATACTTTAAGATGTGTAGAATATTACAACGCGTCTAACTTTTTTTTCTAAAACACCACTTGGCTTGCTTCACCTCTAATTGGCCCAATTTAAAGCCTACAAATGATCGCTAGCATATTTTATGGCCATGCAATATATTATATGATAATTTTAAATTTATTGGTCTCTTAGCCTAACTTAACCTTACCTCACCTATGTTATATTGTATTATTTAATATTTACTTTTTGTTTTAATTATTGAGTTTTTATTATTTTTGTGATATATGTAATTTTTAAAATTGGTAAACAATCTATTTTTTCAGTGCTATTTCTTCATAATTAGAATTTCAAAAATATGTTTATTATTGGGGCAGACAGAAACTTACAAAAAAACTTTTTTACGATTTTACCAAACACATCTCATTGCTTCTAGACTGGACGTTAAAATATTTTTGTGATCATTTGTAGGTACGAATTATTTAAAAAATCAATTTACGCGGCGGTAAACTGGTTGCGATAAATTGTCCGTGAATTACTTCCATCTTCGCAAAACATCGTCGAAGTAAATAAAACTAAAAAAATAGATTCTAAGCGAAATAAACTTGCTTGTATGAGCGGATATGTTCTGGAATTGAACAGTATTTGATAATGATAAATGGTCGAAAGAAACACCCTTTACAAATACTGACTGTGAGTGTTCAGTAAACTTAAGTAATCAATTAAGTCAGCGATGTCCAACACGCGGCCCAGTTGAAGATTTTCTGCGGCCCTATTGAAGTTTACGGCATTCTACAAATATATTTTGCATTTTGTTATTTGTTGAAAATAGTAAAAACGAAATGTCGTAACAGGCTGGCCGATGAAAACTTGACCAATCAACTGCGATGTGCGTCGAATAAATTACCAGTCGATACAAAAAATGTCAAACAGTATAAAAAAAGTGTTACATTAATTAAGTAAATAAAATGTTTTGATAATTGTTTGGCTGCTTTTAAAATCAAAAGAGGTATCATGATGAATGGTAATTATTAATTAATAAATTGTTTTTAATACGTTTGTTTGTTTTTTTTATGCGGCCCACCATATACCGGTAATATTTTATTTGGCTCATCAAACGATTTATGTTGGACGATGCTGAATTAAGTAATCAATCAACTGTTGGTAGAGTTATTTGAAAGATGAAGAGTTTTCTTCGACTCTACTTGTTGAACTTGTTTGTTCAATATGGATGTAGCAATGCGGTAAAATGGGTTGAGTAAGTGAAAAAGAAACCAATCAATGTTTTTAACCCTTTCCTTACTATGCAAAAAAAAGCACGCGCTCCTGAGCTGTGTATCCGTTACACATCAGGCAAACGGGAGTGAATCATAACAATTATATAACACTACTACAATATTTCTATTATTGCATTACTCAATGCGTAAATGTATAAGGGAGGAATACCTGAATTTTAGGCCGAGTATTTGTTATATATACAGAGAAATTTACATGATTAGAAGGTATGTGTACTATTTACACATCATAGTTAAGAAAGGGTTAACGGCGTTAAATAATAAATTCTGTTCTTTTCAATCAGTACTCAATCATTATAGCGATATCTCATTTTTTTTTCAAAACCAAGTTTGAACGAGTTTGATCTCAAACACCTCGCATGATTTTATTGTTAGAAATAGAGTAAGAATATGTTGTCTGGTCACCCGGTAACAAAACACTTTCATCTGTTATTCTCTGGATATATACAATATGCGCGGTAACAGATTTTGTCAACTCTCTAAATCTAAAAGGTAAAATTCAAAACGTACATTTTAACATTCCCTTTAGTGAAATTGCGAAAATTTATTCAATTTATTGTTTCATTGCACGTTGAATAATTCACCATTGAACCGATTATGAATTTGTAAATTTTGATTTTCTTTTAATATAAACTAGGAATATTTTATGTGATGTAATTATTTATAATTCATAAATCTGTGCTAAAAAAATGAAATTGTTTTATAACAATACTGAAACACCGTTCAATTAATTTGTTTACCGGGAATTTTTGATTCTGTCGTCCTCTACACACAGTAGCGGATAGATGGATTTGTATTCAAAGGCATGGATGTCTGTGATGCCTCCGTACTTTACACAAACTCTATCAAACAATAAAAAAGAGGTTTATGGAACGCAACTAGTTAAATAATAATTATATTTTTTTTAGTATTATCTATACGTAAGGTGAAATTAGTGAAACATAAATCAATAGTATTCTTCATTGCTACTGCAAAAACGAACCTATACGAAGTAAACAACTGAAGACGTCACGGCAAAAACATGTTAATTGACACTTGCCGAAAATTATGTACTAGGCCAGTGGTGGGGAACCTGCGGCCACTTGGCTACTCTGATGCGGCCTTTTGACTTGTGCCATTTTTTTAGATTTGATACATAAAGATTTTCTTAAATTGCATTTTGACTAATTTACATAGTGAATTAAAAATATTTAGTTTGTGTTGAATCAGATAAATTAATGTGGCTTTTAGAAATGAAAAGGTTCCCCACCCCTATATTAGGATAACTTCCGTATGCTCTTTCAAGTGTACTAACCAAGGCTGTGGAGTCGGAGTCGTGAAAAATGAGCGGCTCGATTTTTTTTTTTGAAAAATATATTTAATGATGTGTATTTAAACAAAATAGTCAAAAGTCCGTTAACATTTCATGCTTGGCTGACTAAAGATGATGTGATGGTATACATATATATAAGTTAAAATGAAATTATTGAAAAATTTCTTCGGAGTCGGAGTCGGAGTTGGAGTCGTCAATTATTTTAAAGCTGCAGTCGGAGTCGTCTTTTTTTCACGCGACTCCACAGCCCTGGTACTAACTCTTACTGTTCTAAAATGGTCACAACATTCGAAACTTTTTGTGTGTTGAACATGTTAATTGTAGCCTTTTTGAATGAATATGTTTAATTTGCAATTATCATACCATACGTTTGTATTCCAATATGTATAGTAAAACCGTATAACACAAATATCTCAACGAGTTAAGCAAATAATATTTTAAATGGAACGTTTTCTTAAATTCAGAAAAAAGGCTACGGTTAACCTCGTTTAAATAGGGTAATATTTTTTGGATGTCATTCCATTTGGCAGCGTCGATTTCATTGTTACTTCGTCCTTTTGGCACGAGCATTGGTGCCGAAATTAATGGCCTACTTCTCACCTTGAAAGGATTACCTATTTCCATGGCGCTTCCTGTGAAAGAGATTCGATATACAGTGGAACCTCTCATACCGAGCACCTCTTATAACGAGTAATTCACATAAAGAGCAAAACAGATTGAGAAAAAAGTGTTCCCTTAACGAGCGATATTTCGCATAAAGAGTAACGCAGAGCATAACGAGTAATCACTTTCAAATCGTTGATTGCCTCAAGATTATTGACAGGGTGTGGGAAAGGGTTACCAAGAGAACCCTCACTTCACCTTGGAAGAAGCTTTGCCAAGGAGCGTTGTCGAATGTGATGTTGAGGGGTTTGAAACAGTACCTGTGAAGTCTACAGTCAACGAGATTGTATCTTTGGCCAATACCATGGGACCGGAGGTGGATAACAACACTATTGATGAGCTTGTAGAAGAGCACAGTCAAGAGCTGACCACCGAAGAGCTGATGGAGTTGCATTGTTTTTCACAGCAAGAAGATATGGAGGAGAGTTTGTTAGTGGAGAAGGAGGAAGTAGCAGATCAACAATCTTCTGGCGCATTAAGAGAAATGCTAAAAGCATTTGAAACTGTTGCATCGTACATTGAGAAGCATCACCCTAATAAGGAGGTGGCTATGCGTTTTACAGATGTATTCAATGACAATGCTATGTCATATGTTGACCAAATTTTGAAGCGCCGGCAAAAACGAATGTCTCTCGACAGCTTTCTAGTAAAAAAAATAATATTTGTCACGAATTCATACTAATAAACCAGTCGATTTTTATATTGTTTTTTTGCAAATCGAAATCGCATTCCAGGTTGTTACGTTTAAAATTTATAAGTATGTAATTTTATTTTGATAAACGTTAAAAATATAAAAAAATGATTTTATTTTCGCTATGGAACGCATTATTGTATTTTACATTGTTTTATATGGGAAAAATTGTTTCGCATAACGAGTGTTTCACATAGCGAGTTAGACTCTGGAACGAATTAAACTCGTTATGAGAGGTTTCACTGTATTTAGAAACTCACAGTAGAGTTAGTTTTCTTTATTTCTGTTACGAACGTAGTCGGCGTAGCAAATTTCCCGCGCTTATGATACAGTTCATTTTTTCAAGATGGCTGAACCTGGATGTGATTTTATAAAGACCCGCGTTTGTTTCTCAGCCAATATTGTGCAACATTATTATTATTCGCCGTTTGTTTTGACGAATAACTGACCAGTCGGCAGCGTCCTCCGCTTTTGTCATTGTTACAGGAACGCCAAGGCTTGGACGTGGACTACAAAGGGTTTTCCGCCTAGTGGGCACAGAGCTGGGCCGTTAGCTACTAGGCAGGTGCAACGGGCGTGCTGCAAAAGGAGGCGCGAGAACTATTATTGTATAGCAACCAAAAATGCAATGCAATAAAGTAAGGGATATGAAAATATATGTGTATTGAATTCGAAAAACAAGAACAATGAATTATTCACACATATCGACTGTGGAAAGTAAAAAGAAGGGCTGTGAAATCGGAGTCGATTATTTTGCCCGGAGTTGGAGTCGGAGTCGTGAAAAATGAGCGGCTCGATTTTTTTTTTGAAAAATATATTTAATGATGTGTATTTAAACAAAATACTCAAAAGTGTTAACATTTCATGCTTGGCTGACTAAAGATGATCTGATGGCTTACATATATGTATATAAGTTAAAACTAAATTATTGAAAATGTTCCTCGGAGTCGGAGTTGGAGTCGTCTTTTTTTCACGCGACTCCACAGCCCTGGTAAAACTGACGTAACCCACATATAACGTTTTTTGATGATTTTGGGCCAAAAGCAAATTATAAAATATGGACAACCTGAAAGTGCACGGAGACCTTTAAACTTGTTCTTAATTGACTTTATCAAATATAAAATTTTATTAAATTTCAAATTACAAATATATAATTTTGTCACAAAACAAGTTTTTAAAAGTCTATTTTCGTGATCGCAATTTTCGCAGGTCCATATTTTTTCAAGCTTAAATGTTACATTTAGATACTAATTTGGCATTTTCAGCCAACATCTTTTTGATAGAACGTGTCTCAAGTTGTATACAGTGTAGAACCAGCAATGCAGAATGACGAATAAATACAATTGAAATATAATAAAATCAAGAAAACCTAAATATGCGAATAAAAAGTTTGTCATGAAATCATTCCTGTGTTATGTACATATACATAACATCTACCTCTATACTATGTTAAATTATCTATGACAACTTGTAACAATGAACCTTTCAACTAAACCAATATCCTTCTCTTAAAATCTCACTCAGTTCAAATCGAGAGCTCAAATCGAAAGGTCGACAGCCAAGTAGAAACTTCTCGATACTCATATCGTATTATTTTGATTGATAAGATTAATTGATTTATTTATAAAGTGTAAATTTATATATACGGAATAATGTTGAAACAACATTGAATTTAAATTAAATGTTTTAGTAATAATATATCCATAACATCTGCAACAATTTATTTAAAAATTGATTCATATATTGAGCATTTTATTGATATTATATAAACCCCTTAAGAAGTGAAGTGGAGTTTTATATAAAACCAATCACGACTTAAGTTAGTGTTTTGGTGGATTGAATTGCTTAATTTTAGTGAGAAAACACTATTGCAGTGTGTATTTACTAAATTTATTTCACTTTTATGATATGTTATAAAAAGCACATCATTTTTTTTTAAAAAAATACCATTTGGTTCAATTATATTTTATTAATCACACCCCCTTGCCATAAGCCGACTGTCACGCCACAGCAATTTAGTTAGCGAATTTGCAGCCAGGGAATGGCCATGTAAGCGCATTGCCAGTTTTTTTCCACTCGATGCGCTGCATATTCGGTTTAATCGTGTTGTGTCTTGTATAGTTTTGCCTACGGACGGCTAAATCTGTCCAATACTGCGGAAATTAAATCTCTCCCAATGCACGCAGATTTTATATTCAATATCACCAAAAGAGATTATCACTTTAAAGGTGTTTACTTTAAATTCTCGGTGGAAAGGCAATTCCACATTATGTATCGAGATCAGGACCGGTTTCGCTGATCACGAGCATTATCAACTGAACCCTTGAAGTGAATCTTTTCTATTGCACAATCACGTCTATAGCGGGTGTTTTGGTGGATTGTAAATTTTTATTTTAAGGAGAAAAACACTATTATCACTTGAGTACTGCAACGCTAAAAATAAGATCGATGAGGTACAAAGTGACCCCAGACAAATTTGCGTAATATTTTCACTGCATTTATTAAGTTATCATTGAAGATTATAATAAATATTTGCTAGATATTATATTATTGGTATTCAACGAACGATTGAAATAAGAAGAATTATGTAATTCATCGATTTCCAACCTGGGAGGCGTGGACTATTGCAAAGGGAGGCGCCAACAGTCCAAAATATTTATTTACCCTTTAAAATGTGTCTTTATTACTATATGAAATAAAAGGATGGGGAGGCGTGAACATATTTTTTTCTTCAAAGGGAGGCGCAGTATCATAAAGATTGGAAGCCACTGGTGTAATGTGAATGGACCCGCTCTGAACTCAAAGATTATAGTGTTCTAGCTCACTTCACTTTGACGATACGATAAGAAATTTAGAGTATTAAAACGCACGCAACTATTTTTTCCTAAATTACTACTTGGCTCACTTCACCTCTCATAGGCTCAACTGATGAAAACATACATTCACATAATGGTATTTATTAAAAAATCTTATTTATTTTTCTATAGATAGCATTCTTTCGTCCGAATATGGATGCCGAATTGAGCATTTCAATATAAGTTGTTTTATGCTAAAACTGATTGTTAATAAGGCATACAAAATCCAGTGACGGATTATCCCACAAGCGCACGAGGCGAGAGCTTGGGGTCTTCAATCATAATGACCTCAAAATAACACAATATATTGTATATAACCCGTACAATATTTTAAATTCAGTTTTAATAATTCGAATTATTAGCGTATTCTTACTAACGTAACTGCCAATATCTATTTTGTAGAAGGTGTGAATAGCAAATGACTAATAGTGAGCCGATCGCTCTCGCAACGCAACGTATTTAAAATGGGTGGCAGAGGATCTAAAAATTATCCGATTACAGATCAATTTTCATATTTGATGGTTCATAATCGAAAAGCCCGTTAACAATCCGGCTAGAAAGCCTGAAATTTCTATTATTATTACTTACAAATTCATAAATCAATTGATAAATTTAATTTTTGAAGTCGTTCGTACTGAGGACTCGAATCGAAAAAGTGTTTTAACGAAAAAGCTTGCGCGAATGAAGGCGTATGGCTTTTAAAACATACCACAGCGATTGTACTATTCAAATTTTACATCCCTGAAATTACACGCTCGTTAATAACAGACTGTCATATAAAAAATGCATTTAAATGTCCTGTAAGGTCGTTTTGTTTTTCGCGTGATAAAAGCCCATTCAATTTTTTCTCAGTAAAATAAAATTACACGCGAAGTAATATTTTTCAATTGCTAATGAATTAGCATTTTTAATAAAATTTTACAACTACAAAAATTGATGTAGGATAATGATTGTATTATATAAAAAAAAAACACTTTTTTTGTACAATAATTTCATATTATTTATTTAAAATCAGGACCGGTTTAGCTCATCACACGAGAATTATCGACCTATGAAAATATTTTTTTTTAAATCCATGTTTGCTTCAAAAATGGAATAAATGACGTCCTAATGGAGGTATCTGGTTTGCCACTTATTCAACGCTTGCATTCTGACGGCACTGCTTTACGGTTGCGAATCATGGCATCTGACGAAGACTCAGAAAAACCGTATACTGAGCTTCGAGAACAGATGCTTGCGTCAGATAATGGGGGTGAAGTGATTTGATTTTGTGAATAATTCAGAGATAAGGGAGCGTACAAGTCAGCGTCCCTTCACGTCAGTGGTTATGGAGAGACGTTGGAACTGGCTGAGTCACGTGCTGCGGATGCCTCCGGAAAGCCTCAATCCTGCCTGCCTCTTCTTTCGACCGGTGGGATTCCGGCGTCCCGGACGTCCGTCGGGTACTATCCATAGGATGTACTCGGCGGAACTGAGGGATGCTGGCATGTCATGGGAGGAAGCAAAGCAATTGGCGGGAGACAGGGAAACATGGAGGTGCCGCGTGGCGGCCATATGCTCCACATAGGGAGCGAACATGGCCAAAGAAGAGAAGAAGAAGAATGAAGGTATCTCAACAGAATTATTTCTACGAGACCTGCATGCTACACAGTTGCTCAGCCTATCTTTTATCGATGAAAGTGCAGGATCAGGGCAGGACTAGCGGTTAGCTAATCGCTTTAGCTACGCCCGGTTATTTTAGGATTGTAAGAGTGGGAGGTAATTTGTATACATCACAAACATCCATGCGTTTTAATAAAAATCAGTTAGTCCTGATCTATAAATAATGTGAAATTATTAAAAATTATAAATACATTTATAATTATACAATGCCTTTCACGAAAAATTTACCTCCTTAATAGTGACAGTGATGATATTGTAAAGTAGAAATTTTTCGATCAATAATTATAAATAAAGATTTTTTTCTCAAATTAACTGCCGTCTTTGCCGTCAAAGTTTTGTTGTCAATGGGTTCGACTCAAAGTTAAGATTCTCGTGTATTCATTTTTCAATCAATTCCTGCGTCGAAACGTTTGAACGTATCTGTTATTTTCACTTCTTCTCGCACACTCTATACAGCTACGAACATCAAGCAAAGGTAACTCCCTTCCTTTCTCCATTTTCTCTCAAAAGAAATTGTAAAAAATATTCTGGCACTATCACTGCAGACGTATGATACAAATACGCTAGAATATCGATAAACTTATATTACGTGTGGCGAAAATGTAAAAAAAATATGTATTCATTTTGAAAAGTTTCATTCTTGCACTATGAATGAGCACTTTGTGTTTTATTTAACCAGTGCAAAATTTTACTTCGCTTTGTTAAGGGCTTTTGCAAGCATCAAAAATTCTGTATGTAATAAAAGTTTTGTAATCAAAAATTCTCCTTTTCGGCTTATATCGATCGCAGGCTGTGATAACATTTTTTTTTGTCAGTGAATCAGACAAAAAATATATACTTCGATTATTTCTAAAATAATATTGTGTAAAGCAACGGACCTTCAATTAAATGTACTTATTTTTCTATCACACGAATTGTTATCGATGCATATTATAAACTATATTGTAAAAAAACCCATTTGATTATTTAAGAATTACTTTGAATTCATTCTATGTAACTTTATGTAGCCAAATTTGATATACTCTTGAGTTTTTGTTAATTTGGTAACAAAGCGAACGGTTTGAATCCACGATTGACAAAAATATTGTTTTTAATTGATGAAGATTAAATGTATGTGATGTTTTCATAGCTTCTACAATCACTCCTTCTGCCTTCGTCAAAGCGGGGTAGATTACTACAAAACTCGTTAAAACAGTAATCTGTAAATACTCTTTAATATTAATATTTTTTCCATCATTTTTGAGGAACGGAAGAGGTTTAAAATGTTTTAAAGTATGATTTATTTTTTAATCTGTAATATTTCACATGCAGTTCTATTAGATATTTTTTTGTTTTGTTTAAAGCTATGGATACAATGTTCGTGACATACGACAATAACTAATATTGTTTCTATCCAATTAGCCAACAAATATGCACAACGTTTAAAGGACTGCTGTATGTATAATATGTAGAATATTCAGAGATACATACTTATTATAGGATATGTATTAATTACAACTAGATTTAATTGCTTTTTTATAATCCTCAACTTTATTCATACTAATATGTATTTTATAATCTTTATCTACTTGTTAACTGTTAGTTTACAGCATGAATTTAATTAATATTTACATTAATTGCAAAAGGGTGAGTCAAAGGAAATTTAATCTGTAAGAAACTGCGAGGAATCTTAAAGTAAACATATTGCACTTGTTCGAGCAATTGAAGCGATGTAAAGTGTTACAAAAGAATGATTATGATAGAGTTTTATTTATTTTTCTAAAGTCTTCGTAGTAGTTCCTTAGTAAATGTTTGAAGAATTTCCTTTTTCGGAGTTTCAAAGTACCTTTGTTTTTTTCATAAGATTCATCGTCTTGCTGTTGTTAATTACAATCTAAGTTAAATATTCAAAGCTTTATTTCTTAATAAAAAATAAGTGTATAGCAGGGTGTTTGCATACAAACAATTAATTGCGTTATTAGAAAATATTAAAATTAACAATTGAAAAGTATAATAAAAATAAAACTTGATATAACGGGGTAATATTTAAAGTGTGAGATGTGAAAAAAAGAGCACACTATTCGCGTGGCTTTATTTTGGTTAAATCATCGGCCGTCACTGGTCATAACTGCCGTGACTGTGTCACCAATTTTTCACAATTCATCACAGAATATGTCAAAATAAAGGCAATAGAGTAATCAACCGGGCACCGCTAGCAACTAGGGCCCCCTATGAACGAGAAATAACAATAAAATATCGACCACTAGACTGATGTAATTAAGGAATATTGTAAGTAAAATTCACTTGAATATACGTGAATATCTTAATTATATTCTAACTGTTTGGATATACGTATATTGTTAAATAACACTATATATTATTTGTAAAAATGAACAACTTATTGTTATTATTATGCTTTTCAATATCTTAACGAAATAGAATCTGATAACCTTGTGCACAAGGGAAGGAAAATCTTTAGATTCTACGACAGTGATAAAGCTCTATTGAATGGTTTCTATAATTGCCTAAAAATTACCAAACATAACGAAATTTAAAAAAAAAGTTTCCATTGATCAAGGTTATTGTTTTCGTAAATGTAAAACAAAGTTTTTTAAATTGAAAAGGACATTTATGTTGAGATGAGTTATTATTCAAAAAATAGGCTACTGTTTAAGCTCACCACTGGTACCTTATCCAACCTATACAGTTAACAGTTAGTGGAATAGTATTAAAATGAATGCTTTCATCTATTGAGATATTATCGAAATTTTAGTTAAATTTTTATAATATTAAAAACTCATTAATAAGAATATGTCAGAATCTGAAGCTTATCACCAGTTCTAAAATAAAACAGCGTAAACAATATGGTCTAACATTAAACTATCGTTTAAGTAAAATATACAAATAGTAAAGAAGTATTATGATTTAAAAAGATTTATATATTACAGGAATGTGATAATTTTTAAATATATTTGCATAGTATTTATGGACAGAAAGTATTAAAATAATGACATACGAGATTACATCTATACCATGGATAATATTTAATACTTAGCTGTAAGCCGATGACCTTCAACGGGGGAGGGGGGGATTTCGTTGGCTTTTTTACGTAGTCAGAAAATTTAGTGGCGTGAAAAATAAATTACAAACCTATTTATTGAATAAGCCAGAAATTCTAAAAGTAAAAGAAATATACTTGGGTCATATATCGACAGCCCTGCAGTATTTAAATTGTAAATTATTTAATTTTTAAAATAATGTTTAATTTGCTAACAATTATTTTTCGTAGTAGCAGAAATAGACATCGGGGCATGTATCGACAGCGCTGCAGTATTTAAATTGTATATAATATAATTTTTAGAATAATTATAATTTTCAAATACGCTAACAAATATATTTCGTAGAAGAAGAAAAATACCCTAGGACATTATTACGAACATATTTGTGATTTGTGATTATTTTATCGACTGTTAATATATAGATGTTTGTCATCTTAATCTACAGAAATAAACTTTTTTTGAATGATGTTTATAGGAAGCATTATGAAAATATTATTCTCTAATAAGTATGAATTTCTAAGTGAGTATTTTATTATGTGTTGGATTAATATATTGATATTATGGGAATTTCTGTATTTATATTTAATATTTAAATCACAATATGCTTTGACGGAATAAGATTAAAACTAGAAATTAAACACGTCCTAATATTTACATCTCTTTCGCGGTACGTGTTAATTCAATAGAAAACAAAATGTGATTATGAGATTTGCGACTACATAGTTGATTACGTATTGTGTTCATACAGAAGGGCAAATACATATTCTGAATAACAATTTAATTATCTTTACAAATCTATTCGACGCTTGTGATTGATCCGGATTGAAAATCGGAAAAATGGGAAAAATAATATTTACCGAACTTTCATTTCTGTAGAGCTTTGTAAATCATCTGCTGTATCATACCTAGCTATCTATATAGTAGATTGTCGTTATATTTTATTATTTCAAAGGATTGGAAACAATCTATTGGAGACAGAGTAATTTATTTATTTATCGTTCAAATTATGTTCCCGTGTTTCGCATTTCGGCATCTTCAGGTGTTCAAATGCACAAATGAACTTGAACTGACGATTAGTAAATTAATGTATCGTGTTTATATAAGACATAAGTGTATCATTAAGTTTAAAGCCATTGCTGGCAAAAGGATTAACCCATGGGAATGCCTACAGATTTGAATGGTGAGTAATTTAAAAAATTATATTTATTCTGTTTGTTGGAAAAAAATTATGATTATATTTACTTACATATAGGGTATAAGAGTGGGGGATTTGGCAGATTTATCTGTTCATTCAAAATCGGTAAACTACTCAATTGTGCCCATTTTTTTTGTAAAATTTCCTGGAAAAACAATTTATGCACGTTTGTATTTAGGTGCAACATTTTAATACCTTTTTCCTCGCTGAACACGTGGCTTTCTGAAGTTAAGTGATTGGCAAAAATAGACGTGTCTTTTTTAATCTAAAGGCGGTCATGTGCTCTGAAAGTCTGGTTTTAAGATTCTTCCTGTTTTTCCAATGTAGAATTTTATGCAACAAAAGCTTTGCAGTCTACTAATCTCGAATTTATTTAAGTAATATATTCATACTAGGACTGGTAAGCAGTCTCTACGGTAAAAAACTAGCCTAAAGCATATTTTTTCAAAAATATTTTAATGGTTACGTTGGTTTTTAATGTGAGTACTGAGTACTGACTACAAACAGTAGATAGATAAAATTGTAATCAGTGGCGGTTCTACATAGTGGGCTAGATGGACTGAGCCCACCATGAAATTTTCTGCCAAAATCTTTGCTCTGATTCTCTTCAACAGAAAGGCAATTCTCTAATTCTGAATGTTCTTGTGCATGTATATTAAAAATAAAAAATAAAAATGGGTCTTTAGTAAAACAAATGATTTTACACAATATGTCTTCATTTTTTTTAGCCTACTTAAAATTTTAGATCACGAACCGCCACTAATTTTTTGACTATAAAGATTCACTTGGAGTAAGATCAACAACAATATTTGAGATAATGACAAATTTTAACAGGAAAACACAGTCATTTACATTCTATCTTGAAGATCAATGAACAGGCTTCTTGAATCGGACGGTAAAGCTGGTCGTATAAACGTTTTACAGAGATGAACTTTTGATAAGCTAAAGATTTGAATAATAATATGTATGCAGCCCATAAAAAATAACTACATGCTTAGTAAAAAAAAAACTTTTAACGTCCCTGCTTACAGATTGTTAATTTCTGTATGTTGACTTACTACTCAAGATACATCTAGGTGCTAAGTATATTTATAACTATCTGTTAGATATCCGATTTCTATCTACTGCACTTTTAGTTATATTGATAGACAGCAAAGCTATAAGTAATGTATATTAAGACAAAAATTTTGATTGCCCCAATATTAAATCCGTACTGCTATAATTGTTATCATATTATATTATACATACAAGGTACACAATTAGCGATTACATATTTTATATAAACTTATTTAAATATACAGTTAATAATAACTAGATGATACATGTTAATTTAAAATAGTTTGAATACTAAAGCAATATTTTTTGTCGGTTTTTAATACACCAATTAATTTTGTGAAACGTATGGCAAGCATGATTGTACAATGAATAATTTAAAGCGATTTAGATTCTATATTATCGTGTATTTAATTTTACACGATGCTAATTCAAATATTTCATATCTATCTCAATACATTAGTGGCTTTAATATTATTTTGTTATTCGATAAAGATAAGATCTTCTCAATGATAAAATTGGGGTGAATTTTACGTCTTCACAGCAACAATTAAGAGTATTAGAATAATATTTAAGAGACAAAGTATTAGTAATAAGCAGTTAACTTACATAATGGCGTTAATATAATTACTTATAAATTTTATTGTGGATTAAATGGTAAATTACGTAGGTAGTTACAATCTAAATAATATTTTAATCTAAAATTTCTGTGTGAACAATTAACTTACATGAAAATACTTAATAATTAATCTATAATCGAGATTAGAAGTATAATACTATTGCAGTTGCTTTTACTAGATGTTTTAAATTCGGAGTAGAGGTTGGTATTTCACGTAATGAAATAAAATAACACAGATTACCTCTGTTCAAAATAAGTCGACCTTCATAACAAGTATATGAGATGGACCACTTTATTGTGAATATTTTCCATGAAAATAAATAACATATAATATATAGACAGTCAACTCCTGGGCCACCCTGGCAATGGACGGAAGAGATAGGCGAATAATATTCAAAGCGATGCCAGATTGTTGGATGTTTCTGGCTGGAAAGCAAAATTTCGGGATCAATATTTATGAAGATCGGTCATATTAGCTACATACCTGAATGGTGTATAGAAGTTGTTTAAAATATTTCGGCGATCTGCTGACCATCATATAGGAAATACTAAATGTTAATAATGAAAGACTGAGAAGAAATCCGTTATGTTTACTCATTATTGTTTGACCTAAATTTGTGACTGTCAGAGAGAGATTTTTTATAGTACTATTGACTATCTTTGTATTTTTATTGTTAAGGGTAAATTAATTTGGGTTTATCATACACTGCATGCTATCGTCATTCGACCAGCGCATTATTATCCAAGCCACCAATGCCTGAAAAATATGGGAAAGTGTAATGTAAACCATCAACAGATGCCAATAGTGCTATTCAAGAGATGCCCCTAAAACAGGATTACTTACACGTTTCGAGAATAAATGCCGAAATCGGTAATTGTACCAGATCCTCGGCAAACAATCGACAAATTATCATTGAAACTATTCTTTACATTGCCAACTGAGCAAAAACGCTTGGTAAAATGGATATTTGGACACTGCAAAAGCTATCCTCAAATAACAACAAAACAACAAACTGTCAACGCAAAGAAATCATCGTTTTTGTATCATATCGTAACTGGGAATGAGAGATGACTTTCAAAGAATAATATATCGGCTCCTACCATTATGCCAGAAATAACTATTCGAAAGGCCCTTTCAAGTATTTGGTGGGATGTTCCCGGTAAAACATAAAAAAACAATTACTGCTTAGGAGTATTGTCAACAAAATAATGTAAATAGGTTAAAAAATCAAATATTTTTTGATGTTTCTTCATAAAATAATGGATTTTTTGCTGTACTTCTAAAATAATAATTAATGTTTTTCGTTTAAATGAAACGTTTCGTATATTTAAACGTGGTTTATCAGATGCCATGAAGTAGAACAATTATAGCATCTTCTTATTTCCGTATTATTAATTAATAAACAACATTATTATAATAAATTGCATTGTATTTTATTATTATAGTACCAAAAGACTTTTCATTGAGAGTTTACGTAATTCTAGATTGAGAAAAAATCTATTTAGACACTAATTAATCAAGTAGCCTATAACTATGAAATGACAATCCCTTTAATGGCGAGTGAAATCAGTTGATTATAATTGTAAAAGTTAATTGCTAGATAAATGTCGGATGTGTCGTAAATCGTTATACAAGAACAAAGTAGGGTTATATTTTGAAACAAAAGACACAATTGCAGGCTACGGTTTAAGAGAAAAGTTTCATTGAAATGAAATAATGTTTGATTGGGCTTTTTTATTTAATGCTTAAATGACTGAAGTATGTTATACTTATCAAAAACGGGATTCTTGCTGCATTTTTAAAAGCCGAATCTTAAACTTTATTTAATCAATTTTTCAGACATAAAATTGAATTGACCAAAGGATTGCCATATTCAAATAGTCAGTTAATTAAATGATTATCTTGAAACAAACATTTAATTGTACAACACTGATATATATTAATAATTACATATTTTCATTATTTAGAATATAGCTTTAAGTCAGAGACAGACGTAATAAATAGAGATTATAGTTAATAGTCTAACATAAATTGAGTATTTTACTAACTTATTAATTTTATACGCAATCTTGGTTATTGATAATTTCCAATAATGTATTATATATTTAAAACTTTGTTGAATTGGTACATTCCTCGTATATAGGATGAAAATTATTTTAAATAGTATGTATTTATATGTATTATATACACAAGTATACATAACATAACAGAGGCTATAATGTTTGTACAAATTCAACCTAACCTAACCTATCATAAAAACGTATTTGAGTCAGTTTTGACGTAATTATAATTTTCCGGCCTACGTTATCTAATTTATAAATACTTCGTTCGATTCGGTTAGGTTAGGTTAGAATGTATTTTTTATATGTGCCTTTCTATGGTATATTTTTATATACTAATTATATATTAACAATTACAGTATAACCTTAATATTCGAAATAATCCGTTCTTAAATGTCTAGCGTAAATGGAATATGTCGAACATATTTTTTTCCCATTAGATAATAGTTTTAAAATGAAAAACAAAATGTTTCTAAAACTATAACTTTATTGTAATTAATAGATAAAATGGTAGAAGCGGAATAAGAGAAAGGTTATTATTATTTAGAAGAAGAGTTTGAAGAATAGATTAGACCCGAGATAACAGGCAATTATCTTTAAAAAAAAAATGTCAGTAGTAATTAATAGTTAGAGTTTGAATATATTTTTAATTTTAAATTTACTTTATAATATACCCATTTGAAAAATCTCCAGGCGTTTTGTTGAATTTCTTATTCCTTAAAATTAAAAAAAAAAAAACAAAGATATCGATTAAATGAATATCTTTGTTATGTCTAAAAAGCAATCTAATTCACACAAAATCCTACTGTTAACTAATTACTATCAATTTAATATCAAATCTAAATACATATATCTAACATTTCCATCTACAAATTTTATTTAATGTTTTTAGAAGAGTGCTGCAGAAAGTTACTAAGTCCAGAAAAAATGTTTCATTATTTGGATTTCTAAAACTACATCGTTTGTACTTCTGGTCTGTCATTAAAATTATTTCTGTTTGCAATACTGTAATATTATTGTATTCAAAATTCTTATCAGCTGTTTTTTTATCGTTTATTTATTTTTTAATTAAAAAAGCAACAATTGAAAATACCTGCTATGTTTTAATTACGGTACATAATGAAATCGGTTTCTATTTATATAAGTATTTCTATATTTAGGTATTAGTACGATATTATATTTTTCTACTTTCCAATGAAATACAGCTTAAAGTATTATTATATTTATTTTTATAATCTTCACCAAAATCGTATATAATGATAGTGGAGAATTGTTGAAATCAGTCGCTCAACTCTCCGTTGAGAAAAGACAACAGTTGAACGATGAAGTTGCAGAATAATTTTCAGACGAAGACAGGGAAAGCAATAGATGTATTTCATGATGTTTTTTAAATACCGAAATCCCAGTTTTGAAAATGTAAAATCTCCAAATTTTACAATTTATTTAACAAAACCGAATTTTGTATAGAAGTTATTACGTATTTTAGTTAAATTGTTCAGGATGAATTGGAATACAATCAAAGGTGTCTCAAAATAAACAACTTCCAGAATTAATGACAATTTTTAATTGAGTGTAATAAAATAATGATTTTAAGAAACATATAACTGTTTATGAAAACCACTCGCTAATGATTATGTGTATTTTGGACGACATTTTATATCGAAATACTAGTTGTATTTTTTGCTTTATTTAAGCTTTTATGTTTATACTGGTATGAAATAGTGGAGTTGGTGTATTTGTCCGGTATTGCAGACCAGGGTTTCCTAAACTTTTTTTGTAATGGAACACTTCCGCAAATCCAGAAATTTTAACGGAACACTTGTTTATTTTTCAAGTCCGGTAATTCATAATACTATAACAACAAAAAAAAAAGTTAATATAACACTTATTATTTTTCGATGGTGTAGTGTCAAGTCTGTTCTTGCATTTTAACTTAGTTGCAACATAAAAAGGAAATCTCGCTTCGCATAAAAAGGATGTATAAAACTGAAGTAAAACAATAGTAACTTATTTTGACACATTTGGGGATTCTTGTGACAAACTCGCCAAGAAAGAATTTAATGACATTCATGTCAGAAACACTGATGTAATCAGTCAAGTTTTCATAATCATTTACGCTGAAATCAGCATGCTTATTTTGCTGTCACCGTAAGTTAAATCCGAACCAACTAATCATAATTGCTAGTTTTCGAAAAGTATTGAAAAATAGTAGTTTTTAAGTAATGTGGGTGTTCGCGGAACACCAATTCAGATTCTGTGTAACACTAGTGTTCTGTGGTACCTAAATAGACGTTTCGTAAAAATTTGGAATGGTAACATACATTGCAACAAATTTAAGCATCTTCTACTTTGTATCAAAAATCGAGTGATAGTAAATCTCCAGTGATGTTAAAAACGTCAAATATCTAGGTACAGGCGGAAATTTTTAATCACTATGAACTTTGTTTACTCATATTTTTATGTAATATGTTTTAAAGATAATTAATCAATACATAATAAGTTCTTTAATAACTAATATTTTTATTATTAAGAATTACCCGACCTAAAAAAAAAGTTGTGTTCCGGTAACATTTACAGATTTGACAAGTGTTCCGTTGAATTTTCCGGACATGGAAAGTGTTCCATCCCAGAATAAGTTTGGGAAACCCTGCCCTAGACGATGGGTGATTTATAATATAATAAAACATTATATAAATCGATTAAAATGTTGAAATGTAAATTTATGAAAGCTCCCATTCCTGGAGTCGAATTGTTGGCTTCGCAAGTAAAAAAAAGACAAAAGCACAAACTTGAGCTTCAAAACTCTAAAACCATATTTGAATTCATTTCTTGCAGTTTTTATTTTCAGCAGCGAAAGGCAAGCGCCAAGGGCTGAATTTTATTGGCATGGTAACTTACGTAATGTAACAAAGTTCTATCGTAAATGGAGAAAGTGTGTACATTAAGAGGACTGCATTGTTTTTTGTGGAAACATAAATTGTTTCCGATTTATTAAAAAGACTCGTTAGTGTCGGCAACACTTTCCGTTCAAATAACTAATGAAGAGGTTTGCCAAGTTGTATTTTACTACTCGAACTAAATTCAAAGAAAAAATCTGTTCTTAGAAAAGCGGTGGGCTACCAATACGGTAACAAGAAACTCGATTTTTTTTTAAAACACTCTTATACAATTATACGCAATCGAATATTACTTATAATGTGTATCAATTGGGCCCATTAGAGATGAAGTGAACCAAGTGGTATTTTAGAAAAAAATAGATACGTTTTAATATTCTACACGTCTTAAAGCAATGCTTTCCAAATTGGGGGTCGCAGGTTTTCTCCTGATTGAATTACTTTTTTTTAAATATTAATATCCGTTAAGTTTTATTCCATTAGCAATCCACGTGATATAAAGTAACAACACCAAAAGTTAATTTAAACAATGAATATCATCGATTTGATTATAAGCAGGGGTGGGTTGGTAGGGGCTCGCGCGAGCCCCTTGTTAGCTCTTACTAAGACCGACGAGCCCCTTGTTAATTAAAGAGAAAACAATATTACATATCAAGTGAGTACATAACTACAAATTCTGAATAATATATATATTACGAAAGTTTAATTCTACACATAACTACATTTTCAGTTGTTAGTTTACGGTATATTGCAAATCGTTAAATATTGTAAGTGTGTTAACTAAAAATCGTTTGTTTATTTAGGTATTTCTTATGATTGCTTAAGAGTGATAAAAAAAATGTACCCCTTTCCCAGATCGTCACGAATAGCTCTGATATTAAATGAGTTAACGCATTGGCAGCCCACCGCTGATTATAAGGTGTATATTTCACACGATATGTGTATTCATTTTTAATTTCCCTCTGTTTTTTACACACATTATTGCAGGGCTGTGGAGTCGTGTAAAAAAAAGACGACTCCGAGAAAAATTTTCATTTTAACTTATATATTTATATATGTATTCCGCCTGTGTGGTCGAGTGGTCAACGTCGTTGGCTTCGGTTACGGAGGTCCCGGGTTCAAATTCCGGTACGGACAGTTTTATAAATTGATTTTTCAATCGATTTATGAATATCTCTTCAAAGGCATGGATGTATGTCATGTCGTGAATTCTCCCCTCCCACCCATCCTATCCTATGAACGGGGCGTATCGAGAGCGATTAGCTAACCACTAGTCCTGTCCTAGCCCTATCCTTCTATTCCTACTCTCTTTGGAAAAAGAGAGGTTGAGCAACTGAGTAACAAGCAGTTCTCGTAGAAACACATCTGTTGAGATAAACTCCATAAGGAGTCCATATGCTCCACATTGGGAGCGGACATGGTTAACAAAAAAAAAAAAAATGTATTCCATCAGATCATCTTTAGTCAGCCAAGCATGAAATGTCATCATTTTGGCCTATTTTGTTTGAATACACATCATAAAAAATATTTTTCAAACAAATTTCGAGCCGTTCGACTCTTTCGCGAATCCGCGACTCCGACTCCGACTCCATAGCCCTGCATTATTGTCAATGATTTTGTGTTTTTCCGAGCCGCATAGCATAAATGAACAATTTGGTTCGACATAATCACAGATATTCTTTTTTAAATAAAGTTTTTTTTTCAGAAACGATTCGATAATGCAGAAACTAATACCAACCGACGATAGTAATTATGACAAACGTCAATCGGTGAAAACGTGACTGTGGTCTATAATAAAATGGAATGACATTAAAGTCACTTACCCACACGACAATAAACAGTTTCTTTCATGGTGTAACTATTTAGCACCGGTTTTAATTCACTCAGCGCGGTCTTTTAAGCGGGTTAGCCTGCGGTGAATGCTGGCCTGTCAACCTCCAACATAATTGCTCCAAGTTTAGATTAATTTAGCAGTCTATTTTAGCCTCGCCCGAAACTAAAGCTCAGAGATCGGTCACTCAAGCCCGACTCGCTAAATAGGGCCTGTCATTCATTTTACTCGTTGGTGTTAATTGAAATTTACTCTTAATATTTTTAAAGTTATTCATTTTTACTGTGTACTTAAAGATAATAATAACTGTTTATCATAACGTTTTTTTGATGCCTATACTTCTATTA
The DNA here is from genome assembly GCA_031772345.1 of Himalopsyche anomala. NCBI lineage: Eukaryota > Metazoa > Arthropoda > Insecta > Trichoptera > Rhyacophilidae > Himalopsyche > Himalopsyche anomala. The sequence goes on along the minus strand of CM062836.1, from coordinate 16,592,823 downwards.
TATTACAATGGAAACTCTCATAACGAGTAAAACAGGTTGTGAAAAAAATGCTACCTTAACGAACGGATAACCCTTCAAAATCACATTCGACAACGCTCCTTGGCAAAGCTTCTTCCAAGCTGAAGTGAGGGTTCTCTTGGTAACCTCTTCCCATGCCTTTCAATTATCTTGAGTCAAGCAATGATGTGAAAGTAATCTTTCCAAAACTCTGCATCACTCGCTATGCGAAAAGTCGCTCGTTAAGGGAGCATTTTTTTCACAATCTGTTTTGCTCGTTATGCGAATTACTCGTTATAAGAATTACTCGTTATGAGAGGTTCCACTGTATTCATATTATTTTTAGTATATTTTTAAACCTTTTATTTTGTTTTATATTTTTCACCAAATTGAAAATTGAATTTTTTATAAACCTTATATGTACTACTAAGAAATTAATTTCATAGTTTTCAACAGAGATGGTGTCAAATCATTTTAGTAATGCTGACTATTCCTTTTATAGTACGCTGTAATAACAGAGAGTGGTCTCAGTATTTGTTAAAATTAATGAAGCACATTGTTTGGTAGGGAAATAGTTAAAATGTCCTCGCTAACAAGACCCTCATTAGCGGTTACCTTTATCACTGATGCGATGGTGCGCCATATGACTCACTAAATAACGAGCACTATCATTGATTGTACATCTGAAAATCTACCAAAGAAGAGCTTTTAGGCTTACTTTAGACAGACTCTCAACGGGAACTTTTTTCGATAACTAAGTGTTGTAAAGTGAAAAAATATTTTATTTAAGGATACCGTCAATTGATAATGCTTGCGATGAGCGAAACCGGTCTGAACCTCCATCAAAAAAAAAAAAGACATTTACGATGTATAAATAAATAAATAATATTAAATAGTTGTTATAAGATGATAACAATATCAACTTAGCTTGCTTATTGTGTAACCCAGGGTTTCCCAGACATTTTCTGGGATGGAACACTTCGCAGAAAATATAGCGGAACACTTAGCTGAATTTTTAAGATTTTTTTTATGCTGTGTTGCAGCGTATAATACCATTCCAATTTTTTTCGGAACACCTACTCTGACACCGTAGAACATAATTTGGGAAACCCTGATATAACGAATGCCGTGTATAAAACGGAATGCTGCGGTGGCCCTTTTATTGATGCCACAATCAAGATGCTAAGACAAGAGGTTAGCTGCGCGGACCGATCAAATATTAATTGAACAACTGTCTTGTAGTGCGCGCCAACCCGGAATGAGTGCGCGGGGGCTTCCCAACTGCTGCGCGGCCGCGCACGCGCGCAGCTTAGAGGGAACGTTGCACAAGTACAACACACAACTAACATTATGTATATTATTTTCTGAATAAGTTTTAGATTCACGGTTTCATTTGCTTTCAAAAATACATTTTATGTAATAATTTAAAAGAAGATCAGTTTTTTTTTCATATGCCAACACACACAATTAAGTTTTACCTAAACATAAAACAAATCATTCTATGAAAATTGTTAAGAATTTATAGTATTAATGACTTACCTTTGATGATCTATCAAATAAATAAACATATGAATAAATAACATTTATATAAAATGAAAATTATAAAGACATCACAGAAAATATATAAATGTTAATATAAAACTATAAAAATAACAAAATTTAAAGTTATTAATTAAAAATAAAGATATTACTATTTTTGAAACATAAATGTATTCAAAATAAATAATCAAGGCATTGGACATTTATTATGAATGCTACCGCGGAAAGCAAAAGGTTTGTAATTCATATATATATATTCAAGAGCTATGATTAAATAAAAAAATCCTCTAAAGTTGGCTTTACACGCTCCAGCTAGGGATTGCCAAACCGGTATTTGATATTAAATATCAATATCGGTATTACAAAAAAGTTTTTAGATACTTTGGAAGTAAATCAATGTCGATGTTTCATAACATCATGACTGTCATTAAAAAATATATCATAGTCATAAACGAGTGATTTTTCTTACTATCTTATGATCTTTTAAAATAATAATACATCATTTAAAAACTCATTAATTCTGTATACAACAATTGAAAGATTTACAAAACTTCAATTATTAATCGCGAAAAATTTTATCAAATTATACAAAATATGCAATGAAAATTCAATTTTGATAAATTATGAATACCGATATTTTAGAATAGAACAAAAACACTATAATACCGGAATCCTGATTTCAATAATATTAGTTTTGCAATCTCTGCTTCTTTTAAATAAACGTTTTGACACATACTCAATGGAATTACAAACGGTTAGCTGTCATATGTTTGTCACATTTAATGTTTTTTGTATTATTTAAGAATAAAAGTATGTGAGGGAGTAACCACCGTTAAAAAAAACGGAAGAAAGTTAAATAAATAAGAAAAACATATTTTAAAATTGATAAAAATATTCCTAAATATAATTTGCCTATATTCCTATATATTCCTAAGTATATGATAAAATTATTCGTCAAAGAAGATGTCCAAGTATCCAACAATGAATTAACTATCATAACAAAAAAATATGCAGTGTGTACGCTTGCTTTCATATCGACTATGGAAAGGAAAAAGGACGAAACCCAAAGTTTTTTCAATAATCATAATGTATCCAACTTGGTACACTTTCTATCAAAAGCATGCAAGCTGCAAATGCTTATATAGTATCTAAATTTAGCTTTTAAGTTTGAAAAAGATGACCTTGTAAAAAATTAAAACCAAGAAAAAATACTGAAATAAAAGTTTTTCCTAGACAATTTCTTAAATTAATATTAGATTATGTCAATTAAATACCAGTTTAGAAGTCTCCGTGCACTTCAAAGTTGTGTATAATTTATAATTTGCATATGGGCCAAAATCATGAAAACAAGTTTTTTGCGCCTCCTGTAAAATTTGACATGTGTGTGTTACGTCCTTTTTCCTTTCCACAGTCGATATAATATAGTATATCTACAGTTAACTATAATAAGATATATATTTATCTAATTTATATCATATAAAATAAGAATTAACCTCTGCATTAAACTTGAAAAGTTGTATTTAAATATATTTATTTATTTTAAGTTGTCACCATCCTGTATATACTGGCAGTTGATTAAAAACCATAATTCGATAATTAATTTTAAAGTCAATTATTTTAGATGCTTATTAAATTCGACACTTCTGTATAAATCCATCAATATTTTGAAATTACAATTATCTATATTAAATAAAAATCTGGGTTAGAGGCTTAATCCTAAAAGCTCTTTTTTTCATTTGCAGTTTTACTCAGATCTGTCGATTTGTTATTTACCAAAATCTATCAGTTCTGTAACGATACATAACACAAAATTATTTTACTTTCTTATAATACATATTAAGCTCTGATGCATTTCTAATTTTGAAAAAAAATTATACAGAGATGCCTTTTTACAAAACAAACCTATTGAATCCTTAAATCCCAGATAGTCAATAAAATTAACATAAAATACTTGTATAAAAGTTCCCCCCGATGGATCGGCTCTTTGAAACTTTTAAAAATGAGTGTTTTCATAAAGTTGACGTTTAGGTTGAGGTAAATGTAAAAGCTCACTAAGGTGTCATATCGCCTTTCACAGTAAACAGTTAGTGAAATAGTTTAATAAAAAATGTCTGGATCAACTTAAAGGTATTAATAAGTGTTATTAGATGGATTTTATTAATTAAACGAATGTTTGTAAAAATATTATTTAACAACCTTTCTCATTAATAGATGTCACTGTACCGAAATCTTAATCAAATACTTTACATTAACCCTCCAGAGACGAGAGCTTTTTTTCGATATTTTTTTTTATGCCATATTGATATACCACGGATAACTTTTATTCCTAACAAAAAAAACGAAATATGGGATTTTTCAAGGTAAATTAGGAAAAATTATATTGATATTTATTATTAATTACATAACAACGGCGATGGATTAATAATGGTTTGCTCATTTAAGATGTTTTGTTTATGCCTGTTAATTTCAAGTTGTTCTAATAAATTAAGTTTTTGACCCTTATGACAAAGATGCAAAACGGTTGGCGCTAAACTTAAACTCATGTCATGAGACTCGGTCAAAAAATGATTTGCAAATTGTGAGTCTGATTTTGTATTTTTAAAAGATCTTATGTGCTCTTTAGCACGTGTTGATATGCTTCTACCTGTCTGTCCTATGTAAATCGCATTACACGATCCACAGGACATTTTATATATTCCGCTTCTGTCTTTAAATTGCTTATGTAATGTTTGGTTAGGCTATGTTATTTTAGATATGTTGAATAGAAAGAGGGCGAGAATGACAACAAAACGGTGAAATTTTTGAGGTTATGTGAAATGACAGATGATAGTAAAATACAACAACTGCGTGAACACTATGCACACTTGATTATTTTAAAGTGAATAGCGAATTGTACAGTCGTGGCGCAGCCGGGGCGCAGTCGTGCGCGATTAGGTGATATGTGTTCCTAGTGTGCCTTATCGTACATAACTGAGTCCTAATGTAAGGCCTGCTATTAAGCAATGTAACCAAGTCTGTGTAGCTACGTACAGATTGACTAGTCAACGTGTTATTAGCACTCTCGCGTATACTTTAACTGAATAAAATAGACAATGTATACATTGACTAAGTGCATACTTTAACTGTAACACAAACTCATATATAATTGTATGACATACAGTAGCTATTTTGTTCATATGTAGCAACGATTTTTTACTGAGAATTAGTTTAATTTGACGATACTATTTAAAAATCTTCACAAAAATAAATGTTAAAAAAAAAAAGTATTTTTCATAAAATAAATAAACAGAATCACAATTCTAATGTTTAGGTAACGATTGGATGGTAAACATAATGGTTAAATAAATTAATAAAAGTGTTAAATAATTTCTCAAAACTTCAGCGAAAAATAAAAGATAATACATTTAATAGTAGAACACATCGAGAACTAATTATACATCGCATACAATAGCAAAAGGTTCGCTTGCAGGGGATGTTAGTTGGATCATGGTGGTCGCAATGATGCAAAGGAGATGCCATATCCTCGATGAAGAAGACGCGCTGGTTCGCTTGGAGGTAAGTAACTGATGATGGGAGTTCGCTGGGACGCCATTGCGATCAAGGATCATTGATCTGCCACCTGAACAAACAAAAATAACATGTTACTTAATGTTACATAAATTATCTAATTATACAGAAGAAAAACACTTTTTTATAAGTAAGTTGCAATGAAGATTTATATGATTCTCTGACAGTCATTATTTTTATTGTTTGTGCAACATATTGTCGGTATTATATTATTGAAGTTATTAGCTGACGTTAATGAGTATTCACTGTTTGTAGGACACTTGTAATTAATTAAAATAATTAAATACAATACGCGTATCATAAATTAGGATGTGGTGAAGAATCTCTTGAAAAAATAATAAATGAATCTTGAATCAACGCGTTGCCAAGGGTGACCAGGGACGTCCCGTGGGCATAGGTGAGTAGGCAGTCGCCTAGGGGCGGCAAGTTCTAGGGAGCGGCAAATGATCACAATTTTTTTTGACACCTTTATCTGGCTTATAATAAATATGATGCCTCAATATCTTTATATCTTTTAAAATACATTTTCAATCTCAATAATATATAAAATGATGGATTTTCAGTACGTTATAACAAAAATCGTCTTTAAATATGACATTTACCGATGGCGGCACTATAGGCAGCAGCTTTTCTGTAAAGTTTTTGAGTACGTAGTAGAGTAGATATAATTTCTATATATATTTCTAGAATAATGGGAAATAATTAAAAATAACACTTATACTCTTATGGCTTTAAGAGATTCATATGAAATGTAATTTTAAAATTTTGAATTTGTAAAATAGTGAAGGCGCTATTTTAAGCTCTGCCTAGGGGCGGCACATAACCTAGGAACGTCACTGAGGGTGACAACCATAAATAATTATAAGCGATTCATAGATAAGCTTAAAGACTAACATACGTATATTTTTTGCGTAGTAAAAGCAGATATTACAGTAGTATAGTAAAAATCATATATTTACTCAAATAAGAACCATTACTGGCAAACTTTTTTCTTGACCATGCTTACGAGGGTGAAAGAGGCTAGCAAGAGTCCCTTGCTAAATTAACCCTCCAGAGACGAGAGATTTTTTTGATAAAACAAATATTTTCCAAGCCATTTTAAAGTCACGGATAACTTTTATTCCTAACAAAATTTAAAAAAAACGCAAAGGTCGTTGCATAGAAACCCCGCATGACTATATAGTAATGCTCATCCTTTTATTACCGTGTAATATTATGTGCGGACAGTAGTAAGGAATAGTGTGACCGTATGGCTACACAAACGTTTGGGGTTGAAATATAGCTAAACGTGAAATTTTAAAAAATATTTACAATTTGACCTCTTTAGATCAACATAATTTCAATACAAATATATTAGCAAAAGAAATGTAAATAATTTGATGTTTTGATAAAAAAAACGGAAATTCAAAAGATCGCATGTGCTTTTGGTGGCCGTTTCTGTCCCCGCGGCTGATGACTAACTGAAGTCTGTACCCTTCATAACCAAATATAAGCGAAAGCAACGATATTCCGGTAGGAAAAAGATGAATAGTGGGACCAATAGACAACGGTGCTTACTGTGACCATATGGTCACGCTCGTCCTTGGAGGGTTAAGAAAAAACAATATTCTCAGATAAATTTGTTAAACAATATATAAATAAATATGCATGATACTTAAATTAAAGAACGCAGTGATGCACATTTGATTTTTCTGTCAATTTTCTGAAGATATAATTTTGTTTACGTTTACGATTTAAGCGAAATGAAATGAATAGTACATATTTCTGCGTCCATCTTGGAACTCTTCACTATTACAATCTGAGGTATATTTATAAGTGTATTTTTTAGATATTGATAATAATTAGTTAACGATTCATTGCGTATTGCATAGTATAAGTATAAGACGCAACATTCGATTGCTTTAATAATCATTACGCATAATTGAGAAGAGTGATAAAAAAAATGCGCTGGTGGGAATAACTTTACGATTAAGCGACCTCTTTGTTAAACCTATTGGCAGCCTACCGTTGGATGTTTAGGATTTAGGATGCCTTTAAAATGGACTTTTCAGTAAGAAAGCCTTCACAACTGATATTTTATTTGAGGATAAAGATAGCGGCATTATAGTTCACTCAAATAATATTCGGAAGGAAATAAGTTTTTATTTTTAAAGACATCATGATTATAAAGCCGGCCTAAATAAAATGAAACCTGTCATAAAACACACTCTGAATTTGTAAAAGAATTATTTAAAACTTTTACTCCTGCAAAAATTGTGATATTTTTACATAAATTGATTATTAATAAAAACGACTATGTGAACAATTTCACCTGGCCTTTTTATACGTACCCATTTCGTAGTAGCATAAATTATGTAGAGGTTTTTCCTACATAGTTCAAAGAATTGAATTTATTTGCACTTCCTTCCTTTTACACGCTAGTGTTAATACTCTTCAATATTACATCTGTTCAACTTCAAAAATCGAAATGCACTTATATGCAGCTAAGTGAGCCGCATCTAGGGATTCTTAAGTCTTGACTTTTTTTTATATGGGACATGAAAATTTTATGTCTATTTCCCGGAAAATTTTCGCGATACGAAACCGTAGTACTGCAATATTTTTTATTTGAAAAAATATATTTAAATGTATGTATATTTGTATGCATGAAGTAGAGGAACATTCTTTAAATATGTACACTTTTTAAAAACTAAAAAAACAAAAACGCTTTTTAAATTATTCTTCGATTAAAATCACAAATAAATACATATCGACTGTGGAAAGGAAAAAGGACGTAACACACACATATCAAATTTTACAGGAGGCGCTAAAAATGTGTTTTGATGATTTTGTAACATATGCAAATTATGAATTATACACAACCTTGAAGTGCACGTAGACTTCTAAATTGGTGTTTAATTAACATAACCTAATATTAATTTAAGAAATTGTCTAGGAAAAACCTTTATTTCAGTATTTTTTCTTGGTTTTAATTTTTTACAAGGTCATCTTTTTCAAACTTTAAAGCTAAATTTAGATACTAATTCGGCATTTGCAGCGTGCATCCTTTTGATAGAATGTGTATCAAGTTTGATACGTTGTGATTATCGAAAAAAACCTGTTTTGAAAAACTGTGGGTTACGTCCTTTTTCCTTTCCACAGTCAATATGCATTTCAAATAAATGCTTTCTCTGTATCTATTTTCTGATAGTTATTATTGTTTTACCGAAAATTGGACTCATTTATACTCATTATAACAAAATAAAATAGAGGCTTATATTAATTTGATCATTTTTTAAATCATCTATTGAAAAGTATATTTCAATCTTAGATGTCCAGTATTTATATAAAATGATCAGAATTTATTAAGAAGCTTTGAAACTGGTCGGTATTTTGCATTTGGTTCAGCAAAATATTATTTCTAGGTTAATTAAATTGGCACTGAATTTCCACATATAGGCGGCCCTGTTTTTAGGTATAGGACATAATATTTGTCTAACCAACTTGATATTTTCTAAGAATATTTTCAAAAAGGTTTTGTTTTTTTGGTGAGAGTGCGTCATAATATAATAGCAACTTACAACTTATATTTTCTGTTAGATACGATCAAATAAACTGTATATATATTTTTTATTAAAGAAAAAACATAAATGGGAACAAACATCTGAACATTGTTTAGTTTTGCAAAATAAATTTCTGCAAGAAGGCCGCAAATATAAAATGTATTTAATTTTCAATTGAAGTCTACCCATGCATGCCATCTGTTATTATCTGCTCGAAGTACTCTCTCATTTGCTAGAGATGCGCCTAACTATTTATGTATACCGATACCGTTACCACATTTTTTTTGAATATTATGAAAAGATATTTAACGCAGGATAAATTCGAATTCGTTTAAAAGATGTTTTTCATTATTTTGTTATTAATTTCTTGGTGATTTAGTCTAACAATGAAAATATTTACACATGGGCCCTCGAGAGGTGAAGTGACCCAACTAGTAAAATGATTATACTTTTTCTTGGTACAATCACGTCTTTATTTGGTCTTTTGGTGGATTTCATATTTTTATTTCACAGAGATAACACTATTGCAATGTGTATTAACTGAGGTCACTTCACTTTTACGATACTTTTAGACAGGCATGGGCAATCTTTCCTAGGTCTGGGGCCAAATTATCATTCTGTCTCCGAGTCAAGGGCCTGACCAAATTATTAAACATAATAAAGTAATAATTAAATAAAACACATTTCTTTCTTCAATACTTCGTCGAGATGAATCAGGGCCGGACAAAATAGCTCGGCGGGCCGTGTAGAATATTACAACGCGTCTTTTTTTTCTTCTAAAACACCACTTGGCTCACTTCACCTCTAATGGAGCCATATAAATATTTAACCAGCGGTTGTCAACTGTTCATACTTTTCATACCGTTAAACTTTCAATTTGGAACACTTACAAAGTTACACAAATACTTTATAAAGTAATGATCATAAAGATAACTTTTTTGTGAAATAACTTATTACCAAAAGTCACAAACTACGGTTCTTTGAATATTTTCACCTGGCTTCCGTCTTTTCTATGTAAATATATATTAAAACGTTGGACAAAAAATATTCAAATATTCGACAGAACATATTTAAAAACAGAGCGATTCGATTATTCGAATATCGAATATTCAAACATTCGAACATTCGAAGGGGCTCGCGCGAGCCTCTTGTTGAATTTTACTAAGGCCGGCGAGCCCCTTGTTAACTTAAAAGAAAACAATATTCTCTGATCAAATTATTAGTACATGACTGTAAATTCTAATTTATATATTATCTACGACAGCTTCAATATACACAATAGTACATTTTGAGCTATTTACATTGAAAGGTTTACGGTAAATTATATATTATTACATATCATAAGTGTGTTAAGTAACAATTGATAGATTATTTAAGTATTGCATGTAATTGCATAGGAACGATTAGAAAATTCATTCTTTCCTCAGAACACTGAGAATTGCTTCGAGATTAAGCGAGCCCCTTGCTAACGTATTGGCAGGCACCGCTGATTGAAATCCCTATTGGTTTGTTTGCACGAATGCAATGTAAATAAAGAACCTATCGATGCAACCATTTGTTTATCAATATTTTACAAAGTTTGACTTACACACAAAGCATTGTACATCAAAGCTGTTTGCTTTGTTGACACTTGCATATTTGAATTGAATAACAAGACTTGTATCGATTTCTTACTATAGAAAATTTGCAATGCATGGATCCTACCTTAAACGGTTTACATTGCATTTCAATTGCGAAACTTTTCGTATACATAACTTTTTATATCGACTGTGGAAAGGAAAAATGACGTGACCCACAGATTTTTAAAAACAGGTTTTTTTCGATAATCACAGTGTATCAAACTTGATACACGTTCTATCAAAAGGATGCAAGCTGCAAATGCCAAATTAGTATCTAAATTTAGCTTTTAAGTTTGAAAAAGATTACCTTGTAAAAAATTAAAACCAAGAAAAAACACTGAAATAAAGGTTTTTTCTAGACAATTTCTTTAATTAATATTAGATTATGTCAATTAAACACCAGTTTAGAAGTCTCCGTGCACTTGAAGGTAGTGTATAATTCATAATTTGCATATGTCACAAAATCATCAAAACGCGTTTTTAGCGCCTCCTGTAAAATTTGAAATGTGTTGGTTACGTCATTTTTCCTTTCCAAAGTCGATATGATCTTAGTATTCGATAAGTTTTGAATGTTATCAGTAAAAATACCGTATTCTCTTTTTTATATGTCCTAGCTTTATTGAACTTTAAATATCAATAATAACCCATATACAAAGCTTAACAAAAAAAAAAGAAAACGCTATATTTATTTACCCCTGTATTTATTTAAAAAAAAAATAAACGTTAACTAAATGAAATGCCACCTGTGTGGTCGAGCGGTCAACGTCGTTGGCTTCGGTTACGGAGGTCATGGGCTCGAATCCCAGTACGGTCAGTTTTAAAAATTTATTTTTCAATCGATTTATGAATTTCTGTCCGAAGGCAAGGATGTATGTGATATCTTGAATTCCCCCCTCTCACCCATCCTATTCTATGAACGGGGAGTATCGAGAGCGATTAGCTTACCATTAGCCTTATCTTAGCCATATCCTTCTATTCCTACTCTATTTGGAAAAAAGAGAGATTAAGCAGCTGGCTCACAAGCAGTTCTCTTAGAAACACTTCTGTTGAGTTAAACTCCGTTAGGAGTCCATATGCTCCACATTGAGAGCGGTTAAAAAAAATAAAAATGATACACATTGTTATTAATATTAACTTTTTGATTTATTTTCAGATTTTATTGGACATTTATAGCCAATAAATGCTGAAATAATAACTGTCGAATGAAAAATTTAGAATAAAATATTAATTGATATTATTATTGATGTTGATTTGATTTTGTAAACGTTTAACAAATTTTTCAAAAATAAATAATGCGTTTTAACTCAGATAAGATTTTGCCTGGCGAAAGCGGTGGAATGAATCACCAAAAGGCGGTCATACTTATTAATTATTTCCCTCTATCAAATGGCGAATGGAGGTAGCACAGGAACTCACCCCTTCCTATTGGACTAGCCAATTCATTTCAGGACACGACAGATTCGCTGCCAAGTTCTTCAACCTTGGCCAGATAGACACGGAGATATGCACATGTGGCCTTATGTAGGATGCTGATCACATCCTCTGGGATTGGCTTATCGTGAATATTAAGCGGAAGGAATTACTTCAATCAGTCCAACCAGTGGATGGACTGGACCTATAAGCCATGTCAACTTTGTAGCTACTAGGACAGAGGTAGGCTGGAAGGAGATCGGAGGGGCTCGCGCGGTCCCCTTGTTAAATTTTACGAAGGCCGACGAGCCCCCTGTTAGTTTTAGAAAAAAAATATTCTCAGATCAAATTAGACATAACTGCAATTTCTAACATACTTATTATCTACGACAGTTTTAGTACACACAGTGGTACATTTTTAGCCATTTATATTGATTAGTTTACGGTAAATTGCATATTGTTACATATTATAAGTGTATTAAGTAACAATCGATTGCTTACTGCATATAATAGCATAGAAGTGTTATTATTTAAAATTACTCCTTTCCAGGAACACTAAGAATTGCTTGGAGATTAAGCGAGCCCCTTGTTATTATATTGGTAGCCCACCGCTGTCTAGGACAAACCTTAAAAAAATATGTTTCTACTAAATTTGAGGCGTCATACGAAAAAAGAATCAAGATACACTCGTAGCAACTACGGTCAATTTTATAGGATTTTTTTCCGCACTCTAATGTGTTGGTCTTGGTTTACCCGAGACAATCTTAGCATTAATAAAAACACAATAATCCTTTGTACTTCATTCCACTTTATTTAATATGTCAGGACCGGTTTCGCTCATTACGAGCATCGTCAACTGATAAGAAATATAATTTAACAGTGCTATTAATACAAAAATGAACAGTTATAAACAACAATTGGCATTGAAAAGAAAATACCAATTACATTAAAAGTGATTCTAAAATAGCACAAAATTAAAATGTTTAACACATCTAACATATAATTAAAAAGTCATCTCAGATTAATAAATTTAGAATGGGAATTGAAAGTAATTACAAACATAATTAAAATTTGGGAATTCTTTGACAAAGTGATACAATAAAAATAATGACATTAATAATGACAATAATATAGTATAATATAGTATAATAAATTTATTAATCTGAGATGACTTTTTAATTATATGTTAGATGTGTTAAACATTTTAATTTTGTGCTATTTTAGAATCACTTTTAATGTAATTGGTATTTTCTTTTCAATGCCAATTGTTGTTTATAACTGTTCATTTTTGTATAAATAGCACTGTTAAATTATATTTCTTATCAGTTGACGATGCTCGTAATGAGCGAAACCGGTCCTGACATATTAAATAAAGTGGAATGAAGTACAAAGGATTATTGTGTTTTTATTAATATAATGCCTTTCCACCAAGTATTGACAGTGAACACCCTAAAAGTGAACAATCTTAGCACACAACTGAACAACGCATAACGTTCGTTACGCCATCTGTTGGACACCGATGTACAGCCGTGGTGGGTGGTGGAAAGAATCGCATAGTATATAATTCAACATTGTTCCAAGACGGTTAGGATAGATGGATGATGATTGATGTTAGGTAAAAGCAAATACGCTATACCCTTTTATAGCATTCCCTGTTATATAGTGGTTTTCTATAGCGTCTATAGTCTATACCAGTGGAGGGGAACCTGCGGCTTCTTGGTTACTCTGATGCGGCCTTTTAACTTGATTAAAAAGTTATACGAAAGCGTGTGGAAAAAGAGCGTAATTAACTCATTATATGTTCGACAGTCGAAAAAAAAGGGGGGAGGGTGTCAACGTTTTCTTTACTGTGGCCATATGTTGAATCAGATAAAAGAATGTAGCCTTTAGAACTGAAAAGGTTCCCACCCATGTAATATACCGTCTAATAGAACGCAATTTTTTACAAGCTAATTTTTTAAAGTCAAATTTAATATTTCGTAAACATGTAAGCACATAAATATCTTATTTTTTTTTGAATTTCGACTGGACGTGTTTGATGGAAATTTAATGTCAAATTTGAATTATTTTTATTCTGTACACTTTCATAAATCTTGTCGATAACGATCCGGGTCGAGTGCATTCGTTCACTAGATAAAACCAGAAGATGCCGAAAGGTGAAACCCGGGTCGTTATCGACAAAATTTATGGAAGTGTAAAGAATAAAAATAATTCAAATTTGACATAAATATCTCATCATGGTCCACAAAAATCGTAAAAAAAAACTACCTAAGAATTCCGGCTATGGCTATTGCTGGGACAAGCTTGATAAAAAAAAACAATACTTTTCTTAAATTGAACATAACTTCTAATAACCGATTTATAAAAAAAAAACATTGACCATAATAAAACTAAATCAATTCATCGTAGCTTTCCAAAGAGTAATTTCAGATCGTAAAAAAAAACGATTAAAATATTGCAGAATTTAAACGTCAAATAATGTAAAAGTTTACGGAAGATGAAAAATGTTGTAAGCTTTCTTTTGTAGTATGAAACCGTGAGCTTTTATTCATAGCGCAATGTCTTCTTTACATGCTCCTTGAACTTTCCCAAAAGCTCTCTCTGTTGAATTCTATCAGTGTAATGCTAACATATGATGAAGTCACTTTTAATGTGTTGACTGTGAGTACTTGGTGGAAAGGCAATAAAATATGTTTGATTAAAAATATGACAACATCAATTAACATCAGTTGATAATGCTCGCAATGAGTGAAACCAGTATAAACCTTTTGTATAGTGTATTTATAAATAGTGAGAAATTGGTATAAACTTTACTATAATAAAATAAATTAAATATCGACTATAGAATAGTAAAAAGGATTCAACTCACAGTTTCTTTAACTGTTTGAATACCGCGCAAATAAATCATTAATATGTTCCAGAGATACTGCGTGTTTTTGAGAAAAATAATTTTGCCTAATATACACTCGAGTTCGATATTTTAAAAACCTATATTGACTCAGTATAGATGGCATAACACACATTCATCAAAATATTGTATTTGATTTTTTTAAATGTCTTGGACATTTGTGTTCCCTTGCATATGTTCCGGACATCGGTGTCCGTTTGAGATCCAAGTGGTTAAAATAGCTTTTTTCTATAATCATAGTGTTATACAACTTTACAAACGTTCCATAAAAAGGGTGTAAGCTGCAAAAGCTGAATAAATATTTCAATTAAGTTTTTAATCTTGAAAAAAGAAGAGCTTCTGGAAATTACGACCAGGAAAAAGAACATATACAAAGGTTTTACTAAAACAACTTATTAAATTAATACTATATGATTGAATAAAACACCAGTTTACAAATTTTCGCGCCCTTCATGATTATATTATATATGTATATCATCGAAAAACGTTTTTGTTGCCTCTTGTAAAAAAAACAATGTAGGTTACGTCCTTTTTGCCTTTCTACTGTCGATATGCAATAAACTATTTCCTCCGTTACTTTTCATACATCACTTTTCCATATAAAGCGACTATTGTATACGAAAATTCAATATTGTTTGACAATATGCATTGTTCACTTTGAATATGTCCACTGTTTATCAAAATTGGGTGAAAAGGCATTATGTAAAATAATAAAACAGTATATTGTCCAAATTATTTATTAGAATGATGTCAAACATTTATTTATAACGTTATTTACTAGCGTTTATTTTTCAGGATAACGTCAAATTTAGTGAATTTATTACATATTTTTTTACAAATGAATACAACAAGCTAATATCATTAAATGTTACATATTCAACATTTTGTTTAAATTGATTTTTAAAATGATCTTTTTAGCACAAATTGTAAATGTTTTATATTTCTTTTTATCTAATATTGTAATTGGGCATCTACTTAAAATACTTTATTATATTTCATTATTCATTTTTTGTGGGAAAAACATTCGATGCGCTTTATGTTGTCGATTAAATTACTAGGTGATTTTTTTAAACACATTTTTAGAGAACAGAAGACTTTTCCGGTAACGTTAATACATACAAAAAAATACGTTAAGAAGTTCTCTACAAGATCACTTTGTTCAAAAAATGGACTTAACCCTCCAGAGACAGGAGATTTTTTTCATTCATTCATTCATTTCATTCATTTTTTAAGTCATTTAAAGTCACGGATAACTTTTATTCCTAACAAATTTATAAAAAAAAACGCAAAGTCGTTGTATAGAAACCCCGCATAACTATATGGTCATGCTCATCTTTTTATTACCGTGTAATATTGTGTACGGACAGTAGTAAGAACGAGCGTGACCGTATAGGCACGCAAACATTCGGGGTTGAAATAAAGCTAAACGTGAAATTTTTAAAAATATCTACAATTTGACCTTTTTAGATCAACATAATTTCAATACAAATATATTAGCAAAAGAACTGTAAATAATTTAATGTTTTGATAAAAAAATAACTAACAGTTTAAAAAAGTTCATTAAAAAAACGGAAATTCAAAAAATCGCATGTGCTTTTGGTGGCCGTTTCTTTCCCCGCGACTGATAACTTACTGAAGTCTGTACCCTTCTTACCCAATATGAGTTAAAGCAACAATATTCAGGTAGAAAAGGGATGAATAGTGGGATCAATAGACAACGGTATTTACGTGACCATATGGTCCCGCTCGTCCTTGGGGGTTAATGATATTTGCTTGTGGTCTTCAAATTTTAACGACTACTAAAAAAATAATCTCCTTTTTTTGATTATCTCTGATAATATTATTAAATCAAATACATCTCGCGACATCAAAAACAACCCTATTCTCTGATTGTAAGATACGTTATTACCATATTTTAGAGCGGCTGTGTTTGTACGGGGTTATAATCCGCTGCGTCCACACTTTGCGGTGCATCCCAATTGCATCAGGAATTGCATCGCTCGAGTGCATTCTGATATTGGGGCGTCAGTAATGTGATATAATTTCAGATGACTTAAACATGAATTGAATATAATATAATTAACCCGACCAGGGTAAAGAGCACTACTCGATTTCAACTGAATGGCATTTTACACTTGCAATATGAGACTACTCAAGTCATTAAGCTGCTTTTGGTCATAAATAATCAATTGAAATTAACTTCATATTGCAAACTGCTAATAGTTGGTAAATATAATAAATTTTACAATATAATTGCATAAATATTTGCGTACTTGTAAGATAGCAATGCCGCCTGTGTGGTCGAGTGGTCAACGTCGTTGGCTTCGGTTACGGAGGTCACGGGTTCGAATCCCAGTACGGACAGTTTTATAAATTGATTTTTCAATCGATTTATGAATTTCTGTTCGAAGGCATGGATGTTTGTGATGTCTTGAATTCCCCCTTCCCATCCTATTTATTCCTATCTATCTATTCCTACTATTTTTGAAAAAAGAAAGGTTGAGCAACTGAGTAACAAGCAGTACTCGTAGAAACACTCCTGTTGTGATAAATTCCATTAGGAGTCCGTATGCTTCACATTGGGAGCGGACATGGTTAAAAAAAAAAGATAACAATTACCAACAGACCAACGCCTTTTTGCTTTGATCATTAAATCGATTTTTTAAAATTAAATCGGTTTGCTGCAAAAAGTATTCTATGGACAATCTGGTCAAAACTGCATTAAAATAAATACATAATGTCCTTTTTCTTTATTTTGTATAAACTTAAAAGTTTCTTTGTGTCTCACATCAACCAATATTGTTCAGTGACATACCTTTATTGTGTCATATGTACACACCGGAATAAAAGACATTAATAATTAACAACTTTATGTTATTCTTCAATAAATTTTAATGACTTCTTGCATCAATCTAACAATATTTTGACACCTATAAAGACATATCTTATATGGCAGTAAATACGTATACGCAAAAAAGAGGAGTTGATTTAGAGATATAATATGATTAGACATATTATATCTCTAAATTATTAATGAATTAATTGAATTATTCGCGCTACGCAACTGCCTCTACGCCGCGGTAAAAGTTTTCTCATAATATTTTATAAATGTTTTCAATTTTCTTCGACTGACACAATTTAGGGAGCCAAATACTTTGGCAACACTTCAAGAATGCTTTCTAAGAGGTTTTTTTAATTTTAATTTAGGAGGCAAGGCCAATCCAAATGCTTTACGGTGTTCTACGCCAATTTATTGAAGAATATTTATTACATTTGGTGAATATGCTTTAAAACATACCACTCTTTTATTATCTTAAAAAATACTGAACGGCACTAAGAATAATGCAGCTCAAAAATCGATTATTTAAGAAAACAACGAAAATATATCAGTTTGAAAAATTCAGAATTATAAGTCAAATGGAACATCTTAACCCTCCAGAGACAAGAGCTTTTTTCCGATAAAAAATATATTTTTTAAGCCATATTGAAGTCACGGATAACTTTTATTCTTAACAAAAATTTAAAAAAAAACGCAAATTCGTTGTATAGAAACCCTGCATGACTATATGGTCATGCTCACCCTTTTATTACCGTGTAATATTATGTACGGACAGTAGTAAAGACGAGCGTGACCGTATTGGCATGCAAACATTCGGGGTTAAAATATAGCTAAACGTGAAACTTTTTAAAATGTTTAAAATTTGACCTCTTAAGATCAACATAATTTCAACACACATTTATTAGTAAAAGAACTGTAAATAATTTGATGTTTTAGTAAAAAAGTAACTAACAATTTAAAAAAATAAATTCAAAAAAAGGAAATTCAAAAAATCGCATGTGCTTTTGGTGGCCGTTTCTGTCCCTACGGCTGATGACTAACTGAAGTGTGTGCCCTTCTTAACCAAATATGAGCGAAAGCTACGATATTCAGGTATAAAAAGGATGAATAGTGGGATAAATAGACAACGGTGTTTACTGTGACCATATGGTCACGCTCGTCCTTGGAGGGATAAAACGAACTGTTGAACATATTTGAATTATAGCGACGAAGCTTTATAATTCGCATAGATTATTTATCAGTTTCGTTAATTTCAACGTTTTTTTTTAAATATTTTCTTATCCGAAATAAAACTTTCTAAATAGTTCCATGGTGTTTTGCATGAATTGGTAAACAAGGGAGAAAATGAGTAGCTAGTAGAAAAGGACAAATTTTTAATTGAATTTTGTTGTTTATAACTTAAGAATAAGAATCAATTTTTAGTTTGTTCGTAAACCATGCGATTTGAAGCCTGATGATGCTTCTTAAATAGGTTAAACACGTGTGACATTTGGTATTACAACAAGTGGAATAACAAAGTTATTAATGTTTATTTTATATAAAAAATAAACATTCACAATCGAATCCACGAATCCATCGAAGAGTTTGTTGTACAGTATATTTACTTTATATTTTCTTCAATTCGTATTTTCAACGCTTTTGCTCAGATTTAAAATACATTTCAGGTAATTTATATGATCACTTAAACTCTAAATCTGAAAATTTTGATATCTTCAATAGATTTGTCGGGTGTTGTCTTTTACTACTGGACACAGAGAGTGGGTGAGGTATTATAAAAACTTTGATAGAACTATCAATATGTGTATCTTAGAAAATAATCGATTGAGTTAATTTATCTAATTGTAATCGTATTCCTTCTAATTGTTTGCTACAATTTGTTATTATATTTACTTAATTTTGCATAAATAAACCTGTATAGACTTGTATTTTCATTAGTCGATAATGCTCACAATGACCGAAATCTATCCTGATGATTAATAAATCATATAGAATCGGTTAATTTTTTTTAAAAATTAATTATGGCCATTTTTACCGCATATATCTAGATAGCAATCGTTTAATATTTATATTATAATATCGACTGCGGAAATTAAAAAAAGACTTAAACCACAGTTTTTTTAAAACAGTGTTTATTCGATAACCACATTGTAAACAACTTTATATCAAAATGATGTAAGCTGAAAAATGCCGAATAATTATATCAATAAAGCTTTTAGCTTTGAAAAAATAAGGGTATGCGAAAATTGTTAAAATTAGTATTAGATAAAGTCAACATAAACCCAGTTTATCAGTCTCTATGCACTTCAAAGGTGTGTATATTTCATAATGTTTCATTGGTTCAAAATCATCAAAAAACGTTTTTTGTGTCTCATGTGAAATTTGTAAAGTATGGACTGCGTCCTTTTTCCTTTCCACAGTCGATATAAAAGTATAATTTTCCAAATCTAACTGCGTTACAACGAGACACCGTATAGTAGTGTATTTTTTTTAATACATAAAAATAACCATTACATCGAAGCAGAAAACGAAGAATACGCTGAGATATGCATTTGAACTTCCGGTTCCGCCCGACTCTACTGTAAGCCAACAGAATTGCACTATTTTCTATTCGAACGACAATTTGTCGTTACAAAACGGTTACACTTTTTGTTTTTCTCAATATTTTTATTGAATTTTTCATTATTTAGTTTTAAGCTGTATGTGCAATGAATTATTTTTAATGAAATTGTGCGTGTTGGATTTGACGTGCACCTCAGTAATTATACAATTCGTGTTATATTATATTGACTGTGGAAAAGAAAAAGAACGTAACACACACATATTTTTTTACAGGAGGCACAAAAAACGTTTTTTAATGATTTTGGGCCAAAGTCAAATTTTGAAATATAGACAGCCTTGAAGTGCACGCAGACTGATAAACTGGTTTTTTTATTGACATTACCTAATATTAAATTAATATATTTCTTAGGAAAAACCTTTTTAAAGTCTTTTTCCTAATCGCAATTTTCAGTCCTTCCTTTTTTCAAACTTGAAAGATAAATTTAGATACTAATGCGGCATTTTTAGCTTACATTATTTTTATAGAATGTGTATCAAGTCGTAAACATTGTAACTATAAAAAAGAGATTTTTGAATATACAGCGGGTTACGTCCTTTTTCTTTTCCACAGTCAATATGACCTATACATATTTTTTAGAGACTGGAAAAATATTTTTTTCAAACAATAGATATTTTTATGATCACCAAAAAACTACTGATTATATAATAAATATGCACATAAAATATTGATATTAATTATTCTTCACAAAAAAGTTGTATGAGATTAATAATAACGAAATTAAAAAAGTGTAAGATCAATTGAATTAAAGAAAAACCTAATAAAATTGAATAAAATAGTTTTCATTGTAATATTATAATATGCGTCGATGGTTATTGAAATGAGAGTAGAATTCAATGTAACTTAATTGAAGAAAAGTATTAAATGAAGTTTGAAAGATCCTTTGTTGCATCCTTTCTACCTTATTCACCGTTAATATCTTCTCCTGTCTGTAAATTTCAGTGTTGATATCTCCAGGCTGTAAACTTTATATAACTTCGCAATATTTTATCCATGAAAATTAAATTGATACAAATAGTTTTATTGTGTAAATAAAACGAATAATTATATTGTGTGCTTTGTGAAATTAAGCCTTGCTTCGAACATTAGCCAAAGATTATGTAATAAATAAATAACAGTTGCTTAAAAAACAATTATATTTAACATTTTTCAATTCAAATAAATGAAAAACTTTAAAACCTGTTTATATAAAAAAAAGAATTATTATATATTGCCACAATAGTGATGTTTTCAAAACATTCTTTGGCAACAAGAATCACACTCTTTCATTTAACGTTTTAAAGACTTTTTATAATATCTTCCCACTATCACCAGCAGATTCATAAGTTATCGAACCATCCAACTACAAAAGTAACTGATAAAAGCATTTGGCTAAGCTTTAAACTATGAACACAATATATACATCCGTTTTGTTGCCTCACATTTTAATGGATATTTGGGTTAGTTGAAATAATAATGGTAGAATATTTTTGATGCTTGCACCTGTGTAAGGATTAACGCAAAATACAAAGAAGAGCTTTTGACGAAGGCTTTCATTACAGGCTGAGAGCTTTTGATGCTTTTTGTTGGTAGGTAATGTAAAAGTTACTTTGAAAAAATAATGAAACTAATGGTTAGAGGAATAGTAGTTACCTCCTGATATTTTGAAAGGATTACCTTGGGTATGTACCTCAATTTCGGTTTATTATTTCTGTTAAAAATACTTAGAATTAAAACATTATTGTTTATACTACGAATATACGCTTTTTGCCATACCCGCTTTTAATGTGGAGCACATGTACTCCTCATTGAGTTTATCCCAACAGATACGATAACTTCTTGTTGCTCTGTTGCTCAACCTATATTTTACTCAAAAACAGAGTGGGTATTTAAAGATATGACTAGGACATGACTAATGGTAAGCTAATTGTTTTCGTTACGTCTCGTTTTTAGGATGAGTTGATTGGTAGAGGGAATTCAATACATCATACAAATCCATTGGACTTTGGACAGAAATCCATTAATCAATTTATAAACACTGTCCGTACTGTGATTCTAACCCGTGACCTCCGTATCCAAAGCTAATGGCGTTAATCACTCGACCACGCAACCGGCTAAAATTTGCTTATATTATAATAAAGCACACAAACTATTGATGGGAGAAATAATCTGAAAACATTGAATAATATTTACAATGAATTCAACTGAACATTTGGTCGTGATATTATCTTTTTTGTCTCAAAGCTTATGACAATTATGAAGAGAAGATATTTAAAAATAATGAAACAAAGTAAAATTCAACCAGAATTAACTATTAAGGATGAATGATGTCAGTGCCCATCAAATCATTTTTTTTTGTTTTTACGACGAATAGATCGACATTTAAACTAAAAGTATGTTTTAATATACACAACCACTATAGAAGGATTACATAATACGTGCATAAACTTCAAGAGCTTTTTACCCTGAATTCCACGGCGTACAATTTAATGCCGGTTGGAAAATTTTCTTAACATATTTTATTACAATGAACTCTGACAAACTCTTCTCAAACTTCTAAGTAAAATAAAGGAAGATTGAGTTTGTAAAACGATTCCAAGATTAAGTTAGAAATAAAATTGTGCTTTTGAAAAATGCATAAATAGATGTTTGGTATTTTAAAAGCAAACGTAGAACGTTAACCCTTTGAGTGGTGAGTTAATTTTTACTAAATTGGGTTTTTTCTTATATTTTGATTATTTGTAGTATTGCCACACAAAAAAATATAAAAACCTTTTTTTTTTGGATACGGACCAATCTGGAAAGAATATTGGTTATTATTTCAAGAAGTATACTTTTTTTAAAATTTATAAAACTCATAGTTAAAAATGTAAAGTAATCTAGTTCTTAATAACGTTTGAATATTTTTCTAGAAGCTATTACTTCGCTTTTGCGTGAAGATCTTTTTTGCTCTCATCTGTCTATTGAATTTCAATATTATGTATATGGCTACCGATTTTTTTACAAATGTTTTTTTTTTTACCATGTCCGCTCCCAATGTGGAGCATATGGACTCCTAATTGGATTATAGAAAAAATAAAAATAAATGTTTTTTTTAAACGATTGTCGTTTAGCTTGGGAAACATGGGAAAATTAATAAAACGTAATAAATTAATAATTCACGGATTATTTAATCAACACTTCATTTTTTAAAATTTGAACATGGAAATCGTTCGCGTGCCATCCAAATTCTCAAACGTGCTACCTCGGGCACGCGTGCTATAAGTTCGCCATCCCTGGCCTAGGCCGACCGCGTTAGCGTCATTCACCTCGGAAAAAAACATAATTGGGTCATATTTTCCGCAATTAGAAGTACGGACTACTTCAAATCCAGACGGAAACTTTTATGCATTGATTTTTCAATCTATTTGTGGATTTGAATTGAAAAAGTGTCCCACCCACTCCCTATTAATTTCCGGAAAACGGGACGTAGGTAAAGCGATTGACTAACTATTATTTTATTTGAAAAATATTAATAAAACGTCAGTTGAAGAGTATACACTGTTTATGGGACACAATAAATATATATAAATAATAAATACGATGTACTGGGCCTAAAGTGTTAAGATACCGTGAAGAATTACCAACCGGGCAGTCTGTCTAAGGAATCTCTAAAAAATAATAAAAGACTCCCTGCGTTATAATAAAAACAAAACGTTGCCAATGCCAACCACCGCAAATATATATCCCACCAAATTTTTTTTAGGAATGTTATCATTTCACTCTCTAGAAGCTCGTTTTCAAGCTTAAAGCATTTTTCTCTTCTCCTTCGGGGCTGGGTTAATAATCCTAAAATTCTCATGACTATTAATTTACATGCTCCCAATTTATTCTTACGTGGGCGAAACTATGAGCAAAAACTTTTATTTCTAAAAACTTATACCTCGCTTAGGAGGTATGAGTCACCAGTTCCTAGGGCCGTTCGATTAATCAACTCATTGCCTAGAGAAGTGGAAATTTTTAGTGATAGTATTTGTGAACTGTTTATTAAATTTTACTATTTTATTTCTTGATTCTTTGTGTTGATGTAGTTTATGTTTTATGTATTATGTAGTTTTATTTTATATTTTGTGTCTTTATATTTGTCAAGTACATTGCGAATTGGCGTCGGCTGTTATGTCATGTACTATAATTTTAATTTTAAACAATAAATAAATAAATATATTAATAATCGGTAAGGTTCGTTCGTACGTTTGTTTGTTTGTTTGTATGGTCGCGATTTCGCCTTTTCGATGACGTCAAGAAAGATGATAAACGATGAAGACTAGACCCCGAAGATAATAAAAGAAAAAAATATATAGGTCAACAGCATCTCGTTTTATGTTTTTTGCATGGTTTAATTATGAGTATCCTACCTTTAATTTATATGTTAACTCGACCTTTTACACGGTTATTAGAATGGAACTTAATGCTTATGCCAAAACAGGACTGAATATATTGACTGTGCTATATTTTAA
Organism: Himalopsyche anomala; assembly: GCA_031772345.1. Lineage (NCBI taxonomy): Eukaryota > Metazoa > Arthropoda > Insecta > Trichoptera > Rhyacophilidae > Himalopsyche > Himalopsyche anomala. Next base: position 16,568,310 of record CM062836.1, on the reverse strand, counting down.
TGTGTTTATTTAATACCATATTCTTTCGCTTATATTGTTCATCGCAGTCATAAAAAAATATAAGGTAAAACAAAAAACATGAATATAAAAGTATAGATGAAATTTGCGCGTGTAAATTATTATCGAAAGCAGTTGGCGGTTTTAAGGAGGGGTGAATAGTTTAAATTCTTAGCCAACTATCACGGTACTCAACTATTTCCAATATTCGCTCAGCCGACCGCTCAACTTTGGTGGAATGCACTATGAATAGGGATGGTAATCCGCATAATTAGTATCAAATATTGAAGTAATTAATGTAGTTAATTACAAAAATAGCTTAAATTATATTTTTATAGCATTCATTAATTTTAATATTAGATTAACTAGGGTTCCAACAAAACCACCGAGACATTGCTGCCAAGACATTGCCGCCAAAATAAATCCATTAAAGCCACAATTAAATTGAAATGAGATCATTTTTTATATTCTCAGTAATGTGCTAGCCTGAGTGGTCGAGTGGTCAACGTAGTTGGCTTCAGTTACGGAGGTCACGGGTTCGAATCTCAGTACGGACAGTTTTATAAACTGTTTTTTTAAGTCGATTTATGAATTTATGTTAGAAGGCATGGATTTGTGTGATGTCTCCCACCTATCATATCCTATGAACGGGGCGTATCGAGAGTAATTAGTTAACCACTAATCTTGTTCTAGCCCTATCCTTCTATTTCTACTCTCTTTGGAGAAAGAGAGGTTGAGCAACTGAGTAACAAGCAGTTCTTGTAGAAACACTTCTGTTGAGATAAATTCCATTAGGAGTCCATGTAGTCCATATTGGGAATGGACATGGTAAAAAAAATGTGCTAGCCTTGTTCAAAGGCACTTTTGTATTTTAATATTAATTAAACTCTTTCGTTCAATTTTACATTTTTACACTCTGACGCAATTGAAAAACGGATTAAATTTCAGTTTTCACTGATTATTGTAAATATGTATTTAAATTTATAACGATAAAGCAATTCGAAGCATTTTACAAACCAAAGGTTCAGAGAGTACTGTTTCGGGCGCATTTATTTTGTCGGCAATGTCTTGGCGGCAATGTCCCGGTGACTTTCTCGGTGTCTCGGTTTTTCAAATTAACTACTCGACTTTGACCGGAATTAAGAATCATATTTTGTCTTCTTTGACTCAGGTAGACAGATGTTACCGTTGTTTCAGAGTTTATGTGGGAATGATAATTTAAAAAAAGCTAATAGGTATTATAATATAATACCTATTCGTTTTTATCATTCACCCATTCATTTGCCTTTCATATGTACATTTACATACAACATTTCAACTATAAAATATATTGTATTTCATAGTTGACATAATTACGTATGAAAATTTTGTATTTCAAATGATATTAACCACGTTAATACCAAGCCGACACAGGTGTCCGGAACATATACAAGCAAACACGGATATCCAAGACATTTAAAAAAAACAAATACTTGGTATTCTAATAGAATATAAGCAATATTTTGATGAATATCTGTAGTGCCATCTATACTGAGTCAATATAGGTTTTTAAAATATCGAATTCGAGTATATATTAGGCAAAATTATTTTTCTCAAAAACACGCAGTAACTATGGGACATATTAATGATTTATTTGCGCGGTATTCTTAAGTCTTAATGAATATTTTTTATGCAGAAAAATATTGCATTTACTTCTAAAGAAACCAGAAGATAAAGAAGTCGTATAAGAAAGCTTTTAATAAAAAGAATGTTAAATTGTCTGTAGGGGACGTGGTAAACAAAGCAATCTGAAAAGAAGAACGTCCAAAAGATTTGATTACTCGTCTAAAGAACCGATTACCGGATTATTATTATTGATCGATTTATCTGGTCTTGAGACATCTCTAGATGTAATTTTGGAGTTATTTTACAAATAAACATAGAGTAAGGATAGTGGGTGCAAAGCAAGTTACATGGAGTTAGTTTGTGTCGATTTTTATGGATTTCATTAGTTCACTTCGCTGAGACTTTACAAAGAATGTGAAAGGGGTGGTTTGAGAAGTGAGGGGTTCAAAAAAGAGAGAAACAAACTTATATTTATCTACTGAAACATTAAAAGTTTAAAGGATTTATTGAGTTTTGAACTTAAGCTACGATTTCTTGATAAAATACCATCACAACTAGATAAAAGAAAAACGCGTTGTATTTTTTGACAACTACGCCGCCCAAATTGATCCTTTAAATCAGTGTTTCTCAACCTTTTTGGGAGCGTGCCCCCTTTTGAGTGTCTTTATTTTTCTGTGTCCCCCATACCGTTGTTTTGTCTTCCCATGAAAATTATAAATTCAAAAACCCACCTTTTTTATATATTCTCTTCCGAGATTTTCGAATCTAGAGTGCCAGTAATTTATTTTATTTACGGATTTACAAAAAATAGCTGCGTGACGTCCGCCATTATGCTCTTCCCTGTATCGTTTTATCAATACCCGTGGCCCCCCTAAACTGTGTCGTGGCTCCCCAAAACAAAAATAAATCTCTGTGGCCCCCTGGAGGGCCACATGGCCCACCGTTGAGAAACCCTGATTTAAATAATTATTTCACAATTATAGATTTAAATAACATTTTCTTAATAGTACCTTAAACTTTTTGCACAAACCTTAATTTTTTTTTTAAATTAACACTTTTCTCGTCGGTTTGATATTAAAATTCCACCGTCAAAACTTTTTACTCAGTAAATACTTTTGCGCGCACTGGATAGCACCGGAAGATGCCGAGAGGCGAAACCCGGGTCGTGTTCGGTCAAAATTATAATGGAAACGTACATTATGAAAATAGTTCTAATCTATACACTATTTAGTGGCTTAATTTATTCAATTGGTTAAAACTCTCGCACTGATATTCAGTCAAAGTTTCTCAAAAGTAATGTTAATATTTGACACACCGCACAGCCTTCAATTTCCCTCTGCCAATGAAAGTAAATGCGGGAAAGCACTATAAAGTTTGTTGGGTAGATTATAACCATTTGAACAACGAGCTTTTGTGTGCCTTTCCCGATCTCAAAAGGGTGGTGCTCGAGTTTTATACGCCAAAAAGCAAGTACGCATGAGTGCGGTGAATATTGCTTCATATAAAGAAATTACATAAATGATAATAAAAACGTAAGACATAACAGTTCTGCTTTTGATACCAGAAATCTCAAATAGTTTAAATTAAAATTATTTTTGGAATGACATATTTTGATCGATGTTAACAAAATCTTTCGAAATTTAGAAACTCTTTTAATCTTAATTGTTATAATGATAAAACGTCTCCTTTCTTTAATATTTCCCCTACGGTTCAAAAAAATACTTCCGATATGTTTCTGGACCTCAAAGAACCAAAGTACAAACCGTCGAACTGTACAACCTCATACATGTATAAATCATCCCTTTTGGATAAAAAAACGTATCTCATTTTTCTCTACTTTTTAAGATAGCCAAAAACAGGGCATATTTTTAAACAGGTGCAATTTTTTAAAAATATTTTGTCATTAATATTTTAAAAAGTGATGTTTTGGTTTCTTGGTATATCTCGATATCGATCTCTTGTTGTAGTAGAATATACCGTTGTCTTCAGTGGCCTATTTGGAAAAAAACTTTGCCCTAGCGATTTAAATAACTTAAATTTTTTCAAAAGTTATTTAAGATCTTGAAAATGGATATTAATGAAGGTTTTTTTTTCATCTCATACCTATAAAAAATAAACAAATTGACAATTTCACATAAATTCAAAAAAAACATTTTTTTTTAGTTCCTTCACCTCTTAGTAGATCAATATTGTATTTTCCCGTGCCGTGGTTACTTCTAGGGAACAATCCGTTTCTGGAAAACCATCAAATACTCGCAATTGAGATATATCCGGCGGAAATAGGGAATGCCGGCGTGACCTTTGAGGAAGTAAAGTGATTTGGCGGGTGACATGGATTTCAGGGAAGGTCGCGTGGTTGCCACAAGACGCTGAATAAATATTAGAAAGGATTTTCCGACTCAGCGAATCATATCATATTGAAAATTTCAGCCAAATTAATATTTATAGTAATTTAAAGGAGAGTAAAATAATACATGATTTTTTTATTCATACAATCAATATTATTTTTTATATTTAAAACACACGCGTTTTTATCGTGTATTTTATAAATTAAATGATATGAATAGAATTAATTATACATTTGAAAAATATAATACTTCAGTTTTATTTCTACACATTTTAGGATATTATCTAAGAGCTTAAAAAAATTATCGATATTTATTATACATAAGTTAATAAAGCTATAGCAAAAATGTAATTCCTATGTGGAAAAATATTCGTAATAAATCCGTACATGGGTGTGAATACATTGACAAATTGGTTATAGATTACAAAACCGGTATAACCGAAACCGGGATCTCGGTATTCATGTTCCCGAAATACCGGTTTTAAATACCCAGATTTATAATAGTATCGAATAATAAACAAAATCAAAATTTGAATCTATAGAGACGGTGAATTAAAATATATTTTGAAAATGCTTTAAGTTGTATTGACAGTTTTTCAGTATTAATAAGCGCTTACTTTCAAAACCAGCATAAACAACCGACTCCACGACTCCCGACTCCGACTCTACAGCCCTACATGGAAATCATAGAATCCGATAACTTACGCAAAATACGAATACAATATCAGTAAGAAAAAGTCAAGATAACATATCAAACGAAACTTCGTAAAACAAACATGGAGTAAATATTAAATATGACGACGAATTTTCTTTAAAATATTTCATTAACCACTTGAATACCAAGCGGACACAGGTGTCCGGAACATATGCAAGCGAACACGGATGTCCAAGCATTTAAGCAATCAAATGCTTGGTATACTAATAGAATATAAGCAATATTTTGATGAATATGTATAGAGCTATCTATAATGACTCAATATAGTTTTTTAAAATATCGAATTCGAGTGTATATTACCCAACATTATTTTTCTCAAAAACACGCAGTATCTCTGGGACATATTAGTGATTTATTTGCGCGGTATTCAAGCGGTTAATTATCGGTTTGTTTTTGATTCCGACGTTTGTTTTTTATGATATTTTCGTATCAGCAGTTAAGCTTTCTAGAGAATTGTATTATTTTTTACTGGATTAAGTATATTTTCGATGAGAAACGTGGTAGCATATTTACCCTCCATTGATCGATTTCTGATTTCAAATAAAACCTACACTCATAAAATTCCGGAACGAGCCGTGCTTCTTCACGCTTGTCTAAATATACACTGAATGACGTAATGAAAATACAACACATCCAACACATACATACCTTTCGTGGTGAGATTCATTCGGGCTCCGTGCGCCGGCTCACGATTTCAGAAGTATCAGGCTGCCAGAAAGCGCGCTAGGTAAAATGACAGTTTTTCACCCAGGCAGCGGGTTCACTACGACACACGTAAAACACACTACACCTATGCGACAAACACACACACGCAACGCAAACTTTACCGAAATTGTTCAATGTACTTGATAATAATAACGCCACGTGTGTATTTGGTTGTCTGTTGTAACTATTCTCACAAGGATAGGAGCTCGCAATGTAACCGAGTATCCGGCGAGCAGCAGGTGATAAGAGATAGTAACATTCAAAGTTGTTTTCAATTCACATATACTTACGCAACTATACAAAGTTTGTTTACGACAAATTACGAAGCACCACAATAAACAAAAGCATATGTACGCGTTTCAATTGTTCGTTTACTTATGTTTAATATTATCAATAGATTTATAGCTAATTATGATAATTTTTATACTTCTATTTTGTATCAGATGCTCTGGTTATATATATGACTAAATTAAAGAGAGTTCATGGTGAGCTGCGCTGGATATATTCGCCTTTTTCTTACCGGCGGATTCGCGACGATTTACGGCCCGATCTGGAAGAAAAGAAAACATAACATGAAATATACAATTCATCGATTGAAATATGTAGATATTTTTTTAATCGAACTCCATTATATTATTTAAGATTTCGACTGAAGGTGCTTGATGGAATTTCAATATTAAATTTGAATCGTTCAAATTATGTACACTCCCACAGATTTTGTCACTAACGACCCGAGTTTCGCCTTTCGGCATCTTCAGGCGTTCAAGTGCACGGATGAACTTGAACTGACGCTTAGTAAATGAATGTTTCGTGTTTAAATAATAAATAAATGTATCACTGAGTCTAAAGCCATTGCTGGCGAAAAGGATAAGCTCATGGGAATCCTCAAAGATTTGAGTAGTGAGTGGTTTTAAGAATTATATTTATTTGTTTGTCGGAAAAGGTTTATGACTATATGTATATAGGGTACAAAAGTGGCGACCCCGGCATATGTAATATTTCATTTAAAATCGGAAGGCGATACAACTGTGCCTTGTTTATTTCCAAAATTTCCTGGTAAAAGAGCTTATGACCGTCCGTATTTGGGTGTAACATTCTTATCCCTTGTTCCTGATTGAACACGTGTCCTTCCGAAATTAAGTGATTAGCAAAAGTAGACGTGGGTTTTTTCAATCTAAAGGCTGCCATATGCTCTGATAATCTATCATAAACAAAGTAATGCATCAGTTGTTGTTGTCAGGTCCGTAGCGCATTGGTCAACGTTGTTGGTTTTAGTGACGGATCTCATGGGCTCAAATCCCAGTCGAACAGAATTTTTTCAATCAATTAATTGATTTCTGTTTGAAAGCAGGGATGTTTGTGAAGTCTGAAAACTCTCTCTCCCAACCTTCGAATCCCTAAATAACGGGACGCAGCAAGAGCGATTAGCTTGCCGCTCTTCCTGTCTTAGCCTAATCCTTTCTATCTCTACTCTCTCAAAACAAAGTGGAGATTAAAAAATTGAGTATCATACAGTTCTCCTAGAAAAACTTTTGTTCTGAAACCTCAATAAGAAGGCAATATGCTCCGCATTGGGAGCGAACATGGATATTAAAAAAGTATAGTCTCCGTTCTGCAAAAAACTATATCTGTATTTGTAGGATGCATTATATCCTCAAACTTTTGACGACTTCAAATGACAACGGTTAATTTGTGTTCGCGCGATATATTTTTTTTGATAATTTAGAATTTCGGCTGAAGATGCTCGATGGAATTTAAATATCAAATTTAAATTGTCTGTAACTCTTCCATGAATCTTGTCGCTAACGACCCGGGTTTCGCCAGTTGGCCAGTTCAAGTACATTCGCGTACTTTAAAAGACTGAAGATGCCGAAAGACGAAACCCGTTGATAATTGAAAAATATATTTTTCATTGTCAATACAATTTTTCGAGAACTGTTTTTTGCTCAACCTCTCTTTTTCACAGTAGGTATAGAAGGATAAGTCTAGGACAAGACTAGCAGCTTACGAATCGCTCTCGCTACGCTCTGTTATTTTGGAATTGGAAGGGTGAAAGGGTTTTTTTACTCATTACAAACACCAATGCTTTCCAATATAAATCTACAAACACTGACTATATATTGGACTCGGATATGTACTAGGGACCAACGTTCCCTCTAAGCCGAAGGGTTAGCTGCGCGGCAATTTCAAAAGCTGCGCGGAAACTGCGCGAACCGATCAAATATTAATTGTACAACTGTCTTGTAGTGCGTGCCAACCAGGAAAGAGTGCGCAGGGGCTTTCCAACTGCTGCGTGGCCGCGCACGTGCGCAGCTTAAAGGGAACGTTGCTATGAACTCGAACTCATGAGTTCTGTCACGGAAACTACGAACGTTAACCGCTGCGCCACGGAATCGAACAATACAATACTATACACGAGATGTGTGAGACTAGACAGTGTAATATCAAGACAGTTAACAAAAGTTTAAATGTTATGGTTGCAGTGGTTGGTATTACTCCATAAGTGCAAGAGGCGCGCGCTTGGGGCCTCCAAATTTAAGGGGCCTCAAAAATAGCATAAATTATATAAATCCTCATATTTTAATTTCAGTTTTCAATATTTATTATTATTCTACGAAGAGTTTTGCAACACTTTTATGTTATTCGAAAAACAGGGCCTCCAAAATTTATTACGCTTAGGGCCTCCAAAGTGCTTAATCCGCCACTGCATGGTTGTTATTCTCGTTTATGTTGAAATTGTCTCTGCGTAAGAAAATAGTAAGGAGGAAACACTACGCTGTCTGGAAAATGTTATATGCGTCATATATGTTCCTATTTACACAACGAGCTGTAAAAACTATCAACTCTCATAAGAAAAGCAAAGCAAAGCAATAATATCGTTTTATGCAATACAGCGATCTCTGGTTCTACGTGAGGGTAACGTGATCGTTGCGTCTGCAAATGTCTAGCAACCCTATAACTAGGGCTTTCAACACGGTTCAAGCCGAAACCGGTTATATTACTAGTGTTTTATTTCAAAGTAATTAATCTAAGTATTTTAGCAACGCTTTTTTTTTTTTTTCTAAACCATGTCCGCTCTCAATGTGGAGTATATGGATTCCTAATGGAGTTTATTTCGATAGAAGTGTTTCTACGAGAACTGCTTGTTACTCAGTTGCTCAACCTCTCTTTTTCCAAAGAGAGTAGGGATAGAAGGATAGGGCTAGGACAGGATTAGTGGTAAGCTAATCGCTCTCGATACGCCCCATTCATAGGATAGGATGGGTGAGAGGGGGGAATTCAAGACATCACATACATCCATGCCTTTGAACAGAAATTCATAAATCGATTGAAAAATCAATTTTATAAAACTGTCCGCACCGGGTTTTGAACCCGGGCCCTCTGTAGCCGAATCCAACAACGTTGACCACTCGACCAAACAGGCGAAACTTTACGCAACGCTTTACAGCACGTTAAATAGGCCGCCTGTGTAGTCGAGTGGTCAACGTCGTTGGCTTCGGTTACGAAGGGCTCGGGTTCGAATCCCGGAGTGGACAGTTTTATAAATTGATTTTTCGATCGATTTATGAATTTCTGTTCGTAGGCATGGATGTATGTGATATCTTCAATTCCCCACTCCCACCCATCCTATCCTATGAACGGGCGTATCGAGAGCGATAAGCTAACCACCAGTCCTGTCCTAGCCCTATCCTTCTATTCCTACTCTCTTTGGAAAAAGAAAGGTTGAGCAACTGAGTAACAAGCAGTTCTCGTAGAAACACTTCTGTTGAGATAAACTCCATAAGGAGTCCGTATGCTCCACATTGGGAGCGGACCGGACATGGTTTAATTTTTTTTTTAAATAGGTAAAGATATTTTTTACCATACCCACGTTGGGCTGATTGATTAAACGCTTCTACCACAGTGTCAACAATGGCTTGTCGGTTTTCAAAAACCGGTTTTTTGGCATTCGAATTTGACATGTTTTTTGACCGAAACCGGTTTTGAAAACCGGTTTTTCAACTTCGTAACCGGTTGTTTACCGACTTTACATAAACGAGTCTATAAACAGAAAGGACAGTAAATTTGGAACTTTTATTTGATGGCTTAAAGCATGGGTGTCCAACCGGTAGATCGCGATCGACTTTTCACTCTTATGTATTCTCGCGATCGATTTCTAACATGATTCTCATAAGAATCTAGGGTTTAGGGTTTTTTCCCTTCTTCACATAAATGTTTATTTGAAATGAGAAATACATATCATATATGTATGGTATGTGGTCATAAAATAATTAAATTTTAGTATTTTTGTGTATATTTTATATTTAAATTATATATTTTTTCGAAATTCACGGAAGCTTTCGGGATCGACCGAATTTTGTTTTGGGATTGACCGGTCGATCGTAATCTACCGGTTGGACATCCATGAACTAGGGCAAGGGTGTCCAACGTTTTTTGCCCTGGGATCGATTTTTCAATCTTAAGTTTTATCGCGATCGACTTCTAACATGATTCTTATAAGAAATTTATTTATTTAGAGTTTTTTCCCTTCTTTAAACTTAGAAATGTTTATTTTAAATGCGAAATACATATTATTAGATAGGTATGTGAATAAAAAATAATTCAATTTGATTATTTTGTATATTTTTTATTTAAATTAAATATTTTTTCAAAATTCACGGAAGCTTTCGGGATCGACAAAATTTTGCTTTGGGATCGACCGGTCGATCGCGATCTACCGGTTGGACACCCATGAACTGGGGTATCCAATCCCGGAGCCTTATTCCAATTCCGGGATTAATAAATTTTCAATCTCGGGATTCCGGGATCCCGGGATTGGGATTAGCTAACCGAGAAATTTGAAATCCTTGATTTGGTATACTTTTTCCCCAGATTATCTCCGAAAGTCGATTTTTTTCCAAACTCCTATCAATTTTCGGAATTTGCTCAAGATTTCTCAATCCCGAAATCCCGGAATCGCGACCATGTCAGTCCCGGGATTGTATAAAATTACAATTATTTTGTATACATAATTTTACAATTATGTATACAAAAATAGAATTTTAAAATCAATTATCTATTAATATTAGTTTTTCTAAAGCATGGATCTCTATGATGTATAAAAATTTTCTCTCCCACGCAGGGCTTCCGAACCGGGTACAACCAGTACCGGTTACCCGCACGTTTTTAAAATAATCAAAAACCGGATAATTTTTAACGGGTCATTTTAATTTCAATATTACATTTGATTTCACTTTATTAAATCGATGGCCTAGTTCCATAGAAAGATAAGTCGACAATTTGATGTTTTGACTTATAAGTGTTTTACTAAAAATATGAGACAAATAATAATTATCATTTTTTTACAACTCGGATTAGATGCGTCAAAACTTTGATTAGCCATATCTCAAAACTATCAATTTTTAGTTATAGCAACAATGGAACTAAACCATCGAAATATAAATCTTTTCACGACAAAAAGTTACTTCGATTTACTTTTATTTCATAAAACCTATTTAGAAGAGCTTTTTAATTGTTTTCTGTTTATTCAATTTAATTCAACTGCAAGTGAACGTGTATTTTGCGTTGCTCACAGGTTTTCATCAAAAGTTTGAAGTTCATAGAACAGTTGGTATTTTTTGAATAAATATTACCTTTAAGAAACAAATAACCTTTTAAATATTTAATTTGATTTCGGAATTTAAAACAAATATTGAAACTCAGTATATGATAGTTGACAAAAATTGACGGGAATCAGGTTAGTTTATGTCGAACGACGTGAGACCTTTATTTTTTTAACTCTTCCAAGAATTACAAATCCAAAATCCCAAGAATTTACAGATTTCTCAAAATGAACGCCGTAAGACCTTTTTTTCTCACACATTCCATTTTTTAAATCACAACAATATACGGCTGCCCTAAATAAAAAATCTATGTGGCCCCCCGTTGAGAAACCCTGCCTACAGTACCACCCATCGTATATTAAAAACAAAGCATAGTGACATAAGCCAACTACTAGTATTATCCATGTCCCACAGTATATCATTACTTTCTTAGAAAGAATATAGGTTGAGCAACTGAGTAAAAGCAGTTCGCATAGAAATACGTATATTGAGATAAACTCCATTCTTATTCCGTATGTACATTTGGAGCAGAAATTGTTAGAAAAAAATGTAAAAAATTAAAAATATAACCGCATTAGTCACCTCTTTGAAACGACCCGACTATAAATATCAAGGAAAATCACTACCCTCTCATTGCAATGTTAACCCTTATCTTTATCGCACGCTTGTGCCTTACACAATCCCCCCCAAGTGAAGTTTACATAGCCAGCCGTAACTGACCCTCGCAACCGTCTACAAAGCTTCACCTCCTCAAACCACAGTAACGGAGCTTTCCCAACGTAGGGGTTGGTATACTTGTCGGCTTGTTCTGCGCTCCTGCTATCGTAGACTTTTCGAATACGTGGCGTAGCTCGGACGGCGCTACGAAAGGGCTACGCACGTCTACGAGGAGTTTTGGTTACGTCGAATCAACGCCTTAAACTCTAAAGGAAGCTTTATATTATACAATTAATAGAATATTTAGCATTATTCAATTTGTATTTAATTTGTTTATTCTTTCTGAATAATTGCAGAAATATTTAGTTAGCTATCAGTTAAACGTTTAACGCGTTGAGATTTGTGTTACAAGATAATGGTTAAATTGTTTAGTGTCAATGTCGTTGGGCTATAACCAACGTTCTCTCTAAGCTGCGCGCGCGCGGCCGCGCAGCAGTTTAAAATCCCCCGCGCACTCATTTCGGGTTGGCGCGCACTCCAAGACACATTCAATTCATATTTGATTGAACCGCTCAGCCTTTGAAATTTCCACGCAGCTAACCTCTTAGAGGGTGCATTGGCTAGAACATGTAAAGCATGGGCTCGAATCCCAGCTCGAACAGTTTTTATAGATTAATATTTCAATCAATTTATGGATTTCTGTCTAAAGGCATGAATGTATGTGATGTCTTTAATTCTCCTTCCCGCACACCTAGGGCTTCCAAACCGGTATAAACCGAAACTGGTTAACCGGTTTATCGCGTGTTTTGAAAAAACCCGAAAACCGGTTTATTTCACTCGATTAACCGGGTTCTATCAAAAATACTCTTTTCTTATTTTTCAATGTTTTTTACAAAAAATAATTTTTTATAATGAATTTACTGCGTTATATATGAAACAATTCACAAAATACAACAGACATGTATATATATACATTTTGTAGAATAATCTACTTCTGTCTCAAAGTTGTCCATGTTGTGAACAGAAATGAAATTTGTCATTTTTTCGTAATTATTTATTAACACAAGTGAATATTTTGATATTCTACTCTATTTTTGCCTAAACGTTGGATTTCTTGTCTTATCCAGTTGTTATTTTTAAAAATTGAATGCATTTAAGCATCATTTTTTTGGTGAGTTTTATAATCAAGCTATATTTTTTTTATTTTTTATCATAAAATATTTTTTCACATGTTATAGTAATTGCTACTTTGCCATAGCAAACAGGTTAGTAACTAGAGTCCCATTAAGATAAATATCGTGTTTTTTGTTTGAAATATGGAGTATTAGCTGTTATACCAAATATTGAAAAATTTCTACGTTTTTTTTTTGCATACCAACCTAATCAAAATATATGATATTTCGGTTTAAACCGGTTACCCGGTTTATTTGTCAGAAAAAAACCGAAAACCGGTTAGTGTTTAAGTCCGGTTAATTGGAAGCCCTACACACATCCCTAAGAAACGGGTGATGTCATTATTCAGCGAAGTATTACGTCTCCAATATTAGATTTGTAAAGTGCCACTAATATAAAAGTAAATTTTCCAAAAATATCTTACTTATTTGCTCGCTATATTGTATAAACAAGTTCAGCATTATTAGTAAAATTAAATCACAATAACAAAGTTGAATATGTTAGAATGCGGATGACCTGTCGCAGTAAGCTCGAACTCAGACTACATTAAGAGCGGCTCGCTTCATAACAGTGAAAATTTAAACAGTATTTGTACGTGGCAAAAATAAATATTTTTGTTTCTATCAACTACAATAATTCACGAATTCGCCGTTATGATTCTTCAATTCACAACAGCAGAATAAATAAATAAAATACTTAAATCAAAGTGGCTCAGAATGCCACAAGTGGCACCCAAAATCCCCGTGCGCATCACTGATCTAAAACTAGAACATTACAGTTCAGATGAAAGTATAAGCCAAAATAGCTATCAATTATATGTAAAATAATATTTGTTACAAATAGTTAATCTAGTATTAAAACATGATACTTTTGATGAGAGCTTAGGTCGAAATAATCTATTGAATGAAATGAAATATGCGAATGTGGAGCATATGGCCTTCTAATAGAGGTATCTCAACATAAGTTTTTCAACGAGAACTGTTTGTTACTCATTTACTCAACCTCTCTTTTCTAAAGAGAGTAGTATGAATGGAACGATAAGGCTAGGATAAAACTAGTGATGATAAACTAATTACTCCCGATACGCCCAGTTAATGAAGGATCGGAAGGGTGAGAGAGAATATTTGTCGATCATACCAATATCACGAATAAAATCTACCGAATTAAAAGAAATACCAACGATTTGTTTTGAAAACGGTAAAGCGCGATGGATTAATTAAGATGAGTGTTAATACTCCGATTTCTAACTAGCGTTTGTCGTGGTTGTCATTTAACCGCCTGGAAGCCATTACCCACTTGAATTATTGAGCAGGCACTGTCAGTAGAAATGTCACAGCTGTTGTTACAATATGTAAACGAAGAGAATATCTAATCTACTGGCCATGTATAATTCAAACTGATTGAAAATCAATTGACAGACGAGTGTACATTTTAATCTGGTGCATTGTGAATTAATGGCGCCGTTTTGGCAGAGGGTTGTCTTATATCGGCGATTCTCATTTTTTTCATATGTTTGATATTATATTATAAAACGACAGAATTCTTAACACAATTCTACAACATTATCTCAAAGGAAGTCAGCCGTATAAAACATATATAAATCTGATTCCTTGCGTGAGTATTTTCGGCTTTTAAAAAGTAATTCAAATTAATCTTTAAGCTTGCAGTTCAATTTAAATATGAGTCCACAAAACATTTTTTTTGCTTTCTTTTGTTGTAATGATATAACAAATATAACACTGTTCCACATTTATTTATTTTTCTAATAAATAATTAAGTAATTAATACAAAAGAGTGTTTTATTATTTAAATATAATGTCTATCCGCCAAGAATTGTCAGCGAATATCTTAAAAGTGATTAAATTTTAATTAGGCAAATTATTAGTTAACAATAAAGATAAAATAAGTCACTACTTAAATAAATCCGGGATTTATAGATTGCAATACTTTTGTTTTACGAAGTTTTATATCGGTAAAACAGAAAGGACATTGAACACCAGATTATCAGAACATACGGAAGCCTTTAGATTGAAAAAAGACACGTCTACTTTTACTAATCACTTAATTTCAGAAAGACACGTGTTCAATCAGGAACAATGGATAAAAATGTTACACCCAAATACGGACGCTCATAAGCTCTTTTTCCAGAAATTTTTAGAAATAAACAGAGCGCAATTGAACAATCTTCCAATTTTAAACGATCAACTGCACATGTCTGGCTCTCCGTTTTTATACCCTATATAAATATAATCATAAAACCTTTTCCGACAAACAAAAATAAATATAATTCTTGAAACTACTCACCATTCAAATCTGTGGGCATTCCCATGGGCTAATCTTTTTCGCCAGCCATGGCTTTAAGCTCAATGATACATTTATTTCTTATATAATAAGCGTCAGTTCAAGTTCATCCGTGCACTTGAATGCCTGAAGATGCCGAAAGGCGAAACCCGGGTCGTTAGTGACAAATGTACATTCGTACATAATTTTAACGATTAAAATATAATATTGAAATTCCACTAAGCATCTTCAGTCGAAATCTTTAATTAAAAGTGATTGTTTTTTAAGTTGATTTCGACTGGATTACAAAAATTTTCACAAGTAATTTCTCTTTTAGTTAATATCGAGTATCTTGTCATCGAGTTTATCTAGTAAGTTTCCCATGATTTTCGACGCATTAAGAATATAAAATGTAATGTTTAAAAAAAAAAATTTCATTAGATTCAAATATTTAAGAAAAAAAACTTTGCAGAAGTTCTTGAATAAAAAAACTAATGTCGCTTTATACGGTGTGTATTGTATAATTTCTTTATCATCAACTTATCACCCCTTACTATGCAACAAAGCGATTCAATAGACTATCAACATATCGCAAATTGATGGACACTTACCAACTCAGCGTTCGTAAAAAAATAGGGCTATAATTTCTATTTGTAAAGTATACTACGAAACCAATAATTTGAAAAATCGACTTGCGTTTATCTGAATAAAATCATTTTACATCAAAATCTGTTTATTTTTCAACAAGCAGAAAATGACAGGAAAAAATATGTTATTAAGCAAAAAGGAAAAAGCAATTTTTTGTATACATAACGACTGTGGAGAGGAAAAAGGACGTAACCCTCAGTTTTTCTAAAACAGTTTTTTTCAATAATCACAATGTATACAGCTCGACACACGTTCTATCAAAAGAATGGAAGCTGAAAATGACGAATTAGTATCTAAATTTAGCTTTTAAATTTGAAAAAAGAAAGACTTGTGAAAATTGCAACCAGGAAAAAGGACATAAAAAAAAGTTTTTCTTGAACAATTTGTTAAATTAATATTAGGCCAAGTCAATAAAAACCAGTTTATCAGTCACCTTGAACTTCAGGGTTGTGTATACTTTATAATTTTCTTTTAGCCTAATATGTTTTTTTTGTCTCTTGTAAAATTTTATGTGTGGGTTACGTCCTCTTTCTTTTCCACAGTCGATATCTATTGTGTTAATGTTTATTTATTTTAGATCTGAGCTTAATTTGATATAATGCATGATTTCTTAACCTATTAAAACATTCGTCAAAAGTAGTAATTAAATATTTATATATCGACTTTGGAAAGAAAAATGGACATTCTGTTGGCTTACAGTAGAGTCGGGCGGAACCGGAAGTTCAAATGCATATCTCAGCGTATTCTTCGTTTTCTGTTTCAATGTAACGATTATTTGTATGTATAAAAAAATACACTACTATACGGTGTCTCGTTGTAACGCAGTTAGACTTGGAAAATGAAAGGAAAAAGGACACAGTCCACACTTTACAAATTTTACAGGAGACGTAAAAAACCGTTTTTTTTAATTTTGATAACTTTGAAGTGCGCAAAGACTGACAAACTGGTGATAAATTTACTCAATCTTATACAATTTTAATGAAGAGTTTAAGAAAAACCTTTTATTTTAAATCCTTTTTCCTGTTCGTAATTTTCACATGCCATTCTTTTTTCAAACTTCAAAGCTATATTTAGATACTAATTCCGCATTTTTAGCTTACATCCTTTTAATAGAATATGCATCGAGTTTAATACATTTTGATTGTCAAAAACGAGCTGTTTTGAAAAAACTGTGTGTTACGTCCTTTTTCATTTCAAAAATCGATATGTGACATAAAACTGGAAAATGTACTGTGCAACATAGGCAAAAATAAATGGTGTCGTGAAAAACTGTTTTACGCTTTTTACAAGAAAACTTCCCAAAGCAGGACATTAATCTCCAACGATGCGTTTTCCTAATAGCATACTCGAAAGTAGAAGGTCAATTGTTAGATTTAAACTTCAGTAACTGGGCGTCATTTGTAGAAATTCCAGGGTGGATGATAAAACCAGGACAGCGGAGCCGTGAAAAAAATCACGACTCCGACTACGGAAGTTACAAATGGTTCGACTTTGATTTCGATTTTAAAAAAGATGCAAACTATTATATACAGTAATAAGGTGAAAAGATATCAAAGTATTTTTTCTCTACAAATATTATCTCTCTTATATATGTATGGTTGATAGCTTTGTGGCGTATGTCCTCAGTTACCTTGCAGGCTTACATGTTTATACAACTACCATTGTAGACAATGTATAATAATTATATCAGAGACAGCAAATGTATATCACTGATTATTATTTTTGTAACCAATTTATCAAATTATATGAAAGTAATGTTTTTTACGTGTTTTTTTATACGCGGCATTTTCTGGAACCAATCTATCGCGTAAAAAAGTAGGGCTGTTGAGTCGGAGTTGGAGTCGGATTCGGGAGTCATGGAGTCGGGTGTTTTGTCCGGAGTCGGAGAAAAATACGAGTCTGACCCATTTAAAAAAAAATAATAATGATGTGTGTTTAAACCACAAAGTCAATAGTGTTGCCACTGAATGCATGGCTCTCTAAAGATGATCTGATTGTACACATATAACATATGGGGCCATTAGAGGCCAAGTGTTATTTTAGGAAAAAAGTTAGATGCGTTCAGCGGTGGGCTGCCAATATTTTAACAAGGGGCTCGCTTAATCTCGAAGCAATTCTCAGTGTTCTTAGGAAGAAGTAAATTTTCTAATCCCTCCAATGCAATTATATGCAATATTTAAATAAGCAATCGATTATTACTTAATACACTTATAATATGTAACAATATGCAATTTACTGTAAACTTATCAATGTAAATAGCTTAAAATATACTATTATGTATACTGAAGCTGTCGTAGATAATATATAAATTAGAAATTACTAATATAAAATTTAAAATAACTTTGATTATTCTACGTATTGTGTAACTCCTCTTTGCTTTCCTTTAAAAGGGAAAAATTCCAATCTGATTGATTGCACTTCATTAGTATCATTATTTTTTGCTTTATTTCGATTCAGTCACCCCTCTTTTTGCTTTCCTTAAAAGGAAAAACACCCAAACTCCATTTTGTAATTTCATAATTTAAAATTTTAGAATCAATCTTATTTTAACAAAGGGCTCGTACAAGCCTCTTCGAGACTCCTCAAGCCCACCCTTATGTGTCACAAAAAAGAGAGTAGTATCAGAATACGATGATTTTGTTTTTTTTTCTAAAAAAATATAAATTTACAATATATAACTGGACTCTGTTTAATTTCACAG
Source organism: Himalopsyche anomala (assembly GCA_031772345.1). Lineage (NCBI taxonomy): Eukaryota > Metazoa > Arthropoda > Insecta > Trichoptera > Rhyacophilidae > Himalopsyche > Himalopsyche anomala. The sequence goes on along the minus strand of CM062836.1, from coordinate 16,549,879 downwards.
TTATTGCATATATTTTTTTGTAATGAATAAAACTGTTCGTTGCGTTAAAATAAAGTTTTACTTTCAAAACGTTACACGTCAGGTAAAACTAAATTGGAAACGTAGAAACTAATTTATAACTTTTTCAAAAAATATATTTGCCATCGTCTATATTCCAGATTATTCTGTATTCAGATATGCACAAAAGTTGAAACCGACCGAATACATTTTTTTGAACGGTGAAACTTTACTGCGGGCGTAAAAATTCGCTTGCCAACGTTTTCTAGGATTTCAGCTAATGCAATATTTTTCACATTTCTCTATTCATGCTCGCCTGATACCTCGACGTAGCTGAAATTGAAAACGTGGCGACGGGCGGAGAAAAATTGCAATAATTTGATTGTTTATTTTTCATTTGAAAATAAAATTTATCTCAAGCTTTTAAGTAATAAATAAGGATTCTGTTATGAGGTAACCCGAAGATAAATTCCCAGAAAATCGTCACTATTAGCTAGTTTCGGTTAATGGGACATTTGAATAAAACAACCCGGGACTTTGCCAAAATTTACGTTGCAATGCCACTTAAAGAATAAAAGTGTTTGTTTTAATTGTGTTTGTTGAAATACTTTTGGATACTTTGGAATATATTATAGCAAAGAAGTTATAAAGAACTCACTGCTTCCCCAGAACACCGAGAATTGCTTTGATATAAAGCGAGTCCCATTTTTAACGTATTGGCAGCCCACCGCTAGTTCAACTAATTCAGAAACCTTTGCGGGCGTCTGCACAACAACTCGTCAAAGTTTTATTGCAATCGAATGAACGGTGTAGGAACGCATACGGGACAAACAAGCAAAAAACATTCATTTTTATAAATATAATAAATATCGACTGTGGAAAGGAAAAAGGACGTAACCCACACATATCAAAGTTTACAGGAGGCGCTAAAAACGTGTTTTGATGATTTTGGTCCATATACAAATTATAAATTATACACAACTTTGAAGTGCATGGATACTTCTAAACTGGTGTTTAATTGACATAAACTAATGTTAATTAAAGAAATTGTCTCGGTGTTTTTTCTTGGTTTTAATTTTTTACAAGGTCATCTTTTTCAAACTTGAAAGCTAAATTTAGATACTAATTTGGCATTTTCAGCTTTCATGGTTTCGATAGAATGTGTGTCAAGTTGTATACATTGTGATTATCGAAAAAATGTAGATTTGTATAAAATAGATTTTATTCATTCAGTAAAAATATATTCTGAGAATCTTAATAACTTTGAAATTTTTGTACATTTTGGAAAGCAGTAATAAAAAGTAAAAAACTTTCAAAAAATCTACCATTTATTTCATTAGATAAAGTATTACCATTGTACCAGGTGCCAGGTAGGCAGGTGCTATTTTGCAATAATAACCATAAAATTAGTGATCCAACCAATATTTTTTTAAAGAAAAATGGTATTATCGGCAAAATCAAACGAACAAAAAGCATTATATGTAAATTTATACGATAAAATATTGTCTTCTTTTTCAGGAGATAACTTTTAATAAAGTTTGCATGATTTTTGGGCTACTGACAGTGTTCATGCATAGAAATATTCGGGACAAAAGGATTTCCCCGGATGTGCTAAATTTAAAGCCTTGGTAATAACCCAAACATATTTATTAAGATTTGTAAGAAGTAATGATTGATTCAGGTCTAGTATTTTTTAAGTAAAAACCAGTCTTTAAATAAATATTTTCTTTTAAATTGTGTTTGATAAAAAATATTCTGTACATACATATCTATGTGTTTTTTAATGTCTCACCAATAAATATTTTCTACTTTGTTTAGTTAACATTTCTAAACTTTTTGCCTCGATTTTAATCTAAACAGGAAATTAAAAGCTTAACCGATTATTTTTTGAGTTCAAGAAATTTAGTTTACGTCATATTCAACATTTCAATATATTATAAGCACATTTCAAAAGAAAAAACATTTTTTATCATGTTTGCGGAGACAGCATTTGGCAGCTTGATTTTAACTCGATGGCTACCACATATGAGATATCTCGTAAAAAATTCGTGCTCAATACGCCAGTTACGAGTTAACTCATCAATAACTAATTAAATTGATAATTGCAAATTATAACCGGCGTGCTAGGTAATTACGTATTTTTTTTCTACGCCAGCTAAACCTTTTACTATCAGCCAGGTATCGTCAGTTTAAAAAAAACAATGGCTAACCGAACAGGACGTACATCGCGGTTAGATAATTAAAAACCTCCAAAGCACCTTATACTTTATAATCCTAAAGAAAGACACACGGGGTAAAGTAATGAGATACTGCAAGTTAGCTGTCTGGAGCGTAACCGGTCATGATCATACTAAATAAATGTAGAATTATATACTCAGTATTATAATCAATGTTCAGTTCATTTATAGATATCATTACGGTTAGTACTAGATAACTCTCAAAGAAGCGAAACACGTGCCACAAATTGTAACACAAAGTTATCAAATTTAACTTTATATTAAAAATAATTTATTATAAAGTTACCGCTGAATTCATCCAAAATATTGAATGTTACAAATGCAGGTAAAATAAAATCTGAATAAGTGAATTAAAACAAATAGCTTGAAAGCTTTTTAAAGTGATTTTTAATTGCCAAGTCCGACAACTGGGCAGTACAGAACTTGAAGAAAGCTCTTCTCGAGCTTTTCTATAGCTTCATAATTTCATAATAGATGTGCAAATTAAAAATTCTTTCAACTTCTTTTGAAAATCTCCATTACACAATTTAAATTTAATTATTTACACAGCGCTATCGTGTAGTCATGAAGATTATAAATAATTGTCGTTCTTTCTCAAATTTTTTTTTTTTTTTTAACTTTTTTCTCAATATCGAATATATGGAATTCTAATAAAGTTTATTTGAACATACTAATTTTTATTCAGTTGGCTCAACCACTCTTTTTTTAGGTAATGGGTAAAAAAGAAGACTATGACTAGGACAGTACTAGTGGTCAAATCGCTCTTGCTGCGTTCCGTTTTTAAAGATCAGATGAATACTGAGGAAACATCAAAATTAAAAATATTGTGTATTAGAAGCTACGTAGCAGTTAAAATAAAAAAATATATAATTTACAATATTAAATAATAATATAACAACATCCTTTTAATATTAAATTAGAAGTAATATTTTTTATTGATTCATTTTAAATATTTTTATAAAATTATACATACCATCAAAACACTATCGTAAAATATTCATTGCAAATTTATTAAGCTCATATTAAGACTTGAATAAAATTTAATAAAATAATTGTATACATTAATAAAAACACAATATTCTTTTGTAATTTATTCCACTTTATTTAAAAGGTCAGAACCGGTTTTTTTCATTGCGAGCATTGTCAATAGTTAACAGTGCTCGCAATGAGTGAAACATTAATATAATGCCTTTCCACCAAGTTTTGACAGTATAGATAGAATACCCTAATTGTATACAATCAATAAATTTAAAAACTATCTAAAAAATAAGTGTTTTTTGGCTTAATTCAAATAACATTTAAGGACAGGGTAAAATACATTCTTATAAAATAAAATAGTTGTTATATATAAAATAATGTTTTTTGCTTCAATATTGTTCTTAATATTTTTTTCTAAACACATCTCCGTTAAAAAACGAGATTGAGTAAATCAAAACAATGCTTTGACGTGTAACTAAATACTCAAGTAACCATTGTGTTATTTAAATTTATTATTTTTCAATTAAATAATATTTCGTATTCTTAACCAGAACCTAAACGTATTAGTATTTATTTGATATTCGTATTTTTACAATCAACATTTAAATAAATCATTTGATTGAATTACAAAGTGGTTATCGATAAATCAATATTTAATATTTTTATAAATGTAAAAACTAATACTAAATTGATCGGATATTTAAATTAATAAGCGATTGATTATTTTTATATTCATTAAAATTATAATAAAAACTGAGTTTTCAATTCAGGTAAGCTGTTTTTTTTCTACCAGAACTATATCAAAATTTGTTGAACAACTAAAAGCGGTAATACCGTAAATAATATTTTCATAAAACAGAAATGTCTGATACAGCGACACGCCGTCAAAATATCGCGGGAAAACTTTATCTACAGTTACCAAACCACCCCTAAAACAAGTTAAAGCTTACCTTAGCGACCTTCTGCGCCCCGGGTAGCGCGTTACACACGGGGTAGCAAGTTACAACCCCAGGACAGACGCGACGAGGCGAATATAGTTGGACAGCTACGGTGCACGCACGTAGGGGTATGTGCCCGTGAAACTCACGGGATATTTACGACCACGATTGGAAACCAGGACTCTGGAGTGAGGTGTGCTCGGGCAAACTGCAACCGACGAACTGATGGGTAGTCTAGCTGGCCGAGAATTATGAACGGAGTGCAGCGTTCAGGATTCGGTTGGGGGTGTATCGCTGAAAAGTCGGACCTGGTGATGGGAATGAGACGCTTTTGGTAAAGCTTCAGTAGTGAGAGTGGGACGAAAAGCGACGGAGGCTTTTATGCGCGAAGGCACAGTGCAGCGCAAGTGGAGAAATGCAACGAATGCAGCTGGATTTGTATTGTATAGTAAAATATAAGGTACAATTACATAGAAAAACTTACGATTACAGATAGAACTTTTATCGTATTTCCTACTAAATAAAATAACATTTTTCATCAAACTGTTCAAATATTGTAAAAATAAATCCAGCAAAGCATTAAATACATGTAAATCTAATCTAATTGCAACTTCTTGGATATTTTCTGGATGTATCACGCTTTCCGATAATTGTCAGAACTAATTTTAAGCTTACATGGTCTAATCTGTCATTTCAATTTGACTCTTTATATTGCAAATCAAATAACAAATAACTAGTTCAAGTTTTTGAAGAGAGGAAAAGACCATTTTACAAATGTGCTGGAGCTGCTGTAGGCGATCTGGTTTTCGTGGAATTACACTTTAGGAGACAAAGATAGTTTGAGCAACTGAATAACAATCAGTTCTCGTAAAAAACCACTGTTGAATTACCCTCATTAAGAACTCATATGCACCACATAAAAATTGGGCATGGATTAGAAGTAAATTCTTGAAAAGAAGTTAAGAAAAAGCACTACCTATAAACTTTAAGATTTAAACTGAAGGTGTGGAATTTCAATATTAAATTTGAAAAATTCAAATTATTCACTCACTTGTTAGTCACTTTAAGTTCATCCGTGCACTTTAACGCCTGAAGATGCCGAAAGGCGAAACCTGATGCGTTAATGACATGTACAGTAAATGTACATAAGCCCAATAAGCACTTATGTGCGGCTCGAAATAATTATAGTCAAATATTTTTGAAAGATAGTTTGACTCAATATCAAAATTCACATTCATTTTTAAGTGAACGATTTAATACTTTGGATACATTGATATTTTTGTGTAGTTTTAACGTATTTTTATTTGTTGATCATTGTTATTTTTTACTATGAAAAATACATGAATACATAAATGTATACATATATACAATACATCTATGTATACGTTTATATATATATACACAAAATAACATAGTTTTATTTTGACATAATACATACATATGTGTGCAGTATAGTTTGTGTTTTTTTTATTATTATTATTATTTTACCATGTCCACTCCCAATGTGGAGCATATGGACTCCTAATGGAGTTTATCTCAACAGAAGTGTTTCTACGAGAACTGCTTGTTACTCAGTTGCTCAACCTCTCTTTTTCCAAAGAAAGTAGGAATAGAAGGGTAGGTCTAGGACAGAACTAGTGGTTAGCTAGTCGCTCTACATACGCCCCGTTCATAGGATAGGATGGGAGGGGAGATTTCAAGACATCACATACATCCATGCCTTCGAACAGAAATTAATAAATCGATTGAAAAATCAATTTACAAAACTTTCCGTACTGGAATTCGAACCCGTAGCCTCCGTACCAAAGCCAACGACGTTGACCACTCGACCACACAGGCGGCTGTATATAAAAATATATAAAAAATTATAAATCTGTTTACTTGGATATTGCCGTGTACTTTATTTTATTACAAAAAGTTATTGGACTTGATTGTCGTTCAGAAGGTTCTAAAAAATTCTAGTAAATTTTTCTATAATATTTATGATTGGATTATTACAATTTCCTCTGTAACCCGTTGCAGTGCCAGTTGCATGTGCATTAAGCACCGCCCTTTCCCCTACTCCCGCCCTAGCAACCCCTTCCGCCTCTGACGCTCATAGCCCGCCCCCGCCTACATCACCTTACGCTTGGCAACAGTAGTAATGGAAAAACGGAGCGTTCGCCTCGCTTTTCATCCCTTGGCGCCTGACGCCGCGACGTTGGTGGTTACTTCCACGTAACTTCGGTATCAGGAGGCTAGGAGGTTCACGCGGTGTAATATTTATACCCATAAATCCTTACAAACTATCTGGCGCTGAGATTGAGAGAGTGAGAGAAAAAGTACTCAAAGTAAAAAACAATTTTCACTACCACATAAAATATATTTTTCCGACGTATAAATAAAAATTTATTGTCACATTACTCAAAATGAAGACTTTTAACTATTTGTTATTAAAGAAGTTTAAAGATGGAGATGAGAAGTTAAGATGTTTTTCAAAATAATTAATTAGCCTATATAAGTTTTTTTTAATATTCTACACCGAGTGTGGAAAAGAAAAAGAATGTAACCCACACATAGCAAATTTTACAGGAGGCACTAACAACTTGTTTTAATGATTTTGGGTCATATGCAAATTATAAAACATACACAACCTTGAAGTGCACGGATACTTTTGAACTGGTGTTTAATTGACATATTCTAATATTAATTAAAGAATTTGTATAGGAAAAACTTTTTTTTCAGTCTTTTTTCTTGGTTTAAATTTTCACAAGCTCATCTTTTTGCAAAATTAAAAGCTAAATTTAGATAATAATTCTGTATTTCCAGCTTATATCCTTTTGATAGAACGTGTATCAAGTTTGATACATTGTGATATTAAAAAGCTGTTTTGAAAAAACTGTGGGTCTTTTTTCCTTTCCACAGTCGATATGTTTTCTAATTTATACATTCACTACCAAATTGTATAGGGTATCACTTTTTTCGTTTAAGGTGTTATAATAAAAAATAACACACTATTTTGTATCGCTTCTTTAATTATTTATCAGGAAAATAAATCAATATATAATTGGTAGAAAAAAGAAATGAAACCCTATACATTCTTGCCCAAGATATCAAATTTTAAAGTGAACAATCTAAATTGGATATTGTATAGGACTAGAACTCAGACCCATTAAAGCTCTAGGACTAAAATTTTAAATAAGATTTGTCGGTTCTTCTCAGTACGTCGTTGGCAAACATTTGAACACGAATAACGTCGTTGCGTTGCGGAATACGTCTTGTAAGAAGTGTGTGAAGACGTAGCCTTAGAGAATAAATAACATAAATATGAATATATCATAGCATGAGTCGTACAAAAAAATTGAACTATACTATATATATATTATATTCCATAGTTATAATGTCAATATTTGCATCAATTTAACATTGATAAATATTTATTTTAATATTTATTTATAAACAATTTCATTTGAAAAACAAATATGAATGTAATTTTGAGACAAATGATACAAAATTTGTATAAGTGACTCTGAAATTACAATACTGTGGCTTCAATTAAAAAGTTCTTAGGGTATATTGTCTGGAAAATTAAATAAAACGTCATTATATTGCATTCAATCTACATTATGTAGGTTAAATGTCTTATTTCTTTGACAAGCATAAACAATGTCATAACAGGTGAAAAAATAACGTTATGATGTGTGAAAAAATATCATGATACTAAATTATACTGAAGCCGCTATATAGAATAATGTACATTTTAAAAAACTATACAATTCTAACAATATTGTAAATTAAAAGAATCAAAAAGAAAAAAAAACACTTCTAAATAATCAATTTACATAATTTTAAACGTGAAATAGTTTTCAAAAACTGATTGATATCTCATTATATTAAAAAAATAAAATACTCATTTGTACTAATTCTACTTTTATTAAATAAGATCAGTGCCGGTTTCGCTCATGACAAGCATTATCAACTGATGAGAGAATACAATATTAGTGTTATTAATACAACATAAAATAAAATTAATATGATGTTACAAACAATTGGTATTGAAACTAATTCATAAATGAAAGTACAAAATATGAATAAGTGACACAAAATTGATTTAAAATAAAATATTTATTATCTCTCTAATATACAACGAGGTAATAAACATTTTATTTTTAAATATAAATATAAATTCCTTTAATTAAATACGAATTGTTTTGTTATACCAAATAAATTTTATTTTGTTTTGTGTAAATAACACTGTAATATGTTATTCTCTTATCAGTTGATAATGATCGCCATGACGAAACAGGTTCTGATATTTTTTTAAATAATAATTATTACAAAATAGAGGTTTTTTTTAATATAATGTCTTTTTACCAATTATTGACGGTAAAAACTTTGATAGGGAATATTATCAGGAGTTTTTTGCGACGTTCAAATTAATATTTTAAATCAAACTATTACGTTTTGGTACCACAATGGCACTGTTTGACGTTTTTCCATATTGCAAGTATCCGGCGCCCAGAAACGCTATAGCGTGTAACCGATGGACAGTACAATGACAGTTATCTTCTCCAGATAAAAGTAAAGATAATATGATTTTTAAATATAAACAAACTCACGCCATTTTTTTTATATCCATAAGAGTAATTTTGTGTTATACTAATCTTGGAAGTTCAGGTAGCAAGTTTCATCCACTTACCAGGCGAAACATATTTATTTTTCATTTTGCCACCAAAATAAGAATTTCATTTCAGAATTCACTTTTCCACGTGTTTTGTTTATTTTTCCTCTGTTTTCAACCTTGCATAGCGACATCTTTTCCTAATATTTCATTTTAAGAAACAAATAACGTTTCGTAACTTCAAAGATAAACATTTTTCAATAGTCACAGAATGTAAATATGTATGTAGTATGTAGACCAATAATATGGGAATATGGATTTGGTCATGATATTTATATTGCAGAGAAGATATTATATATTTTTTAATCCATTTCCACCTTAACGTGCAGCATATGGCCTCCTAACGAAATTATCTCAATGTTAGTACATTTACGATAACTATTTGTTAATTAGTTATACCTACAAAATGTCTCACATTTACTACCCAAGGGAAAACGAAGCGTCGAAAGTCGCGGTGTTGTTGGAAGGATATGATGCCTCAGGACATGCGAGTGCTGGAGGTCAAAGACAAAGATCAGTCTTTGACCTCCAGCTAAGTCATCATATCCTTCCAACAAAACCGCGGTCTTTCGACGCTTCGTTTTCTCTTAGGTAGTAAATGTGGTAGTAAGTGGTAAGGCATAAGATTTTTCCGACTCCGACTCCAAAAAAAACACCTGACTCCAGCACTAACTCCACAGCCCTGTAATAAACTTTTAAAAAATTATGATTATTTGATTTAAGAGCAGCACAACCAAACTCATTAAACAATTTGGATCGGGTGGCATGTTGTGTGCGCTTAAAAGATTTGACAGCATAATATTGTTGCTATTGCGCTGAAAAAATATCAAATTATAAAATCATTGTCATATATTTGTAAAAAAATGCATTCTTTTTTCATTTTAGCATATATGTATTCGCATATATTGTGAATTTTATCATTTATTTAGCATCGATCGCAAAATGCTTAAAATACACGTGCTTTATTATTATCCAATATATATATCTTATGCATGACGATCTGACTGACATAGGATATCGAAGAAAAAATTGGTCCTCAATTTAAAACACGTACGATAAATAATATTTTGGTTTGTCTTTTGACCGCTTCTTACTGAACTAGTTGTCGCTTTTTAAAGCCAAGGTAACAGGCGCACATAAAATGTACAAGGAAGAATTCGTAACATCAGGAAAACTATAATAATACTACTTCTAGACTTCTTTCAACTTCTCTCAGCTTAATATAAAAATAATCATTTATTTTTTTATAAAACGGGATAACTGTAATATTTTATATAATATTGTTTATTTAAAATATTTTTACAGATCACATAGTATATAAAACAATTATTATTATTTACTATTGAAATATAGCCGTTAATATAATTCACAATAATTACTGAAGCCCATAAAAAAAATAATTCTCTGATTAAAGAATTATTAACAAGCTCAATGGTGTAGTGGTAGGAACTCTAAGAATGTCTATTAAATATATCCGGGTTCAAAATCCAGCAAGATCAATATCAAATTAAGATTTCTTTAATTAAAATTTGAGATTTTGGACATGAGTATTTGAGGTATCTTTCTTTCCCGAGTTGATCTGTAGTAACTTATCTATCTCATCTCATTTGAAAACTTCAAAATATTTGTCACATTGACAATAATTAGCTGTTATGTATATTTATTTTAAGCCACGTCCTCGAGAACCATTTATAACTTAGTTGCTTAACCTCTTGTTTTGTTATGAGTAGGAATATAAGTATAGATTATAGAGGACTAGAACAAGACTTGTGGTTATCTAACCGCTTAAGCTACGCTTAATTAGTTTAGGGAACAGTGGTGGGAAGTTTTTAGATATCATAAACAATCGACAGAAATCGATTGAAAAAATTCTGTTCGTACTTGGACGTACTGTGAACCGTTAGTTCCGGAAACCAACAACGAAACCATTACGCTACGGACCCTACTAAGCCGATTTGCTTCTTATTGGACAAAATCAAAAATAAAAAACTAATTAGATAATGTTGTGTAAGAGATTTTTTATACATATAATAAAAAATCTATCATATTTTAAGCAGACTTAATTTTGGTATATTTTTATTTTATTTCAATTGATACAGAAAATTATATTATATATAAAAAAATCGAAATAATTAAAATGCTTTTTCGCGCAATTTTTTTTTTACTTTCTTACTATAGTGTAAAAGAAATAATGTTGCTTTACTTAAAATTTTCTAACGTTCACAAGATTTTATATATAAATTATTTCCACTAAAAGCTTAGGGATTTCTAACGAAATTTACTAAGTATAGTATCAGGCAAACATAAATTTATGAAGGTAATATTTACAATATTGTTAAGGAAGAGCTATGTTCCAATTCTGTTTGAATAATTAAAATGATAGCTCGTTAATTTAATATTAAATGGATATTTATTCGATGTATGTGTTCAAATTAATTAATAGTGCAGCAGTAGGTACTATTCATAATCAATATTTTAATTATATTACTTTATAGATTCAAAGGAGACATAGTTAGTGATTATTATTATTTATTACCATAAATAATATAATAAGCAGCAAACAGTGTCACTAAAAAAGACATCAATATACGACAATTTAAAGAACCGATAATAAATTGAATTTACCAACATTTTAACTAACTTCAAATTTACAAGAGCCATTTTGAGTATTTTCGTATTATGTTGTATGAAAGTTTTTCAATAACTAAAAAGTCGCCTGTGTGGTCGAATGGTCAACGTCGTTGGCTTCGGCTACGGAGGTCACGGGTTCGAATCCCAGTACGGACAGTTTTATAATTTGATTTTTCAATCGATTTATGAATCCGAAAGCATGGATGTATGTGATGTCTTGAATTCTCCCCTCCCACCCATCCTAATCCTATGTACGAGGCGTATCGAGAGCGATTAGCAAAACCACTAGTCCTGTCCTAGCCCTGTCCTTCTATTCCTACTCTTTGGAAAAAGAGAGATATTTCCATAAGGAGTCCATATGCTCCACAAGAAAAGGTTCCCCGCCCCTAATCTATACTATAGTCTTGATACTGTATGCTAGGCTGACTAAAGATAATCTGATGGTATACATAGTATATACGTTAAGAAAAATACAATATTCTTTTCTAATTATTTTCACTTTTTATGCATCAAGATCAGGACCAGTTTCGCTCATGGCGAGTATTATCAACTTATTCAGTTGGAAATAAGTACAAAGGAATATTGTGTTTTTCTTAAAATAATGCCTTTCCATCAAGTATTGACAGTGAACACCCTAAAAGAAGTATATATCGATTGTGGAAAAGAAAAAGGACGTGACCCTAAGTTTTTTCACATTCACAAAAGTATGTAAGTTGCAAATTCCGAATCAGTATCTAAATCTAGCTTTTAAGATCGAAGAAAGATGAGCTTGTGAAAATTGAAACCAATAAAAATGACTGAAAATAAGGTTATTCCTAGACAATTACTTTAATTAATATTAGATTGTGTCAATTAAACACCATTTTAGAAGTCTCGGTGCACTTCAAGGTTGTGTATAATTCATAATTTGTATATGACCCAAAATCATCAAAACACGTTTTTTTCTCCTCCTGTAAAAATTTCTATGTGTAGGTTATGTCCTTTTTCTTTTCCACAGTCGATATGTATAATATATAATCAAAAAGAAAATAATTGAAACAGTAATTCTGAGTCGGAATCGGAGTCGCTTTTTTTATATTAATAGATTTTTTTACTCGACTCCAATGTTCTGATAAAACACTCTTGTACTACATAATTACACATGTATGTATTGTGATTAGAACTGGTTTAAGTCATAATTAACATTTTCAACTTATAAAATGTACAACAATACAGTTGAAGATGCTCATTTCGCTTGGGAACCAAAACGAATATGAATGATAGGATTAGAAAAAACAACGTTTAAAAAAATGGTCGAGATTGATAACTAAGAGACCTTTAAAAACGTGTTTTCTAAAAATTATATTGACAGACATTCAAGTGCACTTGAACGCCTGAAGATGCCGAAAGGCGAAACCCGGGTCGTTAGTGACAAAATCTGTGAGAATGTACATAGTTTGAACGATTCAAATTTAATATCGAAATTCCACCAAACTTCTTCAGTCGAAATCTTAAATTAGACAGATATGAAATTCAAAATTATCCGTAGATAGCTGTTTATTGCGTAACACTATTCAATTTTATACTCGAACGAGGAAGAAATATAATAAGCAGTGGGTTGCCAATACGTTTAAAATGGGTTGCTCCCCTTCAACCCTCTTCTGAATATAATAACCCTCAGTTTTTTCAAAACAGGTTTTTTTGATAATCAAAATGTATCAAACTTGATACACGTTCTATCAAAAGGATACAAACTACAAATGCCGAATTGGTATATAAATTTATTTTTTATGTTTGAAAAGATGACCTTATAAAATATTAAAACCAAGAAAAAAGACTGAAATAAAGGTTTTTCCCAGACAATTTCTTTAATTAATATTATATTGTGTCAATTAACCACCAGTTTATAAGTCTCCGTGTACTTCAAGGTGGTGTATAATTCATAATTTGCATATGGCCCAAAATCATCAAAACACGTTTTTTGCTCCTCCTGTAAAATTTGGTATATGTGGGTTACGTGCTTTTTTCTTTTCACAGTTGATATACAATTGTTCGTCAGTAAGTGACATATGTGCGGAAACCGCAGAAATTTAAAAAAATCCTAGTAACTGATTTTCCGGTTTACTAAGAAAACATTACAGCTCGTTAATATTTCAGTTATTACTGTCGGCATATATTCGTATAAAATATAATATACCTGCAAACGATATGCTCATATAAATTACCAGTACAATTCAAATAAAGGTGTGTTTCACATGGTCATTTAATATGCACTTATTTCTAATACTTGGAGAGTTAATAAAGTAAGTCGTTTGCCGTAGAATAAGAAACATTACAATTTCAATTTTATCAAAAATAATTAATAAATAAACAGTTTGATAGATTCGGCGGTAACTTTGTTAAAGTTTATTTTTTATTTTTTTTACCATGTCCGCTCCCAATGTGGACTTCTAATGGAGTTTATCTCAACAGAAGTGTTTCTACGAGAACTGCTTGTTACTCAGTAACTCAACCTCTCTTTTTCCAAAGAGAGTAGGAATAGAAGAATATGGCTAAGACAGGACTAGTGGTTAGCTAATCGCTCTCGATACACCCCGTTTATGGGACAGGATGGGTGGGAGGGGGGAATTCAAGACATTACATACATACATGCCTTCGAACAAAAATTCATAAATCGATTGAAAAATCAATTTATGAAACTTTCCATACTGGGATTCGAACCCGTGACCTCCGTAACCGAAGCCAACGACGCTGACCACTCGACTGCACGTGCTCGTGTTTGTGATTTCTTATTTTCTTACCACCTTTTCAATACGTCCTAAAAGAGTAGGACGTAGATAGAGCGATTAGTTAACCACTAGTGCGGAATAAACTTTATCCTTTCTATCCCTACGCTCATTGTAAAAAAAAACATAGAGGCTTTAGATCGAAGATTTGAGTCCAGAACCGTTCAAATAAGTAGAACGTAGCAAAGGCATTATATCAATACAATTACAATCTAATCACTAATGAGCCAGCAGCCTGGTCAAGTGGTCAACGTCGTTGGCTTCGGTTACATAGGTGCTTTGGTTACAGTTTTTATAATTTTATGAATTTCTGTTCGAAGGCATGGATATATGTGATGTTTTTCACTCATCGTTTCCACCCATTCTATCCTTAAACCGGAGCGTAGCAAGAGCTTCACCACTTAGTCATGTCATTCTCTTCCTAATTCTTTATAAAAAGGAGAGTTTGAGCAACTCAGTAACAAAAAGCTCTCCTAGAAACATTTATATTGAGATAAACTCCATTTGGAGTTTATAGGCTCTTTATTGGTAGAGAAAATTATAAAAAAAATCAACAATGTTAGCGTGTCTTTTGGTGTATAGCATTTACTTTATAATAAAGTGGCGGTTGTGTTGTTTGAAATAATGCGCACTATACGCCATATGTTTGATATTGACTTAATAATATATCACGGCAAGGGTAGAATATCGCAAAAGTTCTTAGTAAAATAAATCTATTGTAAACTACTTATAGAATATGGCTTACTCAATAATTTATATAACAAAAACATCATATTTAGCAGGGTTGTGAGGCGGGCGACGGAGGGAGACAATAACTATTACAACTACTAATCTTTCAGCACTTTTGTATGTTCGTTTTGTTCGGTTAAGTGATTCTTCCGTACAATATTTTCCGTACACGAATTATCCGTACAGAATACTCCGTACGCGAATTTTCCAAACAAGAAAACTTCGTTTACCGATTCTTCTGGGCAAAACTCTTCAGTAAATAGAAAACTACGGAGTCATAATATTTCAGATACAACACATTTTTTTATATCAGAGACGACCAAACTTTTGATCTCTGCGTGCGATTTCATACTGAAATCAATCTTAGTGATCTACTAATACCGTTTATGCTAAGTTGTCATAAAAAGTAAAGTAAATTAGTAAAGTGTATTAAAGTGAAAAAAATGGATAGATAATAAAAGACACCCTCAATTCTTGTTTCAAAGCTTTAGGCGAGCGATTTAAAAAGGCTACACGGTCGACGTCGTGGTCACCCTTACTTTATTTAGTGTCCGAAAAAGGTTGACTGCTTTATGCAATTACTTATTCCAGAGTTTTCCAAACATATTGTGCAATGGAACACTTCGCGAATCTGTAAACGTTACCGGAACACAGCATTTTTTAGGTCGGGTAATTCATAATTGTAAAGATATTTAAAAATAATATATGTAAATAAATCACTTATTATTTATAATTAATTATTTTTAAAAAATTTTACATAAAAATATGAGTAAAAAAAGCTATCGGTGATTTAAAATCTTCGCCTGCGCCTAGAAATTTGACGTTTTAAACATCAGTGTAGATTAATTAATTCACTCACAAAAGATCACTCGATTTGTAATATGAAGTAGACAATGTTTAAATCTGTTGCAGATTATATAACCATTCCAAATTTTCACGAAACACTTATTTAGATCCCACGGAACACCAGTGTTCCGCGTAACATAGTTTGGGAAATTCTGATCTATTCAATAACAAAACTTGCTTCTAGAGCAGCTTCTTCTTCTTCATTAATTTGCCGCATGAACACATGATATAAATAAATGTTAAATCAATCTTGATCTGATGATGATTTCTTTTTTGCTTCTGGAGATAAATTATCACTAAAAAAGCTAGCTGCTCCTCTACACAGCAATTACTCGACCAATCATGGTGTACACTGCTCCAATATGGACGTATGCTCACCGCAAACATATGAAGACTCTCCAGATTTTCCAAAATAAATCATTGAGACAGATATGTAACGCCCCTTGGTACGTGCGTAACTCGCTGCTTCACAGAGACTTAAAAATCCCTACCATCCGCGAGTTCGTTCGTGAAATATCTCAAAAGTTTCACAGCGAGGTAGGAAAACATTTTAACCCAACGATCTCTAATCTCCACAACTATGACGAGACACTGCCTGAGAATCGTTTTAGACCCAGAGCAGTTCTGCTCGACGACCCTCCATAGATCTTATGTCGTCTAAAATTGTCAATTTAAGAACGAACTTAGCATCATGAAAATGACTCTCCTTGTTTAAATGTTTTTTGTGTACTGTATGTGTGTATGTATGTATGCGCACGTGTGTGTACGTGTACGGCTATAGTATGGAGGAAGCATATGGAATGTGATTTGCAAAATAATGCATATGGAGTTCCCGTGAACTTCTTATCTCTGTAGTGATCGCGCCTTTCCGTCTGCAAACGACGGTAAGGGCATGCAATTAACAATTTTTCAAAATCTTTATCGATGAAGGAGACTGGAAGAACCTTGACGCTGGCGCGTCCTGGTACTTGAAGCTCCATAAATTTGATATCCAAGAAAAAAAATCACTAAATTCGTTACGCTTATTTGCGAAATGTCTTGTAACATTGTAGTCTTTCATTACTGATATACTCGCTCGGTAAATAAGGCAAAAAGTCTTTTTAATTATGTATACAAAAAAGAAAACATGCACAGGGCCTCGGTTTGCCCATGCCTGATTCCAGCGAACAGAAATTACCGCAAAGCAACGACGTTACCCACTCGACCACAGATTAATAATATAAATATATAGATATACATTTTTTTAAAAAATCTAATAAGGTATTCGCGTTCAGTATTAGATATAAATTAACCTTTTTGTTGCCGAGTCTCTCGTACAGCACGTTCGCAAAAGCAGTCACCTCTGACGCAAAACAATTATTAACGCAATCCCTTGTCATGATTCCATAATGCAATATACAGGGAATCTAGATTTTAATCAGAGGAACGGTGTAGCGCAAAATCGTGTTTTTTCTTGTAATAAAAACAGTATTTTTAAAAATCTTATTTTTCTAAATTTAAAAGCCATTACTGATTACACCAATGCGTCATGCATTTAACAAATGTAATCAAGACAGAATATTAAAATAAATGTTTGCATATAGATTTAAAAAGACAAAACATTAATTGATTGAATTGGCTTTTATTTAGTAGAACTGCGTTGTAATATGTGGATTACGTCATTTTGAACTTGGTGGTGGATGAGTCTGACATGCTTGCTCTAGTCAAAACTAGGGTATCTAATCGTGGGTTCCCGGTAAATTGCTCGAATGGAAATTGCTCGAATAACAAGATAATCAATTTGTTTCCGTTTGTTCTGTCCGTTTGTTCTGTCTTAGCCCTAGTCTTCTATGTGTTCTGGAAATATATAGAAACAGTTTGAGTAACTAATTAATAAGCAGTTCTCGTAGAAACACTTCTGTTGAGATAAACTCCATTAAAAGATCATATGTTCCGCATTTGGAGCGAACACGGTTAAAATAAATACTTTCCACAATTACAATTACAATTTCCATTTGAGCAATTTACCGGCTCCCCTAATCGTGGACCCTATTTCCCCTTCGACGATTTGACTTGAAAAGGTTGGGAATTGACTGATTCCACAATTATTAAAAAATGTGAGAGCTTCTTTTTGAACTCCATTCTTTCAAAGAGTGCAAAGTCTGCCAGTAACGAAAAACTATTTTTTAGCGGATTAAACATTTTTCGCGTGTTATGATAATCCCGGTTTTATGCGATCGCAAAATTGGTCGTGATCCGGGATCCCAGGATTGGAGGCCTTTTAGAACCATGTATAAACTTAATTATTTTACCTTCATATATGATACAATGATTTAAACGAGAAAAACACTTTTTTAACAATGTTCACTCCCAATGTGTAGCAGATGGACTACGCATAGAGCTTATCTCAACAGCATTGTTCTACGAGAACTGCTTGTTACTCAGATACTCGATCTTTTTTAAAGAGTAAAGGGTATAAGTATAGGGATATAAGCAAATTAGTGGTCAGTTAATCTCTGTGTCCCGTTTTAAAGATAAGATAGTTGGGAGGCAATTTAGAACCGAAATACATCGATCAAAACCAATTGCCAGTGCGGTGACGCTATAATCTCAACGTTTTACGTACCGTCAGGTGCTATGATTCGCAACCGATAAACAGCGCTGGTAAAACGCAGGCGTTGAATAAAAAAATGCTATTTAGTTTTAACTGAGAATTACTATCGCTTCCGTTCGTATATATTATATAAATTATCGTGTTTTTTGGTTATTATTTTTTTAATAATCCTGTGCACCGTCACAGAAATAATCAATATATTTCAATCGTGTAATTAGTAATAAAATAATTTATATCTCAAATAGCGACATAAAATAAATTTTGCCGTTTCTCCACTCATTTTCCCCGACTGGAAATGGAAAATCCTAATTTCAATCCACCTTCATTTACTCATCGCAGGTGCTGCGAAATTGGTTATTGTTCTGCGTAGATTCGAACCTATTTTACCTGCTCGACTCGATGGACAGCGTGCACTCAGCGAAACCTCAATCATCACAATGCCCCGTGAAAGCCAGGGCTGGATTCAGATCTACGCCAATTGGGCTGCGCAATTTTACATCGTAATGATTTTTCCGATTTGAAATTTCATAACAAACGTATGATACATTCACAGCTTTTAAAATTGTGCGAGGAACATTTGCAAATATTAGCTATCTCGTGAGACGTAAAGGTTCTTTATACACCTGATTTTTTTTGTTCTAAAACCAGGGCTGTAAAGTTGGTGTCGGAGTCGTAAAACCGGATTGTTTTAACTAGAATCGGACTCGAAAAAAACTAATAATTTCGAATTTGAATCGTTCAAACTATGTACATTCTCACAGATTTTGTCACTAACGACCCGGGTTTCGCCTGAAGATGCCGAAAGGCGAAACCCGGGTCGTTAGTGACAAAATCTGTGAGAATGTACATAGTTTGAACGATTCAAATTTAATATTGAAATTCCACCAAGCACCTTCAGTCGAAATCTTAAACTATAATAATTTCGAGTAATTTTAAAAAGGTGTGTATTCAAATCGCAAGAACCAAAGTGTTTTAAGCAGGATTGTGGAGTTGTTAAGAAATTAAATGACTCCAACTCCGACTCCAACATTAGCTTAAAGCACGACTTTAATTATTTTACTTGATAGCTCAACCCCTATGACAAATGACAATAACCTGTAAATGTCACGGATGAACTTGAACTGACTTGACTTGAATTTGAACGTGCACTTGAACGCCTGAAGATGCCGAAAGACGAAACCCGGGTCGTTAGTGACAAAATCTGTGAGAATGTACATAATTTGAACGATTCAAATTTAATATTGAAATTCCACCCAAGCACCTTCAGTCGAAATCTTAAATTATATTATTGGCTTGTTTTTAAATTGTCATCGATATGTTTTTTCCTGTCTTGTTTTTCCATGACATCGTAGGTCTCGAAATTCCCTGAGTCTGCACCTGTTCGAAATTCATCTCTAATCGTATTCATAATAATGACGTGAGTAGTTTCTATCAAAATTTAGTGAATACACGAACATGCCACATTTCCGCCCAGTGTTTGCAGAAGAGCCGTGATTAGAAGCGGGAATTTCCCGGGGTGATAAATTAGATTGCATTTGTGTGTGTAATTAACAATCAAATCTCTAACCTTACAAATAGGCTTTACAGTGATTGTGTAAAGGCCCTAGATTGATTTTTTGTATTGTAATTATGTCTCTGTTTTCAATAAAATAGATTATACCAGCGATTTCAAACCTGGGAGGCGTGGACTATTGCAAAGGGAGGCGCGACCACTCCAAAATATGGATTAGCCCTTTTAAAGTGTCTTATTAGCCCTTCCTTTACTATGCAAAAAAAGCACAAGCTCCTGAGCTGTGTATCTGTTACACATCAGGCAAACGGGAGTGAATCATGACAATTATATTGTAGTACTGCTGTAGTAGTGTTATATAATTGTCATGATTCACTACCGTTTGCCTAATGTGTAACGGATACACAGCTCTGGAGATTGTGCTTTTTTGCATAGTAAGGGGAGGGTTAATATATCGACTGTGGAAAGGAAAAAGAACGTAACCCACACATATAAAATTTTAAAGGAGGCGCAAAAAACGTATTTTGATTTTTTGGGCCATATGCAAATTATGAATCATACACAACATTGTAATGCACGGAGATTTCTAAACTGGTGTTAAATTAACATAATCTAATGTTTATTAAAGAAATTGTCTAGGAAAAACATTTATTTCAGTATTTTTTCTTGGTTTTAATTTTTGACGAGGTCATCTTTTTCAAACTTAAATGCTAAATTTAGATACTAATTCGGCATTTACAGCTTCCATCCTTTTGATAGAACGTGTACCAAGCTTCATACATTGTGATTATCGAAAAAAAATGTGATTAAAAAAAAACTGTGGGTTACGTCATTTTTCTTTTTCACAGTCGATATGAAATAAAGGATGCGGAGGCGTGAAGATATTTTTTTCTTAAAAGGGAGGCGTAGTAACATAAAGTTTGAAAACAACTGGATTATACATATCAAGATAATCAGTTGGCATAAGAAGTCTCTTGGTAAATGATTTTCCCTAGTGATCAAATGGGTATTAGTTCCGACATGATTCATATAAATTTGAGATTTTTTCACTCTCTTACATCTTTTTAATCCTGAAGTATTTTTCCCACCTTGCATTTTAGAAATATACATTTCAACTGAGGGTTAGTATATGATAGTTACCCCGGTTACCCCCGGTAAGTTTATGACACCTTTAAGGGTGTTCACTGTCAACAATACTTGGTGGAAGGCATTATTTAAAGAAAAACACAATATTCCTTTGTACTTATTTCCACTTTTATTCACCAATATCAGGTCCGGTTTCGCTCATAGCTAGCATTACCAACTGATAAGAAATATAATTTTACAGTGTTAGTTTTACAAAAAAAAAATGAAATAAATAGGTGTAATAAACAATTGGTATTGAAAAGAGTTTACAAAGTACAGTAGAAATTATGAATAAGTGACTATAAATCAACAAAAATTATAATGATTAACACCTCTTACATGGCGCATGTAAATCTGCCAAATTCCCCACTTTTGTATCCTATACGTAAGTAAATATAATTATAAATTTTCCAGCAAAAAAAATATATAATTCTTGATTATTTTTTTACCATGTCCGCTCCTAATGTGGAGCATATGGAATCATAATGGAGTTTATCTCAACAGAAGTGTTTCTACGAGAACTGCTTGTTACTTAGTTGCTCAACCTTTCTTTTTCCCAAGAGAGTAGGAATAGAAGAATACGTCTAGGACAGAACTAGTGATTAGCTAGTCGGTCTCTATATCGTTCATAGAGTAAGATGGGAGGGGGGAATTCAAGCAATAACATACATACATGCCATCGAACAGAAATGAATAGAAATGATTAAAAAAATAATTTATAAAACTGTCCGTACCGGGATTCGAGCCCGTGACCTCTGTAACCGAAGCCAACGACGATGACTACTCAACCACACAGGCGGCATTACTCACCATTTAAATCTGTAAGAATTCCCATGGGCTAATCCATTTCGCCAGCAATGGCTTTAAGCTTAGTGATACGTTTATTTCTTATACAACGATACATTTATTTACGTAAGGTTGATGATGATGATGATGATGATGTTGAACAGCAACATCATCCGTGCACTTTGACGCCTGAAGATGTCGAAAAGAGAAACCCGGTCGTTGGTGACAAAACTTATGTGAATGTACATAATTTGAACGATTCAAAATTAATATTGAAATTCCATCAAGAATTTCATCGTTTGAAACAGAAACTGTTTAAAACTTTTGACCGTCGAATTGAGGGAAAAATATCATGAATTTTACGCAGTCTGAAACAAAAATACGTCATTTACAATAATTATTTCACATTTAAAATCCATTATCCTAAAATCCTTGTGTATTACTAATCATTAAATTAACATTTCATAACTCCTGCTTTTTAGCAGAGTGCTCGAAACAATTATTCGACATGGGGCATCAGCAGTATTTTTGATAATGTTTCGTGTCAAAGAGTCGCTAATTCTGATTTTTGGTAATCAATATTGACTGCAAAACAAACTTATTGACGTTACAGTCCACGTTAAAAGCTTACTTTTAAAGGCACCGAGATTGCGTGATGTTATGTCAAAACTTTCGATTTAATATTTAGGGGGAAATCGTAAAAATATCAAAGTATTTTAGTTCTACAAACATTATTTTATATATCGACTGTGGAAATGAAAAAGAATGTAACCCACACATATCAAATTTTACAGGAGGCGCTAAAAACGTTTTTTGATGATTTTTTGACATATGCAAATTATGAATTATACACAACCTTGAAGTGCACGGATACTTTTAAACTGGTGTTTAATTGACATACCCTAATATTTATTCGAGAAATTGTCTCGGAAAAACCTTTATTTCAGAGTTTTTTCTTTATTTTAATTTTTTACAAGGTCATCTTTTTCTAATTTAAAAGCTAAATTTAGATACTTATTCGGCATCTTCAGCTTCCATCCTTTTGATAGAATGTGTGTCAAGTTGTATACATTGTGATTATCGAAAAAAAATCTCTTTTGGAAAATTGAGGGTTACGTTCTTTTTCGATATGGTTGATAGCTATTTCGGCCTTTAGCTTTGTCAGAACTATGTTTAAACTTACATTGACTTGAAGAGATTCCCAAAAAGTCCTCTGATCTATTCTAGCATCCTAAATTTTATTGAAAATTCGACCTCCGTAACCGAAGCCAACGACGTTGAACACTCGACTACACAGTCAGATTAAATAAATATTTTTAAAAATGTGCGTTTGTCAAAAGTGTTTTGGTATTTATGTTGGTGGTCTTTTTGGGTTATGATAATAGGAAGAAAAACTAAATTTAAAATGACGATACAATTAATACATCGGTGTTGGCACTGATTGCTATTTTTTTATCATCGACAAAATGTCAACCCACCGTTGCCCAAAACGGTATGGATTTTCTCAGTGGCGTCGTGAGATAATCTTCTTCTTCCTTCTGCTGATCCTGGGTCAAATCTAGAAAAGGTGTCAATCCACCGGTGCCGCAAACGCTCTGGATGTTGTCTGTGGTTGTGAGGTCATCTTCTTCTTCCGTCTGCTGATCCTGGGTCAAAGCATTGACCAAATAGAAGAGATGGAGAGTGTAATCTTCACTTAACTATCACTGTTTAATGTAATTACTCTTACTCGTTTAATGACAAAAAACCTACACAATAGATAAACAAAGGTCTATACAATAATCATTAAGACTTTTTGTTACAATAAAAAGTTTTCCAATACAGCTGTCTTTTATATTGAAAACGACTTTATTCAAAGACCAGCCTGTGTAGTCGAGTGGTCAACATCGTTGGCTACCGCTACGGAGGACACGGGTTCGAATCCCGGTACGGGCAGTTTTATAAATTGATTTTTCAATCGATTTATGAATTTCTGTTCAAAGGCATGGATGTATGTGATGTCTTGAATTCCCCCCTCCCACCCATCCTATCCTATGAACGGGGCGTATGGAGAGCGACTAGCTAACCACTAGTCCTGTCCTTGCCCTTTCCTTCTATTCCTACTCTCTTTGGAAAAAGAGAGGTTGAGCAACTGAGTAACAAGCAGTTCTCGTAGAAACATTTCTGTTGAGATAAACTCCATTAGGAGTCCATATGCTCCATATTGGGAGCGGACATGGGAAAAAAATCACAAAACCCAGAATAAAAATTTTCTTTATCGTCACAGTACAAAAAGTAGTCAAAATTATCTGACAAGAAATAAACAGTTATTTTAAGATTTCGACTGAAAGTGCTTGGTGGAATTTCAATATTAAATTTGAATCGTTCAAATTATGTACACTCCCACAGATTTTGTCACTAACGACCCGGGCTTCGCTTTTCGGCATCTTCAGGCGTTCAAGTGCACGGATGAACTTAAACTTCAGTTCAAGTTCATCAGTGCACTTGAACGCCTATGCCGAAAGGCGAAGCCCGGGTCGTTAGTGACAAAATCTGTGGGAGTGTACATAATTTGAACGATTCAAATTTAAACAGTTATTTCATAAATATTCTTTGAAAAATCGCGTCGTGTCCTTTGACATCCTTCAGTCTTTATTGAGTCATAACCATAAGATAAGGTGAAAAAATATCAAAGTATTTAAATTCTACAATTCCTTTTTTACATATACATAGTTGAAAGCAATTTTGGTTAACTGCCTCATCAGTACTATGTTTAAATATAAATTAACTTAGTTAGATATACAGGTTTGGAGGATAATACACTATATAAACTCTCATATATTCTAACATCTTGACTTATATTAAAAAATATAATATAAAATGTAATGAAATGACTTTACGTGATAAAAAATCTAAATTTGACTTTGATCATACCGGGAATCGAACCCAGACCCGCCTGGTCGGTAGAGCAAGCTCTAACCAAATAGACCACAGCAGGCGACTTTTATTATTTTTCCCTCATCGTATGACTCAATAAAAACTGAAAGAGCTCTACTTAATAAATTCCAATGTAATCAATTTATTGAGTCACCCTATTAATTTAATTAATATCATTGATCTCGTTAATTACTTAAGCACATCATATGATTAACGACTTAACGGTATAATTACCTACGATCACTTAATGTGCCATAAATTGAATGTACTATAATATGATATTATATATTACACTTCAATCCTCAAACCAATGGGGTCACGCGTGATAATTAGATTGATTATTGTGATAATCTCTTATTAGATATGCGGTACCATATCTACCACCAAAGAGACTTTACTGACAAGTGGTCACGTCTGTGGCTTCGGTGACAGTGCTCACGGGTTCAAATCCCTGTACGGACAGTTTCATAATTTGTTTTTTCAATCTGAGAACAACGGTTATGTCATTTAACAACATGCCCGATTTTCAATGTGGACCATATGGATTTTATATCAACAGAAAAAGAACTTTGTGTTATTATAACTCAACCTGAGCGATTAGTTAACCCTTCAAAGACGAGCGTGACCATATGGTCACAGTGAACAACGTTGTCTATTGATCCCACTATTCATCCTTTTTCTACCTGAATATCGTTGCTTTCACTCATTTAGTTAAGAAGGGTATAGACTTCAGTTAGTCATCAGCCGCGGGGACATAAACGGTCACCAAAAGTATATGCGATATTTTGAATTTGCGTTTTTTTTTAATGGACTTTTTGAAACTGTTAGTTATTTTTTTTATCAAATCATTTACAGTTCTTTTGCTAATATATTTGAATTGAAATTATGTTGATCTAAAGAGGTCAAATTGTAAATATTTTTAAACATTTCACGTTTAGCTATATTTCAACCCCGAATGTTTACGTGCCCAAACGGTCACGCTCGTCCTTACTAATGTCCGTACACAATATTACTATAATAAAAGGATGAGCATGACCATATAGTTATGCGGGGTTTCTATACAACGACTTTGAGTTTTTTATTTTAATTTTTGTTAGAAATAAAAGTTATCCGTGACTTCAATATGGTTTAAAAAATATTTTTTTTTATCGAAGAAAAGCTCTCGTCTTTGGGGGTTAACATAATTAGCTATCTTGTTTAAAACATCATATCAGAAAAATATTATGTTATTTGTGAGAGCTGGAAAGGATTAATTGCAGATCCATTAAGTTGTAAAAAAACAATTGACACGCGAACGATTCTAGATTCGAGCTCGGTCACGGAAGAAATCATACACGTATGACAAGGTATCTCTTTATTGACCCTTCGTAATTTAAAAGGATACGCAGTATAAGTTTTTTGCGATGTAAATAAATTCAATATATCATATTTATTACAACTTTTAGATATTTTATCATTAAATATTATATAGTCTATAATTGTGACGAGTTACGAGTAACAAACTTTCTGTTTTAAAGAACACAATTGTATACAATAGTCTGTAAAAGCAAAGTTAAACTATATTATATTTGTATGTATGTATGATTTATTTGTATAATATCCATAAATAAATTTATTTAACTGTGGTTATACTGGGAATCAAACCTATGATCACAGAAATTGAAACCATCAATCTTGACCACTGTGTCACAGGCGTTGCTTATATAGCTAACATATCGACTGTGGAAAGAAAAAATAACGTAACCCACAGTATTTCAAAACAGTTTTTTTTCGATAATCACAATGTATTAAACTTGATACACGTTCTATCAAAAGGATGCAAGCTGCAAATGTCGAATTAATATCTAAATTTAGCTTTTAAGTTTGAAAAAGATGACCTTGTAAAAAGTTAAAACCAAGAAAAAAGACTGAAAAAAAGGTTTTTCCTAGAGAATTTTTTAAATTTATATTAGATTATGTCAATTTAACACCAGTTTAGAAGTCTCCAGGCACTTTAAGGTTGTGTATAATTTATAATTTGCAAATGGCCCAAAATCATCAAAACACGTATGCCTCCTGTAAAATTTTATATGTGTAGGTTACTCATTTTTCCTTTCCACAGTCGATATGATACTTAGTCTTTAAAAATAATTAAAAAAATAAGGACACATCATGTAATCACAAAATTATAGATCTCTTTGGTCTTTCTATAGGGCATATTAACCCTCAAAATAATTTATTCATCTAGGTCTTATTTCAAGCAAGGTTTTCATATTAATGTCATAATCTACTTAGCCAAATTGAAACGTAAAGTTTCTGTAATAAGATACCTTGTAAATTCAAATGGAAAAGTAAAAATAAATATTCCAGTGGAGAGATTCTATCGTGTGGTATTCTTTGGAAAAGTTCCAAAGAAGCAAACTACCAGCACAGTGTACCTTTATTCGTAAATTAAATTGAATCAAAAATGCTCCCTTTAAATATTATTACAAATTAAATTTGTTACGTCTCCAAATTTATATCAACCGGGAAAAAATGGGTTGATTATTTTCGCTTTCAAGTTATTATTATTTAAAAGCACAACTTATATCGATTTCGATCACAATTAGGGTCTCCAATCCCGGGATCTTATGCAATTTCGTCATTCAGAAATCTTGAGATTGTGAAAGTACTAATCCCGAAATTTCGGGATCGATTAGAAGAAAAATTCATGGGTATTTAAAATCGGGCAGTGGCAAAAAGTTTTGAAATCTGTGAAAAACCTATAAAGCAGAATTTCAAAATCGCTAAAAAAACTTATATGTATTTACGTGTAGATGCTTACTTGGTCAATAGTGTTGTTTGGTCTTCGTTTGCCTAAATTAGGTTTAAGAGTTTGCTGTTTATGAGTAGCAAAGTTTTTGATCCATTTTTAAACACACTAATGGCCACATTAAATTAAACAGATTTTAATGCAGAAGACATCGGGGCCAATAACGTAAAAAACACTTTGTAATTTTACAAGTATTGGAAGAGATGAATGATGCATTATCGCAATATAGGTGCAATAAGTCGCCCACTAGGATTCCATAAGCGCTACAATATATTGTCAATAAAAAAAAAATCCCCAATTTTTTTAAATACTCCTAATGGTCTAACGTCAATCAGAATATTAAAATGAACTTATAGTCATTATATTAATAAAAACACAATAATCCTTTGTACTTCATTCCACTTTATTTAATATGTCAGGACCGGTTTCGCTCATTACGAGCATCGTCAACTGACGATGCTCGTAATGAGCGAAACCGGTCCTGACATATTAAATAAAGTGGAATGAAGTACAAAGGATTATTGTGTTTTTATTAATATAATGCCTTTCCACCAAGTATTGACAGTGAACACCCTAAAAGTGAATACTCATTATGAAATATAATTTGTATGAGGAATAGGCTGTAGGTAATTGTGAAAATTACCTCGATAATTTAACGTGGATAAGTAGACCAACTCTGCTATAATTTAATGTTAAGTTGGTGCATTTTCAAAAGTTTTATTTCAAATGAACCTAATGAGCTTAAATTATGTTAATTTAGTATTATAACAAGATAGTTTCTAATGCAATTTACCAATAAATAGTGATATAAAATAATAATTACAGTTGTATAGAATCTTATTATTATATATTAAAGATAACGAGGCGGACAAGTCGGGTGTATAGTCAAGTGGTAAACGTCGTTGGTTTCACTTACGGAGGTCACGGGCTTGAATCTCAATACGGATAGATTTACAAATTGATTTTTCAATCGAATTATGAACATCTGTTTGAAGACATAGATGTATGTGATGATGATGATGAAAACTACTAGTCACGTCTTTGCATTATACTTCTGTTCCTATTCTCTTTGAAAAAAGAAAGGTTGGGCAACTGAATAACAAGAATTTCTCGTCTAACACTTCTGTTGAGATAAACTCAATTAGGAGTTATCATGGTTCACATCGGAAGTGGGCATATATTATATTATAATTAAGTTTACATAAAATTCAATGCAAATTGTAATTCATTATCCAACTAGATACCTACCTACCCCTAGTTCACTTAAATTACATTCACATTTACCTGTATCACAAATAGTGCATTCCAAATTCATATGAACTTATGAGCAACCCAAAGGCGTGCCATTTGAACTTCACAGCTGAGAAAAAAAAGTTAGTTTTATAAAATTTGCAACTGTAACTGTAATTTGCAAAGTATTTTTAATGTTTATTTTTTATAGATTTTTGACAATGTTTGCGGCTTAAAAAATGTTTCGAATTTTCCACATACAAATGTAAAAATGTTTAAGAAAAAACTAATTAAATACATAAATATAATATCATATTATTTATGGTGTTTGTATTTTCGAAAACTATGCCAACAACTAACAACAATAAAGCTAAGGTTATGCTGAGACGCAGGCGAAGCAGTGCAGAGAAGCACTGATTTTGTATTACCTATAGATGCATAGACCCGCGTACGTTGCCAAAAAGGCACGCGTTTTCCCTACGGTGCGCTCCGTTGTAGAGCCGGCACAGATTCATGCTGAACGCGTACAAGTTTTGATGTTTTTTTTTTTTATTTTGCTACAAAAATGATTCTGAAACGGTGTTTATATGATACTACTCATGTATACTACTCTTAAATATGTCATATAATATGTCATATAATATATTTTACTTGCGTAACCAATGCTTTCCAGACCTTTAAATAGTGTGTTTTTGTGTGCTGTGGAAAGGTTCTTATAATAGAAATTTTATTTAAATTTACTAAGATTTTTATGTTTTATTTGAGTTAGTCGTTAAAAAATAGGGTAAATTTGTCATACTACATCGTACGGACTAACTGAGCTAACCGCGCGGCGGCGCCCGTTCTGGAAAGCTGCTCCGAAATCCTCCGAAATGTTTCGTATTTCGCTTAATTTATCAGTGTTCTTCGTAATAATGTGTGGTTTTAACGCGATTCCCATGATCTCAGATAATAATTTTAAATCGTGGAGTGGTTTTTAGCTCAGTTTGTGAAGTTTTTCGCCGTAATAGTCCGTACGATGTAGTATGACAAATTTACCAAAAATAGTATTGATTGTCATTTTGTAAGGATATATATTTTTTTATATATCCTTACAAAGCTGTCACAGCATACGCTGGTCACACATGTCTGCTACACCTGCGCTTAAGCATAAGCTTAGCCTGATACAATGATATTGCTGTAAATTGTTGCTATATTAGAATATATACACATTTATGTAAGAAAAGCTCTTTTAGAAAATCTTTTATACTACGCCAATGAGTCACATGAGCAAAACATTAATAACATAATGCACCTCACGCACATGCAGCTAGTCTACGGCAACAATACGTGTCATCAACTAGAGCCTGTTTTGTTATCCTTAAATGCGGTTCGATGAATTGTTAAAAAAATAATATACATTTAGCATTTAGTAAAATGAATACTCTACGCCTCAGCTCAAATCCAACCCATTCGATACGACATGTCCCTGTTTTCATATTAAACACCTGCCCCAGGCAAACTAGAATACCTAATCAATTTTCACTTTAGCTAATCAGTTAGATTATAGTGAAATAGACAAACCTATAACAGTCATTATTAATTCGAAAATTTTGTAGCCAAATTGACGACTCTACAACGTAGTTGGTAAAATTGGATTTTGCGGAGAGTTCGGGAACACAGGAATATTAAATGTGCAAAATGGATTATAGGATGATACTCGCTGGTGAGTTTTGTTGCAACGCACTTACTCGACATAGGTAAATTAATCATTGTAATTAACTGTATTTCATTCAAAATAGGACTGGGTATCAACAATTTTTAAAACAGCCAAATCCAATACTCGCTCGCCACAGTCGAATAATCAATAATTTTAAACAAACTTTTTCCATTCTGTTTCACGATAAAAACTTTCAACACAATAATTATATTATCGGGGAAGCATATGGAATGTGATTTTCAAAATAATCCATATGGAGTTCCCGTGAACTTCTTATCTCTGTAGTGATCACGCCCTTCCGTCTGTCTGCAACCGGTGGTAAGGGGATACAATTTATAACTTTTCAAAAACTTTAACGATGAAGGAGACTAGAAGAACCTTGACATTAGCGCGTCCTGGTACTTGATATCCAAAAAATAAAATCGATTTTTGTAATTGTACCCAAAACACATAAATTTGATTTTTAATATTTTAATTTATTCAAAATATATATTTAGCATTACAGGTAATGCCAATGCGCCAAATATATTAAAGTTGATAATATTACGAGATAAACTCGATGATAATATGTTTTGTAAGTCACATAAGACCTACTCGAGGAAAATAGTTGACATAACAAACACCCACGTCTTAGGTCTAAAATTTAAGTTGAATAAATCTACTTTAACTTTACCGAGAATCGAACCCAGACCCACCTGATAGCTAGAGCAAGCTCTAGGAAACTAGACTACGGCGAACGATGAATGAATAATGGAGTATAAGCAGAGCGATTAATAGTGTCGACTGTGGAAAACCAAAAGGATGCAACCCACACATCCAATTTTACAGGAGGCATAAAAAACGTTTTTTGATGATTTTCGGCCGAAGGCGAAATAAAATAAAATATACACAACCGACGAAGGCTAATAAACTGGCTTTTTATTGAATCAATATAATGTTACCTTTTTATAAGTCTTTTTTTCTGGTCATAATTTTTACAGGCCTTCTTTTTTTCCAAACTTTAATGCTTAATTTAGATACAAAATATTTTTAATAGAACGTGCATTAAGTTGTATAGATTGTGATTATCGAAAAAAATATGATATATTGTTGAGATCAGGTCAGCGTGGTCTTAAAGGCCCGTGTGAGAACGGACCACAGCAAATCTGTTTGTTAAAATCGTAGGAAGGTTGCATCGTTGTTTTGGCGACCGCTGTTTCAAAGTGACCCTTCGTGGATTCGAATTCTTCACCGTAAAGCTAAGTGGTATGAAAGCCTGTGTTTATTTACTACTCGGTTTTAGCAACTGCCATACTAGTCAGCTTGCAGAAACTCAACAATATGTTTAATCATAATTCCATCATACCGTGCTGTGTAAAAATGTTTTTTTGCTACCTGTGTAGCGTGCTAAAATACGTGCCGGTAATAAAGAAATATGCACGACAATATTGGCAAACAGTTGCTATCGTGACATGCAACTATATTATAAAATGCTACGATTACTTTTAAAAAAAAGGGTGAAATTAAAAGCAAATTGTGCCTGACCATATTTATCTATCCACGTTTAACCGCAACACTTACGAACTGTAAATAAGGTTTGCTAACAGAAACGACAAGTCCACGTTAGAAATATTTTATTAGGAATCGATGATATTAGTTCAACATTAAAGCTACAAAAGAGCTGGTTAATGCTGGATCTGGAGATGGTCTTGACATATTAGTATTTTAACCAACTCTATTACTACCTGCTTTTACAATACAGCTTTCAATATTTATTATTCTTCAGTATGTTTTATCATTCTTGATATTACAAAACCAGTACATATTATAATGTTTATAATTGTAAAATAAATAGTAATTTAACAATTCACATTTCATATACAACTTTTTTTTAGAAATAACTTATCGGAATTTGCGAATCATTTAATAATAATGTTGAAACACTCCATCTAGTCAATAATAAAGAGCAGAAAAGAACAACTTATATCTATATATATAAAACAAAGTCGGGTTATTTACACCACGTATATCTCGAGAATTACTCCAAGGATTTCAATGATCTTTGCTTTATAAAATTCCTTTTTGCCTAGAATAGCAGAATAAGCATTAAAACATCGGAAAAATATCACGGAAAATAAATTATAAAGAAAATAAATATCTTCATACAGAATAAAATTTTCAAATGACGAATAGCTTCATCAAACGATAAAATGTCGTAAGCTGTTTTCAGAAAAATCCACCAGATCGCACTGTTTTCTATATTTGTTTGTTTTTGCTTTTTTTGCGTACTACTGACTTATAAAAAATTTTAAATTTAGAATATGGATTAGAATAAAAGAAATCGATGATATGAAATTAAAACGAAAGAAAATCGGATAATATTGAAGTAAGGTTATATTTATAATTAGGTATATAAATTTTTGACAACAATATTTTGCACGAACGTTGTTTTACTCTGAGATGACACGTTATTACACTTGGAACGCTATATCGAAGAAATTTTAACGTCAAAAGCAAAGCGTTGCGGTTCCTGATCACCCGAATGACTATTGATGCTCTTGGTCGCATTTACACAGTTCATCCGAAAAATGACGAATGTTTCTACTTGCATGTCAAGAGTTCAATTTGCTTGAAAATTAATTACTTATTGGGACATGCCAATCACTGAAGAAATTGTTTCTGAATCTCCATGTCAGATACGCACATTATTTTC
This sequence comes from Himalopsyche anomala, assembly GCA_031772345.1. NCBI lineage: Eukaryota > Metazoa > Arthropoda > Insecta > Trichoptera > Rhyacophilidae > Himalopsyche > Himalopsyche anomala. The sequence continues at coordinate 16,516,756 of CM062836.1, read as the reverse complement.
TATCATTATTTTGACATGCTTCACATCGAATCCATGTGAGCTCTGGAACAAGTTCAAGGATGACATTTTACATCGAATTCGTGTCAGTTCAAGGAATCCCGATCTCGAGGTGAATGAAGAGATAAATAACCAGGCTTTGATTTAGATCGAAGACATGTGTTACCTCATGTGAGGCATTTTGTTAATCAAGTTAGGAATGCCAACTTTAAACTAAATCGAAACTAAATCTTCAATATCCATTTAAAAAAAAAACTTTTAGGAATTTATGTCTCATGTTCATCACCGTCGCTAAAATATATACTGAAATGTGAAAAGACGAATGAAAGTACATAAAATCAGAAGGTATGTAAAAAAAAATCAGTATACTTTTCATGTATATTATATTGTTATAGAATACTATCAAATCATTATTTTATTTTTGATCCCCATATACAGTCAATCCTGTTTTTATGTGGTTTTTTTATGCGATTTCGAAGTAATGCGGTTTTTTAGAAATGCATTTTTTTAGATGTACCATATTTTACGATATAACTTGGCGAAGAAAGGTTTGATACCTTTAGCGAAAATTATATCGACGAATTACTTACAGATAAAGCTATAAGTGACGAAGATGTTCATAATTTAAATTTAATTATTGACAAAAAACCAGAAAACAATGACGAACTGAAAGAAATTCCAGTTTCTTCACTGCAAAAATAATTGAAGAAGGTATCCAACTTTTCAGTAAATTAGAAGATCATTTCTTTCTAAATGATTCAAATTCTGATCGCGCATTCAAGTTTCAACGATAACTTTAAAATATATATATATGGGTATAACAAACTGCATAACCAATTAATTATCGAAAAAGAAAATCTGAACAAACTCTGATCACTAATTTCATTGTTAGAAAACAGCCATAGTTTTATGAAATTGATGCGCATACTATTTCTTCCGAAAAAGAGTGATTTAGAACCACATGCTTTAAAACACCCATAGAATTTTCATACAGTGATTATTTTTTAATATTTTTACGCCGTGGTTTTCCCTTATTTTCATATACTTTGCGATTTAGTGTATATTTTAACTCGCTGTTTCAAAGTTATGCGGATTTTACAATTTAAGTAACGCACCCCAATTTTTGTATGGAAGTCAAGTTTTTTTATGCGATTTTTTTTGTTGCGATATTTCGTGGAACGCATCTACCGCATAAAAACAGGATTGAATGTATAACTGTTGGTATGTGTGGAACATTAAACAAAAAAATAATATTTTTTTTTCTAATGAAAGATAATCTCATAAATATAATATTGAAGATTTAGAAAATGTTGCGTTCTTTGTTATAATGAGAATTTATATCATTTGGTACTATAAAAAATATGAAAATTTAGAATGAACTTTCGTAAAATTATAAAAAAGTATTATTTGAATAATTTTGAAAAGATCCCTGTCATTATGTTGGTGACATGCATAGAGAACAAATTTATCCTACCTAAATTTAATAGTCTTTGTTTGACAGTTACTGTCAAACAAAAGTAGTCGTTTGTCAACATTGTGAAGATGTAATTTTATTATTTAAAATACAGTGAAATAAAGAGGTATTAGCTATGCCAAGTATTTCTAAACCAATCAGTAAGAGTGCTCGGAATGGTTTTCTAAGAGTCTTTAAGTTCTGTGAACATGAAAAATCTGAAAAAAAAACAATAATTCCCTTCGGGTCGACATTTCGAATCATTTCGAACTGTCAATGGCGTCGTATTCCAAACATTTCGTGCCGCATGTCAATAGCTCAATTTGCTTGAAAACTAAACTCATTGGGACATGACAATCGCTGAAGCAATTGTTTCTGCGTCTCCAAGTCAGATACGCACATTATTTGCTATCATTTTTTTGACACGCTTCCCATCGAATCCACGTGAATTGTGGAAAAAGTACAAGGATGACATGTCCGAAGACACTTTACACCGAATTTGCGTCAGTTCAGGGAATCCCGATCTCGAGGTGAATGAGGAGATACATAACCAGGCGTTGCTTTTGATCGAAGATATGTGTTACCTCATGCGCTGCATGATGCGTCGCCAGATCGAGGAATGAACGACGCTTTCAATCGAGAATCGGAACGTAAACGTGAATATGATCGAGATGCATTGAACCAATCACTTCGAACGAATGTACCACTGTTGAACCCCCAACAGAAAGTGTACGATACTTTAATGAAGGCAATTGATGAGGGAAATGGTGGCTTATTTTTCCTCCGCATTGGAAGCACTCAACCGAACTATGAAAGATCAGCGCAATGACTCAAATGTTTTGGAGGCGCAATGATTCTACTATCTGGCGATTTTCGCCAAACACTATCAGTTATTCCAAGATCGACCGCTGCCGATGAAATAAACGCTTGACTTAAAACATCGACTCTGTGGCGCTATGTTAAGAAACTTCAGCTAACGACAAACATGCGAGTCGCATTTCTAAACGACCATCTGCCGCAGATTTCTCCAAGCATTTGCTGACTATCTGTAACGGCCGTGTTCCTGTCGACGAATCGAAAGGATTGATTTCGTTTTTGCCGAATTTTTGAAATTTCGTCTCATCATTGCTAATCACAAACATCATAATTGGTTGAGTGAACGAGCAATTCTTGCAGCAAATAACAAAGATGTGGATCATTTCAACTTCACAATTCAAAATCAAATCGTTGGTCCACTGCATTCCTTTAAATCTATCGACTGTGCCACGTGAATAACATCATTTCAATGTAATTAAAATACTTTTCATTTTTAATTTTGCACATTTATTGAACTTAATTCATTTTGAGTATTCATTCAAACTGAATTTAACTCATCCAATAAATTAACACATTATTTATTGATTCTGAGGCGGTACGAAGTTCGTCGGGCCAGCTAGTA